>OY986440.1:8954565-9364565 GCA_963920525.1 Dichetophora obliterata
GAAGTAAAGTATCTTCGCCAATGCTAAGGTTGTGATATAACAAAGCTAATTGCATAATTTTTTGATTGAGGATAACATTGAATGGATCGATCCTAGCAAACTTTTCAATCACATACAATTCGTTGTTGTTACAAACATGAATAAATTGTTTCACCTTTAGAAAACGATAACGACAGATTGCGTCTTTCATTAAAAATAGGCTGGGATTCCAGTTACTGACTTGGCTCAATAGTTTCGCACTGATGGCAATCTTATGAATCTTGTGATATGCAGTATACTCACTAGCGCCGATGAGTGCGAAAACGGACAACATGTACCTGTGAAAATACATTTTGAATTATGAGATAATAATAGACCTAAGGGCTACCGATCCCCATAATTTCATATATTAAAAAAATTGAGTTTTATATTCAGCCCAATCATGAAACATTTTCTCCCGGGAGTCGTAAAAGGGAGTCGTTTCCGTTTTTAAAATTCCGTTAAAAACTTATTAGAAACTTTTTAATGCAATTTTGTTTATCAACCGCCAATATTCATAAGTGTGAAATAAAAAATGTGATGTCTTTATCTGCTATCTTAAAACCGGAAAATCCCTTTTACAACTCCCGGGAGAAAATGTTTCATGATTGGGCTGATTGCATCTATATTTTTGGTTAGTTTTCGCACCCGTCAGCGTTAATGGTTTCAATCAGATCAAAAAACGATCATGAAATTATCTCCTCCTCACTGAACCACAAGCGTAACGTGAGAGTTTTGCGTACACTTTTGGGTAGAATTTTTTTAATATAAATTTTTTTAATTAGTAGATTTTAACTATACCCAGTATACCATACAACAATAGTTGCTTTGTTTCGATGGTGTTTCGCTCCTGTAACGATATATCTGAAAACACATCTCTAACTACTCGCTTCGTCATCTCTATTTTTTATTGCCGATTTTGAAGTAAGTAAAGTTTGATATTTATTTGTTATTATAAAATTCTTAGAAACATATATTTTCTGAGCTTTATGTCAAATTATCTGTGAGTATTTTTTTATTTAAATTTTCTTCTAAAGAATAGTAAGTATTTTTTTGTTTTTGTTTCTTTAATCTGCTGCACCACTTCAATTAATTAGCAAATTTTCCTATTTCACAGGTTAATGGTTAAAGTGTACGTGCTGTTAAGGAACTGCTGAAAAAGAAGCTGCCAGGAAAATGGCAACAACTGCTGCCATATGCTGTAAGTTCTGATACATTTTTCATTGAGGGGACAGTACACCCTAGGTTTTTACAAAATGAAATTTTTAAAATGCAAATTTTTTTATGAAAGGAAAAAGATATCTTATTGAAACTTCGCATATTATTTTTATGTAAAAAAGAGTGTACAAAAATTTTTTTTGGATTTTTCCAGCGTATACTCTTTTCTACATAAAAATAATATGCAAAGTTTCAATAAGATATCTTTTTCCTTTCATAAAAAATTTTGCATTTTAAAAATTTCATTTTGTAAAAACCTAGGGTTGAACTGTTTCCTTAAATGACACGGGATAAAAATCGAAGTTTGAAAAAATTGGTTATAAATTGCTGATTTAATTTTTAATTTTATAAGAAAACTAAACATTATGGGTATTGAAAGAAAGGATATGCTATAAATTATTCAGGAAGCTATTGAACATAAAAATCTATATATAACTCTTTTTGTGCATAGAACATTTTTGTTTAAATATATGTATTTTTATTCCGTTGATATTTTTATACCCATACACTTTCTGTTGTTGGGGGAAAACTGGCATATCTCTTTAATATTGATAGCTTTGTTACTAACGTTTTATTTTTAATTCCAGCTGCATATCAACGCAAGTTTCCCGAAACAGAAACTAAAGTTTTTGAAGAAAAAACAAACACCTTCTTTTTATATGCAAAAGATAGGGAAAACAAAAGTTTTAAATACCACCAAAACAAACAAAAATACATTAATTACATAACATATTAAGAACGATTATTAAATACATATTTATTAATTTCAAATAAAAATAAGAACCTTGTAATTACTGTTAAATTAATAAAATTGAATTCAATTAATAGAAAATATAAATTTATTGAAAATTTTAATAATTTCAATGTAGTTTCAATATTCAACTATATCGATTTTCGATATGAAAGTATTTCGGAAAATTTCATTATTTCGATATCGAAATGATATTAGAATCAATAAAGAAATCAGGTTATATTTAGATGTCGGAACAATATTGAAAAATTGCAGTACTTAGATAACGAAACGATATTGAAAAATGCCAGTATGTCAATATTGAAACGATATGAAAAAATATATAAAGTAGAGAGTTTTTCGATATCGAAAAAATATTGATAATTTCGGCATCTCAATATCATAACGATATTGAAAACAATGCTTAAAACGATACAGAAACGATATCGGAAACATTTAAAAATTAAGTATTGCAACAATATTGAAACAAGGTATCGGAAATGATATTGTAACGATGGGTCCGAAATTTTTGAAAAGTGTATTGTTTTCGTATCGAAAGCGTTAATCGAAAATGATACAAATTTTGATTGCTATGATATTGTTTCTATATTGTTGCAATATCATTTGGTAGACTGGGTATCCTTGATAGGAGTTAATTTATACTAGTTTAAATTTTACTTAATATTAAAATTTTATAATCAATGAAGTTATTCTTTTGTGACCTTAGTTTTTGCTACTGTAATTTAACACATTTACTTTATATTGCTGTATATTCAGGGCAGAACTATAGAATGGAACTTTAGGGTGGGGAGGAGTCATTGAAGTAAATGTTTTCTTATATTATTTTTGTGATCATTTATATCAAACTATTTGCATTGAATTCATCGCAGATTCTTAAGAAAAATTTTGTTGACATTCGGAAAAGCCTATTTATCAATAATATGTATATTTAAAAAAATATATTTAGAACAAAATCTATTTTGAAAAAAAGTAAGTTCAATGCCCCTGTAAAGTTTTCGTTTTAAGTATAATTTTATTTTTTTCTAATCTCGAATAAATGTAGCTCTGCGAGCAATATTTCGATGGCGACAGCCCTAGATATATTACTGATTTGTTCAAATATAATTATAATAATTCGTAAACATTATTTCTTTTTAAATATATTGTCGATATTCAATAATAAGACAATTTATGATTGAAAAATACTCATTTCTGAGTGTCGAAAAAGTGAATTTTTATGGTTCGTTTCCTAACTCGTTTTTGAAAATGGTTCATGAGTACCGGAAAAATCTTTTCAATGGTTATTTTTTCAACTCGTTTCCGAACAAAAAATGTACAATAGATGATTCTTTTTTTAACTCATTTCTGAAGAAAAAAGGTTCGCTTTTGAGAGGCATTTTAGTCCGACGATTTAGTTCAAAAGGATTCATTTATGAGTGCCGAAAATAAACTTTTTTACCCGAAAAGGTACATAAATGAATCCAAAAAAGATAGATTTGGTTCACTGTGAAGATTTAAGCCAAATCATCCATTTGAAAAAAAAAAATGCAATCTAGAAAATGCGAACAGTGTGGATACAATGAACAGGCCTTGCAAAAATTAGTTCACTTTAACCAGATTCGACTGTATGTGTATCTACTTTTTTATCCAAATCTTCTATTTCAGCTAATATATTGCCATAATCGCCAGAATATGCCATTTTTTCAATACTTCTAACCGATGTTATTAACAGATCTGACGAAACAATCAACATAGTAATGAAATCAATGTTCTGGTTTTCTCTTTTATTTTTACTTGTATTAGATAATCTGGAATTTTTATATTCTTTATATTTTGCCTAGTGGGCCTCTTCAGATAACTCTCCAATAGCGAGGAAGTAATGGTTCATTATGCTCTCTCCATGACATAAAACTTTATGTATGGTTGGAGTTAGATAGCTCCATTCGCCATATAAACAGTTATGCAAATTTAGAGTATCTAGTGCATATTTTCCAAATTTTTCAGTACCGACTAGGTGTCGAGAGCTTATGGCGTTTAAAATGCCCAAATGCATCCCTGAAATTGTTTTGATTTTTTTTTCTGTTTTTTCTGTTTTCTTTTATTTTTGCTTGTTCCTAAATTTCATGTAGTAAGCTATGTGAAAACAATATTCCATGAACCTAAGTCTGCGGACAGAGTAAACGCTGATGCAAGCAGGCAGGCAGACAGTTACCCGCTCAGTAAATAAGTCGTGCAGAGTGAATGCGAGCAGGTCAGATCAGATCAGTGCGAGAAAAAGTTAGTTATTAATTTTGTTCCCCTTTTGCTTTCTATTTTGCATCCTCCGCTAATGGCGTTTATGAAAAATTTTTATTTTCTATACATAAATAGTACACTCTCTTCAAAAGAGCTACAACTCAAAAAATTTAATTTTCAGGAAGAGCAAAAACAATTTTTTTCTTCAGGGACTCCATATTAAAAAATAGACGATACTATTTTTTTAATTTAAGACTAAGAATATGTGTACAAAATCAAAATAGCGAACATATATGATCACTACAAATAGTCTTACACGAAAAAATATATATGTAAACATTTTGAGTTATGACTCTTTTGAAGAGGGTGTGCGATATGTTGTGCCACTAGGCCAGCCCAGAGTTGCACTGAGAATTTTAAACTAAAATTATTTTAAACTAACTAAAAAAAATAAGATAACTTTCCAGAAATTTTATCCAAATCGGTCACCGATAAAGTAAGGCTCATTGCGATTTAATCTCATTATATTGGTATAAAGAGCGAAAATGAGGTGTTTCGTCATTATAATGTGTATTAAAATTCTATAAACTGATAAAATAATTCTAAACTTTTAATCAATATCAGATTCAAATACCTTTCCAACGTGTCATCGTTGAGAAAAATCGGGTGAAAATTACCATAGTTGTGATATTTTACTTTTCGAAAAAAATATATTTTCTTTCTTGTTGAAATAAAAAAAAATCGTAAAAATCCAAAATTTAAAAAATTGCAATGAAATGTTCTTACACCATTTTCTGAAACAACACTTAATACAAATACAAAAATTTCTGTCATTAATTTGAATAACTTGGTCGTTATAGAATTTTTAATTATAAAAGTACCTTTTGAAAATGTCGAGTTTGAGTACTTTTACGAAAAAAAATTCTCAAAAATCCAAAAATGCAAAACAAGAACTAATAACAACAATAATGCTTATGGCATAGTCTTGAGCTATTTTGTGCACAAAATTTAAAAAAAATTAAAATCCTTAGAAAAAAGTTATAGCTGGTGAAACTTGATTTTTTTTTCAAAAATCCGCAAAGTGCCTGTTTCTAGCATTTCGAACACAAAAAAATATTAGAAAAATCATAAAAACGTTATATCTCATTTGAAATGACTTTAAAATTTATGCTTTTTAAATATTTTTGATTTTTGTATTGCAAAAAATTTTGAAATTTAAGGGCTGCCAACATTAGACCTTGGCTTTACTGTTCAAAATATTAAAAAAAAAATGCAAAACCATGCAATTTAATTTCTAATGGTTTTATTTGTTTTATATGTATTTCTTTTCTTTTGTTTCTTACACGCCCAATAATTTTCGATTCGATCAATCTATCATTTTCGCGAGCACAACTTATCACCAACAACAACACAATCTTAATCGACGTTAACCAAATTTGTCAATACCCACCAAAAACAACACTCACACTCACACAACCATGTGCGCGGTCGCTGCTGTTGATGTTTGTTTCGTTCAACGCTTTGTTGTCGTTTAATGTTTTTTTTGTAATTGGTTTTGCATTTTAAAAATAATAAAAAAATGCAGTTTCCTTGAAAAATTACAAAAAACAACACAAAAAGAACAAATTCAGTTGCGAGAAACCTGCGCCAGCCTTATTTCTCGCAACAACCTGATCTGATCTGACCTGCCTGCTTCCACTCTGCACACTTTGAGTAGGTTTATATGAAATCGTATGAAGCGAGTTTTCTCGCAATGGAACAAGTAAGCAAACCTGCCTGCCTGCCTGGCTGCTTCAGCGTTCACTCTGTCCGCAGACTATTTCTGGCATGAAGAGGTGAAAGGCCAATTTCATACATAGCCTGACTATCATAAGGAGCAACTGTTCTGTAGCCTTGGCTGAATTGGGCTTGTGTATCATGACAAACGGTGCAAGCCTTAGAGGATGAGCTTTCTAAATAAGAAAAAAATTCATGTTTAAAAAGTCAACATAATTATACACTTTTGATTAAAAGTTAACTTCACGCTATATCCGTTATAGCGTATAAACGGAATATATATACGTTATATCCCAAAAATACTCCTTCAGAGAAAAAATATTTGTCAATTTTGGAATGCATAAAATATTTTGTTGAGTGCATGAATTAATTATGAAAATTAATTCACATGAAGAGTTTGTTCAACGTCCAGCAGAATTTCATATATGGATGTAAAGAGGAGAGTAGAAGGATTCATGTCATGTATGTCCTTCACGATTCCCTATGATTCCTCACTTTTTATTCTTATCTAAACTTAAAAGATCGCGCAAAATAAGTGTGAAATGTCCATAGCTGCTGTGGTCAAACAATAAGAGATTTCAAAATTTTAGTTCTTTTCATCATTAGGGATTACTTTATTTGTATTAGAAAAGAAAACTGCAATTTAAAATTTTTAACCGTTTGTTTGAAATTTGAAAAAATTCTAAATCTGAAGAAGTTGCGCGGAGTATCTACTCAAAAGTTAACACTTTCGATCCATATATTTAAAGAAGTGCTAAAGATACAATCACAACGACAATTAACTTAAGTTTGTACAATTTCAATCTATATATATAAAATAGGATGTGTGTATGTATGTAACGTATGGACTCCAAAACGGCTGGGCCGATTTTGATGAAATTTTCAGGTAATGTTCATCTTGGTACGGTGGGTAACATAGGCTATATTTGGACCCGATAGGTTGCGCTGGGGTGGACTTATATCGATTTGAATTTATGGACCAATTTAACTGAAATTCAGAATGTATGTTTGTTTGATCATAAGAAAATAATTTGTGTATAAATGGATACGGTAGGTGGCGCTGGGGTGGACTTATTGGGGGTTGGAATTAGTTTTAAAGGTTTTCTAAGAGATGGCGTAACTATCAATAGATCGCATCGGGCACACCTGTGACTATATTCATTTCAAAGCACATTGTCTAAGCTTCATTTTTCAGTATGTGTCATTCCACTGAAGTGTAAACAACATATATTTTTTTCTCTGTGAACATGTCGACTTTCGTTCCAACAAAACGCAATTTGCGGGAAGGTTTACTTTTGTGCTTCCATTTGAAGAAAAAAGCGGTTGAAGCACAACGCACGCTTACTGAGGCTTACGGGGACTATGCTCCATCGATTTCTACTTGTGAGTACTGGTTCCGTCGGTTTAAAAGTGGTGATTTTGATACGGAAGACAAAGAGCGTCCGGGCCAGCCGAAAAAGTTTGAAGATGAGGAATTGGAGGCTTTGCTCGATGAAGACCCGTGTCAAACCCTTCAAGAATTGTCAGAATCATTTGGAGTCGACTTATCAACGATCGGCAAACGCTTGAAGGCCATGGGAATGATTCAAAAGCAAGGAAATTGGGTGCCGTACCAGTTGAAGCCGAGAGACGTTGAACGGCGATTTTGCATGTGCGAACAACTGCTTCAACGGCATAAAAGGAAGAGTTTTTTGCATCGTATTGTCACTGGCGATGAAAAGTGGATCCATTACGATAATCCTAAGCGAAAAAAATCATGGGGACCACCCGGCCATGCATCAACATCGAGGGCCAAGCCGAATATTCATGGCGCCAAGCTTATGCTGTGTATTTGGTGGGATCAGAAGGGTGTCGTGTACTATGAGCTGCTAAAACCTAACGAAACCATCACTGGGGAACGCTACCAACAACAATTGATGCAATTGAGCCGAGCATTAAAGGTTAAACGGCCGGAATATGCCAAAAGATACGACAAAGTGGTTTTTCAACATGGCAACGCACGGCCACATGTTACAAGAACCGTCAAGGAAACGTTGGAGGCGCTGAATTGGGATGTGCTACCCCACCCGCCTTATAGCCCAGACATAGCCCCTTCCGACTACCACCTATTCAGATCGATGACGCATGGCTTGGCTGAGCAGCGCTTCACTTCTTACGAGGATACCAAAAAATGGGTCGATTCGTGGATTGGCTCAAAAGACGAATCGTTCTTCCGGCGCGGAGTCCATATGCTGCCAGAAAGATGGGAAAATGTTGTAGCTAACAATGGACAATACTTTGAATAATATACATTGTACCGTTGTTTCTAAATAAATGCTCAAAAACCGAAAAAAAACCTTTAAAATTAATTCCAACCCCCAATATTTCGAAAATTCGATGGCGTGAAAAATATATAAATACTTTTAATTTTATTTTATAACGAGGGGAGTAGCGAAGCACACCGGGTTCAGCTAGTTTAGAATAAAAAAACAATTCAATTTTCAATTTTGCATTTCGAGCGCTCAAACGGCATATAGCAGCACTGTGCGCCGCTCTGCATTTATATGTATCTCACTTTTCACCTTGCTCGAGGCCAGTGTTGCCAGTATATTGAAGTATAATTTCCCACAAACACATGAAAAAGTTCCCTTTTTTCCCTTTTACAATTTTGCAAAATCTCTAAAATATCTTTTAAACATAACTTTATTTAGGTTTAAAATTTTAAGTACAAAAGTTCATTAAAGCATTAAAAAACATTTCTTAAAAAATTAATTTTGCGAAACTTATGTTATTTGTAAAATAAACGATTCAATTTGTTCATTAGCATGCTATTTGCAAATTTCGTAGACATTATTTTAAATGCTTAGAAATAAAAAAACCCCTCCATTATATTAATCTGTTCTATAAATCTTAAGCAAAGCTTTGTAAGGTTGCAAGCAGAGTAAAAGCCGAAGCGGATAGACAGGCAGAAAGTCGCAGAACTATGTGAACAAGCGAGACAAAAGATAGCTTGGCTTTATTTCTATCTCGTTTCTTCGCAGGTTACTGCCTGCGCGTGTCTGCCTGCCTGTCTGAATCGGCGTTGACTCTGTCTGAAACCTAAGGCTTGTTTTGGCAGTTACATTAATTCTTACTTTTTTGTGTTGTCTTTCTGCAAAGTGTAGGCTTGTATTTGTCCTTCAGATGTTCTAAAGGCTCTTGCTTGCTGCAGTTGACCTCGCCAATCGAGTAAGGCTGAAACGGATCCCCACATCTTGGATCATATTCGCTATTACAATCGTAACATATTAATGCAGTAGAAGCTAAAATAAAGCAAATTATAAATTAATTAGAAAAATCTTTTTTTTTATAACTTTAGTTTAATATTGGTAATTGAATAATTAAAATTATTTTCTTGCACATTGGCGTCGGAAGCGGGGGGGAGGGCAAGGGGGGCAGTTGCCCCACTTTTTTAGCTAGATAAACAATTTAAAAGGAAAAATTCAAAAGTTATTCAAAATATCAGTTTTTTTTACAACGATAATATTTTTGTATTATATATTTTCCTCTTCTTTCTCTTTTCTTCATAAGCATGCTTGCGGATAACCATTTTCTTTCTCTGTGTTTGCAAAAAGATAGAACAAAATGTAGAGTTTCTACTGCAAACCCAACACTTCAGTTTAAAAGCACCCTTCGTAAGAAAAAATTTGACATGCTCTTAGGGGCTTTCCATATTGGACGACATGTTGTACGATAAGTTAGATGGAAAACTAATGGGACTATTTGATTGAGCGTTCGAACGATCCAACTTGTAAAGCAACATCATTAATTGCAAGCTCTCAAGCAGAACACATCCGGCTAATAGCTAAGCAACTTTTAGATGCCAGTAATTTTACATAGTTGTACAATATTGTACAATCGGCAGAAAAAAACCAAAAATTTCGACTATCGTTTTAGCTTACGCATTGTATTACATGTTGTGCAATATGCCATGTTGGTCTAATGTTTTGGACCATGCGAAAGCCCCTACTGTGAATTAGCTGATGAAAATCCACCTCGACGCTTTGAAGAAACATCAAATCCGGTTTCTTCAGTACAGTTGCCATTATATGATCGGCTACGAAAAGATTATTTCGAAATCTTAGATCTTCTCTCAAATGAGATAACGGCTAGATTCGATCAAACAGGTTGATATTTTACTTTTTTTTTTATTTTTGCATGTTTACACCAGCTTCACTCAACCGACTCACTTTGATTTAACATTCGGTGAGTCGGTTGAGTGAAGCTAGCGTAAATTGGCACTTTGTAAATCTTATTGTACATTTAAGCAGATCTTGACACTCTGGAATCGTTGGAAAATATTGTAATCGAAGCCTTCAACGGAAAAGTGTCTTTTGAACAAAATCTAAAAACAAAACTAGATCTTTATGCAGATGACTTTTTTGCAGATGAAATTGCTGAAGCAATTGTCTGGCCAAACACCTTGAAATTGTAGTGGCATTGTATCCCAATTTGCGAAAAATTCGGTTACTGTAAAAAAACTATTAAATGAAGTTGAAAAACTTATTGCTTTGCTTTTGACTGTGCCTGCATCAGCATCTTCATCTGAGCGTTCTTTTAGTGCACTAAGACGACTAAAACGTATCTTCGAGCAACTATGACACAGAAACGACTCACTCATGCGGCACTTATACACAAAGATAAAACCGAAGAATTGAATTCGATGGAGGTGGTGAAAGAGTTTGTATCTCGCAAGGACAGAAAGAAACATTTTGGAATAATTGAAATTGATATAACTTCTTGTACCTTATTGCATTTAAACCATGTAAAGATATACCTTGTCTTGCTTTATAAAAACAACCATTATTTCTTATATTTTCATATTACCATATGAAAGATCCTTTAAAGAATGATCTCTAATATTGAAATAGGAAGAACTTTTAAAAATAATGAAATTTAAATATTTTTTATATATTTGTATATTTTTTTTATTTTAAACTAAAATAAAAAATTTGTTTATTCACATTCATGTTTTTTTGAAGAAATTTTGGTGAACTTTTTTTTGCACCACCATTTGTACTGCCCCTAGATGAAATAAGCTTCCGACGCGCTTGTTCTTGCAACATAACAGTGTTCTGGTATTATTTTTTTTGCCAAAGATAGGAAAGAAACTCCAAGTGCAAGTGGTCCAAACTTGTGCTTTCTTCTTCTTAAAGTGAACTTTATGAGATAAGATAGCTATCTATAAGACACTTTAAAACTTGAAAATCAAAAATTTAGTTTTTAAAACGCATTTTCACTTTTTTAGAGGAGTGCTCCAAAAAACAGTCCTTTTGAAAGCAAACAATTCCTTTGAATCGAAAGCGGTTATGGGTTCATCTTATTATTAATATTACAAACGCTATTTTTTGTTGAATGTTTAACTTAGCCAATCTCTGAAATAGGTTGACCAATTTTAATTTTTCTTTTAACTGTTCTACGCTTCTAAAATTATTTCCTTATGAATCCAAAATTTGAAAATTCTATTAAGTTTGTAAGCTACACTCTAACAAAAATTCACAAGAACTAACTACAATAATTGCTGGAAACTGATTGCTCACATTTATTGTCGTTCAATCCCATAGAGTAAAATTATAAATATTTCACAAGAGAAATGCGTGAATTGTCTTCGCTTATAATAAAACGCTAGAAATACGTGAAGCATTTGGAGTAAGTTTGAAAAAGGCAACAACAACAAAAGGCAATATTTAATGTTTAATATATATAATTTTAAATTTGCTATAAAACCTGTTAAGGTTTAGCAATCAAATAAATAAATAAATAAATAATGATAAGACTGAAATATATTATATGTATAATGCAAGAATAATAGCTAAGCCAGATGTGTAAGCTCCTTCGTATCCTTAGGGCAATGGAGCAAAATATTATAAATTTATATAAAAATATATTTTTTTTTTAAAAAAAAATTGAAAAATGGAAAACAAGTCTCAGTCAAGTTTAATTTGAGTATGACACTGATTGATGGGAAAATGTTCTCACTGCAACAAATAGTGCACAGCAGAGATTTGCATGAGACAATTCGTCAGTTTTTGCCACTCGAGTATTAATCGTCGTCAGCCGTAATCGTACACAAGAAAAAAATGCATATATACCGCTCGAGTTCGTAAACAACGATTGCTGTAAAGCACACTTTGTCACGATTGCGAATTGATGCAAAGGCAGCCTTGACACCACGAGATCATTCGGATGCTTCCATGATAGAACTAGTAAAGGTATATGCATTTCTGACTGCTCTCTTTTTCTCATAGCCAGAATTGTCAAACTCAAGCATTTTGCTGTTCTTGCCTTTTTTTGCTTTCTTATCGCATTCTCATCGTTTTCAGATATTGTATGAGCTGTCAACTTCGTTTTGACAGTTCCGGCAGTCTGTCTCTCCGAAATGCATATACCTTCTCTAATTCTACTATGGATGCTTCGCTTAAAGCTCGAGTGGCAGCTGCTGCATGAATTTTTGTTGTTTTCATACTTCTCTGTCCTTCTCCAGCAGCGCGCTCTTCTTTGTGCTGCTTGTTTCCTTTTAGTTCACTGTTTTATTTTCTCTGCTGTGACGCGATCAGTATTGCCAGTAGCAAGTTTTATGACAGTAAATTTTTAAAGTAACCTGAGCTAAAATTTGGACCAAGAGTGCATGAAAGTTAATCTTGAAAGCGACCTAAATTAGTAAACAAACTTTAATTGAAAGTTTGTCGGTAAAATAACAACAATGTTTTGCTTTCAATGAACATTCTTTATCCCTTCAAGACAAGCGTAACCAAAGCTCCAACGCAATTAAAAAATGTTTGATGAAAACCAACACAAACTTGTCATTAATTTGTTTTTTCTTATGAATGTGAGAAAGTGCAGGTTTAGCAAATGTCACGATCTGAGATAAGTTGTGTAAGTAAGAAAGAGATCCTTCTGACAACTGTTGTAAAGAAGCGACGTGTGCTCCAAAGTTTTATTAAACTATTTTATAGAAAAAGCCCAGAAAAATGAGTATTTAACCCAAACGGAGTTTTTCAAAACGAGCAGGTATTTATTAATAAAACAAATTTTGTACAAGTGTTAACTTGTCAAAGAATGGCTAAAATTTTAGGTCATGTTGTGTAGTCGAACTGATAAAAACACTTGTCTTTAATTTTGATTCATTTAATTAAATGCCTCTAATTTCGGGTGTAAGAACTGCGAATTTTCTATAAGAACTTAGTGCCAGAATATGTTTAGAAAAATCCAAGAAAGGCGTAGAATATGATTTGATCAAAATTATAGGTGCCTGTGATATTTATCAAAAGCGGCGAATATGGACAATTTAAAATTATGTTACATTTAAATTAAAATCGGTTATGTTTAATAGTAGATAGAGTAAAACTGAAAATAAAAATTAGTTTAAGTATTAGTAAAAAGAGTTTTCTTAACCCTTTATTACTAACCTATGAAAACATCCGTAAATGAAACTTTATGCAACAAATGATACAAATATACAAGTTGAACTTTTTAATAACAACATCAATACCTTATTTAGTAACCATGTCCCGCTTAAGCAAAATAAAACAAAACCATCCAAACACCCTTGGTTTACTCAAGAGGTTAAGCTTCTCATTGACAAGCGGGACACTTTATACAGAAGATTTAAACGCTATAAATGTTCAAGTATATATTCAGAGTTTAAACGTGTGCGTAATGCTGTCACCACCGTCATATGCAGAAATAAAAAATCCTTCTATGAAAGTAAATTTGCTAGTAGTCGCTCGAGTTCATCATTTTGGAAAAACATTCGTCAAACCGGGCTATCCAAAGACTCGCAATCCATTCCAGAGAATATAAACCTTGACGATTTAAACAGTAAATTTGTTCAACCAACTTGTTCTTTAAATTCAGTTAACTTATCTGTTTCCGGAAGATCTTCAGGAAACGATTTCGCAATCTCTTGTATTGATGCCGTAAGTGTAGGCGAAGCAATACTAAAATTAAAATCTAATGCCGTAGGATCAGATGGCATACATCCAACTTTCATTAAAATAATTCTTCCAGCAATACTTGGACATGTCACACACATATTTAACACAATAATAACAACATCACAATTTCCATTTTTATGGAAAATTTCAAAAATCTTACCTTTACCTAAATCATCATCTCAAAGCAACACAGAATATCGACCAATAGCCATTCTTCCCTTTTTAAGCAAAGCCTTTGAAATTATCATCAGCAAACAATTAAAAATATACTTAAATAACAACAAGCTCATCACCAATCATCAATCCGGTTTTCGAGCGAAACACAGTTGCACGACAGCGCTTCTTAAAGTATGCGAAGATATAAGGTCTGGCTTGGATAAGGATATGCTGGGTTTGATGGTTTTCTTAGATTTCTCGAAAGCATTTGACTGTATCAACCATAGCCTTCTCGTACAAAAACTTAGATCTCAGTTCTTTTTTCATGGCTCGCTGTGTAAACTTATGACTTCGTACCTAAGTGATCGTAAACAATTCGTATATCTTAACAATAAATGTTCGTCAAGTCTGAATGTTTTGTCCGGTGTTCCTCAAGGCTCAGTGTTAGGTCCTCTGTTATTTTCTACGTTTATTAATGATATCGTTGATTGTCTCTCTACATGTGAGCATCATATATATGCTGATGATATCCAACTATATAAGCTCTTTCCTAAATCAGCTAAAAACTCAGCCGCAAACGAAGTTAATTTAGTTTTGAACAGAATTTTTGAATGGTCAACAGAAAATGGGCTATGCCTCAATCCAATCAAAACTAAAGCTATGTTTATAGATAGGCGCAAAATCTTTGAGGAACGCCCTCAACTCTTTCTTAATAACTCATCCATTGAATATGTCGAAATCTTTAAAAACCTTGGAGTATATATAAATAATAAATTTACGTGGAACACTCACATTAACCGAGTAGTTGGGAAGGTATATGGTGCTTTGCGTGGTCTGAGCCCAACGTCTAAATATTTGTCAATCGAAGTAAAGCTTAGACTCGTGAAGTCCTTCATTTTACCAATAATTATGTATAGCTGTGAGCTTTTTTCGAATATGGACCAGGAGTCAAACCGGAAACTAACTGTAGCCTACAATAGTTGTGCGAGATTCATTTTCAATATCAACAGACAAACTCACATCTCCACCTTTACCATTAAAATTACTGGTTGCTCGATAAACGAGTTTTTGGATTATCGTACCATATTAATGCTCTATAATTTAATAAAAACTAAGGAACCAAATTATCTATTTGAAATAATAAGATTTGCGAGGACGCAAAGAACTGCGCAACTCATCGTACCATCACATAAATATTTAACCACTTCCCGACATTTTTTTGTTCATGCGATAAATTTGTGGAACACGCTTCCCACTTATTTAAAACGGCTTGATAACGCAAACACTTTCAAACATAAACTTTTTCAACACTTTACTAGTTCTCAATAACTTTTTCTTTCTTTTCCAACTGCATTTTCTTCAAACTTTCTCTGAATCTTCATGTCTAATTAAGTTTCAAGAGTAAACTTAGCTTAAGTCAATGTTCAAGTCATTTATAATTAATTAAGTTTTTTTATGTTTAACTCACCTTAATTCTAAAATCATTATTGTATTTATCATTATCACTCAATTTCAAAGTTAATTCAATGGTTGTACAACTTAAAAAAGAGAAATCTTATTTGTACAATGTATACCTATCTAAATAAATAAATAAATAAATAAAAACTCACAATTATAAGGACTCAAGTGTATAAATCTAAATTCGAAATTGTTAAACCTTTTTTATTAGTGATAAATAGTTTTTTTGTTAATTTCATTCTAATGCTTAGAATAATTTTGAATGTAGTGCTACTAGGTGTAATCCACCCTACTTGTGAAATCACACGTATACGTTCGTTTAGTCAGATTTTTCAAATCACCATCCTAAAACTAATAGAAACTTTTTTCTGCAAACATACTTAAGTTTCTTACAGCAATGTTGTGTTTAGTAATGTTTTATTTTTAAGGCTTTTCTTTATTTTTTTATGTAATTGTTTGCGTTTTTTTTGTCACTTATGTCAGTTTTTAGGTCATACATAGCAAGAAATAATAAAATAACATTTTAGATACAATATAAATATCTCGTAAAAAAAATTATATTAAATATTTTATAAGAATATTTAATAAAATATTCGTTTCATTCCCCACATAACACATTATATTTTAGTATATATTTTTTCTTTGTGCGATGAATATTAAAGGCTTAAGGTTAAGTTGTTTGTGTCAGTTCCTCAAAAAATCCTTGGTTGCAATAGCATTTATGAAGATTCCTCAAATATTTCGATTCTAGTGATAGCCATTCGTGTGATGGAATGGTGTGAAATAGCCTCTAAAAATAAAGTTTTTTGTCAAAATATTGGTCTTACACCAACCAAATAGTTTCAAAAAATAAACTGCCAGAAACTATATGGCGACAAAACTCTTTCTATCTGCATCAACAATTAAAATGTATGCAATCGGATAAAAGATAATACTTTTTTTTATACATATTTTTGATATATTTTATTTTAAAATATTAATACAAAACTTTCTTGATCTGAAGCTCGCAATATAATTAATGTGATTTATACAAAACTCTTAAAATTAAAATACCTTCATAAGTTGTATTTTGTTTTTTAATTTCTTACAATATTTTTCAGTATGTGCTTATTTTATAATTTATATTTTAGTTTTAATATATATCAATATACGGAACTCTGACCAGGAATCAATCAATAAATTGCAGCCACTCAAAACCTTTCCAACTATATCTTGAAAGTGAGAATAGCATTTGAAATAATTATGTTTTTTGTATGTAATTAAAAACAATTAATAAGTAATTAAATAATTAATATATGCACGAAAAAAGCATTTTCATTCATCTGAATGCAAAATTTAATATTTGTTGATGCTGATTGGAAGAACTTTTTCATATACTATTATATAAAATTCCTGACTACCTTTTATATGACATAGCATTCTTTTGCAAAAAATCGTCCAGTTTTGCGCAAAAATTGTAAATTGTTTTTGTATTTTTTTTTTTGCCTATGATTTTTTTTGGGCAAAATTTATTTATACCAAAATATTGTTTTTATATTTAATGTCTCAAAAATTAATTTACATGAAAAAATAACCCCAATATCTCTTTCCAATCAAAGGTTATGGCTTCAAACAAATTTTTTTATACCATTGGCTATATTAATATAAGTAATTTTCACATTAATCGTATTCAATTTCTGCTATCAACCTCGCAGTCAAACTAGCATAGAAGTTGATTGTTGACATATTTTTTTTGGCCAACGTGTGCGATAATAACTTTAATTAAAATCTTATTTTATAATATTGCAATTTTTTGTGTCTGGTAACAACATTCGCAGAATAAAAAAAATGCAACACTGCAACTAATATTTTTCCTTTGTGCGAATGAGCATAAAAGAATGGATTTTCCTTGCTTTTGGAGATTGTGCCTCATGTCTTGCCTTGTTT
This sequence comes from Dichetophora obliterata, assembly GCA_963920525.1. Classification (NCBI taxonomy): domain Eukaryota; kingdom Metazoa; phylum Arthropoda; class Insecta; order Diptera; family Sciomyzidae; genus Dichetophora; species Dichetophora obliterata. The sequence goes on from OY986440.1 coordinate 8,972,038, forward strand.
GCCATTCTTGTGTCGCAGACGTTCGTAATCGATAGCGCTCACACTCTAGGCATTCGTTTCAGCAGCGATTGGTAACATGCATTTGCGCATTAATTTAAATGCAGGAAGCACATTCGGCGCTCGTTTATTGACGAGACAATCGAAACGCCATTTAAATGCACTCAAGCTGTTCTCTGGTGCACAGCAATGTCCCATATGTAATGCAGGGCCACAACAGTTTAAAAGCGTTAGAAATCTAGATTCTACTGTTTTTCAGCCAAAGCCGAACACTTTGAATTACGGCATAAGCCCATTACATGCTTGGATTCGTTGTTTTGAGTTTGCATCTTTCCTACAAGCTTACTATAAAAAATGGCATGCCCGAGGACAACATGATAAAGAAAAAAAAGGCGATGCTGCAAAAAGAGTTTTGGGCAAAAATTGGTCTTCATGTAGATAAGCCCAAAGCAAATGGCAGCGGCAACATACCCAGGAGTTCCAGTCTTGAAGAAATTTCAAATGAATCATGTACGATTTTTCTTGATCCTTGACGAAACATGCTGATTTGGCCATACATTTCATTGACGAAAATTTCATTTAAATGTTCCAAATTCGTGCAAGACGCAATGCAGAAACGCCGGGACTTAACATGCACGAACTCAATATCGAAATATTGCGGTGGTTTAGTTAACGAAAAGGAGACACAGATATAAAGAAAATTCGTCAAGGAATTAAAATCGAAACGTGCTTCTGGACCGAACTCAACGTCGTGCGATATATTTGATAGGGGATAAAAATATTTCATCCTCTCTCAACTATATTGGAAATCGGCGTAATGTTGGTTTCGTAATGGCCTGACGTCACTAGGTCCACTCAGGCAGCTGTCCAGGCCCACTCCTTTACCATTGCCTTGATGCCACACAGAACCTCACGTTGTAGTGATAATTCGTTTTTTAGTCGTACGGTAAAGTTGTGGAACAGTCTCCCTGCGAGCGTGTTTCCCGTCAGTTTTGAGCTGTACGAATTTAAAACAAATCTTCACCGAAACTACTCCATCTTTTCAACCTCTAACTTACTATCACCCATCTTCCAAATCAACACAATCCTCATACATTTATAAGAAACATCACCTGAGCTTTCACTCTTCAAAACAGAAAAAAATTATACCAAATTGTCAAAATCAAACGAATTCGACAGAAATGGCAATGACACCTAAACAGTGGTGTCAATGAATATTTAAATACTATCGAAAACCATCGTCAGTCCAAAACTATCGATAGTCAAGATAGTGTGAAATTATCGATAGTATCGATAGTGTCATCGATAGTTTGCGAACTCTACACTTTAGCCTCTGAACGATTCGGCGAATTACAACAATCATGAATATCTTGAAGTTGTTGTAATAGAGTGGAAAAAGTTAGACGCTGACAACCGCTACTTTGCATCATAATTTTGTATGAATTTTTTTAAGTCCAGCACCACCTTAAAGAAATCATCACGAAAAGTTCATCAGTGATGTCGCGAACTACTGGGTAATTATGGCAATACACCCAGGAGGGCGTTTTCTCGCACCGAGCTACTAGCTTCAACAACAGGCATAAATTTAAACTTATTGAAGCATTTACACATCATTTTAATAACACTTTCCGCCGAGTTTGAGGTTGATGCAGCAAGATTCCGCGCATTTTGTATTGAAACAAGTGAATTTTTTTTTTAAATTATGAATAGTATTGCATGTCAGCTACATAACACAAAATATTGGGGCATTCTTCGGAAATTATAGAAGCAGCAGTTGTTCCCCTGGGATGTGGGTAAAAACGCATCGGAAGCGCGCAATAAATTTTATAAAACAGCTCGAAGTAGACATTCTAGAATAGATTAAAAAATACATAATATACTAGGTATGTTACACAGAGCTAAGGATACCTCTGATCCTTTCATTTCAAGTTCATGTTTGCGTGAACGTGCAAGCAATTAAAAAATCCCATTTCCTAGAGAGGTTACTGAACTTCTAAAGATGCCAGAAATTTTACCTAAACTGATGTTGCCTTCACCTTATAAACAAGCTGATGGTAATATTGATGCTGATAATACTAGTGATAATTCGGATGCTAGCATAGAATCATTATGTAATTATTCCATGGAGTCAGAAACGATTGATGATGAAGAAGCTCAAGGCTGTAAATTAAGCCAAACCGTATCTAGACTACTACGTATGTAGTAATTTGAATAACTTTTCAGATTAACTGAATAACTTTTCAGATTAACTTCCAAGGATTACGCCAGTTACTCGTTCTTTAAATGGTAGCAAAGTAAATTTATAATTTTAGAAATTAAATATAAATTTCTTATTCTTCAATTATTTCACGTTGCACTTAATGATTTTTTTTTTTGTAAAAATATAAACAAAGTATATCTTACAAAATGTAGTATAGTATTTCATTGTCAGATTATTTCATCGCAATTCAATTATAGAAGATATACGGCAGCTACCTAAAATAATGGACATGACCTGCCCATTTTTTGTACAAATATGAACTTAAGCATCGTAAGATATTTTACAAAAAAAATTCAGAATCTATCTCAGTTCTTGTGGCAGTATTGGAATCATAGTGTAGTACACAGGTTAACCACTTTGTATGGCAGCTACCTGAAATAGTTAAAGCATCGTTAAATATTTTACAAAAAAATTTAGAATCTATCTCAGTTCTTGTGGCAGGAATGGAATCTTCAAGTTGTACACAGGTTAACCACATTGTATGGCAGCTACCTGAAATAGTGGGTGTGGCTCGTCCATTTTTTCAGAAAACATTTTCTTCATCTAATAATGCTATGTGAACATTTTCAGATCTGTAGGTCAATTCTAAATATTTTATGCTGCAAAACATTAGTTTGGGACCATTGTGCTTGGGACATATTAACCACTATTCAACATTGCAAAAAAAATTCGTTTAGCGGCGCACATTGGGGTATTTGACTAATGTACGAAGCCAAAATTATTTTATTCGGAAAACAGTTTCTATTGAAGTCTGCTATTTGATTTTAACCCTGTACGACCATTGTGACCCATTGAACATTGCAAAAAAAATTTGTTAAGCAGCACATTGGGGTACATGACCGATTTAAACGGCCACAATGTTTTTTTATTCGGTTAATAGTTTCTATTCAAGTCTGTTATTTGATTTTAACCCTCTACGACCATTGGGACTTATTCAACACTATTCAACACTGCAAAAATTATTTTTTTCTATAAAATCTGTTTTATAATATATATTTTTGACAGCCCAAATCGGTGAAATACCCTTATGTGCATCTCAAAAAGTGCTTGCAGCTGAAGTTCGACTAAACAGCTCTATTTTACATCAAATTCTATTGAAAAAAATGAATTTTATTTTTCATTTGCTACAGGCCAAATGGCTGTAAAAATGCAATTAATGTCGGCACAACAAAATTCGAACACTTCAACTCTAAAAATAAGTTGAAAAAATTGTGATGACCTTGAGAGGTCAAATTAAGTGCGATGGGCTTTCAACATGTCCTTCTTTAAGAATTTTTATGAAGTTTGGATGTGCTTGTTTTTTTATGGTTTTGGCACACTATGTTATAATTCAAGAAAAATAATATTAGTTATCAAATTATTAACTCGGCTTTTTTTTTTTGAGCGCGAGTGTATGAAAATAAAACAAATAAGAAAAAAAAATAGTAATAAGATTTTTAATGTATTACAATGAATTTAAATATATTATCATATGCAAGCAAGAAAGTAATAGGAAAAGTAATTTAAAATTCTTTTTTGCTTTGTAGTGATTATAAAGTCGTTTTTTTTTTGTTAAAAAGTTTTTTTTGTGGCACTACTTATATACCTTATTATTTTTATGTAGAGTGCAAATCAGAGGCATATTAATAGGGGTCATAGTGTTCAGGGGAACGAACCTTCTAAAACTAATTTCGTGAAGGTGAAATAATAAAATTTTTTTAGTAAGCAAAAAAATTTTTTTTAGCTGTTTTTAGTCATTGTTTAATAAAGATAATCTGTGAAAATACGTATGTGTATGGTATGATGAGTCAAAATTAATGCTTTAAGACCAGGGACCGTAACGGTTATGATTTGTTTCAAAAAAGTCAACAAATAATTGTTATTTTTTGACTGATTTCATTTTGATCAAAAATAAAAGTTTAAAAAAGTCTGACCTTAAGTTTTTCGATAGTAAATATAAGTTAAAATTTTACTTTTATTTTTTATCAAAAATAAATGTTAAAATATGACTTTTATTTTTCGATCAAAAATGTAAGTTAAAATTTGATTTTTATTTTTTTTAACCTTTGACTTTGAGTTTTTGATCAAAAATAACAGTTAAAATTTGACTTTTATTTTTCCGATCAAAAATACAGATTAAAAATTTGACAGATCTATTTCTTATTAACTATTATAATAGTTTCAATTTTGAAAACAGTTAATAGAGCACATTTTTTATTCTTTTACACCTATATTCGTAACATTTTTGCACAGAGAAAAAAACATTGAAATTAATCTTCATATCGCTGCATTGCATCACTTAGTTGCTTATTATTGCACATTCTGTTTTTATTTATTTCGCAAACGACGGTAACAGCGACTGCAAGCAGATGATATAGGAATAAAAAGAAGACTTTTACTTTTGATCGAAAGAATAAAAGACAAATTTTAACTTATGTTTTTGATCGAAAAACTTAGAGTAAAATTTTAACTTTTATTTTTGATCAAAAAATAAAAGTCGTATTTCAACTTTTATATATGATCCAAAAAATTAAAGTCAAATTTAAACTTTTATTTATGTTCAAAAAAATAAAAGTCAAATTTTAACATATATTTGACCGAAAAAATAAAAGTCAATTTTTAACTTTTATTTGTGATCAAAAAACAAAAGTCAAATTTCAAATTTTATTTATGATAAAAAAGTCAAATTTTAACTTTTATTTGTGATCAAAAAAATAAAAGTCAGATTTCCACTTTTATATTTAATCAAATTTTAACTTTTATTTTTGATCGAAAAACTAAAAGCCAAATTTTAACTTTTATATGTGATCAAAAAATAAAAGTCAAATTTCAACTTTTATATATAGGTTAAAAAAGTCAAATTTTTGGCTATTATTTTTGATCGAAATAAAATTGGTCACAAAATAACGATTATTTATAGACTTTTTTAAGAAAAATCAGAAAAATTAAAAATCATTTAAGATTATTATTCCATAGCTAACAAGCATCACATTGCTATATTCAAATATCGAATAGACTTACTCTTTTCATCTGACTTTGAATATAAATTTCAAAAATAACTGTTTTTTTCGATCCCTGTTTAAAACTTTAAAACAGTTGTTTTACTTTGAAGCCTGAACAAATTTCTATCTTGTATATTGTATCTGAATATTAAATTATAACTATTCTTAATAAAAACAAAACAAAAAAACAAATTTAAATTCCCCAAAATTATGTAAGCCGCCAATGAGTTTCCATAAAATAGTCTGATATGATTTTATTGTTCGTACTAGAATAAACAATAAGGGTACTCGGTAAAATTTGTTAAGTCCTTCTAAGTTGCTAAATTTCTTAAGTCTCCTCTACCAGAAAGCGCTGATGGACTACTGTTAATATTTTTGTTGTTGCTTATATTTGTTGTATGTCCGAAAAAAAACAAAACAACTTCAGTAGGAAAGAATGCAGTAAATGAAATTATATTAAATTATATATTTTATATGCTCAATTGTCAACAACAAAACGAAATGTTTTTATCTATTCAGCCATTGCAATGTTTTCAAAATATCGATCTGATATGAGAATACATTTTCTTTACTAATGACATAATAATTACAAATTTTTACATAACTATGAGAAAATTTTAGCTTAACTAAACATTTCTATCGTTTGGTTTTTAGCATTGATCGAATTTTGTTTCGATTCAAAGCTGCTCGGCTAGAGTTTAGTCCAACTTTTTTAGATAGTCAGTTGCTGTAGGGACTTTGGATGTAACAAATAGGTTTATTAGGTATTATGAAAGCCGGTTAAGTATTTCCTCCAAAAGATATGACATACTTACCATGTAAAAAGCACAGAACTGCCAGCAACTGAAGGGTCCGCTCAACCGATGACGCCATTTTTCTTTCTTATATATTATTAAATGACTTATATCGATATGTATTTTGCTACTTTTATTGCTCTTTTTTTTAACAAAGAAGAAGATAAACAACCGTTATGTATCGACAAGTTGACGAAGTGTGCTATCACGCTGCTGACGTGACCTAACGGAACAAAACAAAAATAATGATTTAATCAAATTACTTTAGATCCTTGCCTACAAAGACCGACACACATTTAAACAGAATCGAAGACCGTGTAACAAATGCAAGAATTAAATTGGGACACGCTGTGACACAGTTTCGGCTTGGTAAAACAACACGAACGATACGAACGAGTGGACAACCGATACACTTATTTGCTAAATCTACATATACAAACATTCATTTTTCTTTAAACAAAATCTAAACAATCCAGCATTTTACTTATTCAAACGTTTTTGAATCACAAAATCAAGCACAAGTAATTAAATCCACTTCGATTAAATGTTTTAATTAACAACACTCCAGCTGAACTGATTGCTCTATTAGCAAAAATTATTTGTCAGAATTCGAAAAGTCTATTCAGCGCTGAATGAATTCCACTTAAGAGCGCTATAGATACTTCTCTAGTCTTGGATGACTTGGATATGTAACGGACGATTTCATAAGAGATTCATGTTAAATTCAGTTGAACAGTCATGATTTGATAGTTCACTCGCTATGGTTCGTGTTGTGCATGGTTCGTGAAAATTGTTCACATTAAAAAGCAACAGCACCATAAAACAAAAACTACAAAACTACCAACCCATGTCTTCTCTATGGATAAGCCTTATGTAACAATTTAGTGACCGAAAGCAATAACGTGTAAGACGTTCAAAGCCTAATTTATGTATGTTATGCCATCAAATTCTACATGCCTTCATTCTCATATGTTACACATAAATTGTGTAAAAGTTTTTAATTGGATTTAAGCCGAAGTGATTGAAAAAAATCCAGATGCAGATATGCAAGTTATGTGGCAATTGATAACTCTAAAGCGCGTTTTTTCATATTCGGATAGCGAAATTGGACTTCGAATGCCATAGCAAATGGCCGCAGAATTATGGTTTAGATTTACTATTAAAACTTTAATAAAAATGTAAAAACAGAGATAAAGAAGTTACTCTCTGGAAATAATCATAGTTTAAAGTTTCATATAACTATATAAATAAAAAAAAGTTTTATTTGTAGATTCAACTTATTTTCAGGTTTCGTAAGATATCCAACAAGCACACACACACGCACACACACACATTCACAAAACTCCCTACAGCTGAATTAGTCAAAACCAAATTGTTTTTCCGTCCGATTGATTTCTATCCATTTTTTCTTTAATTTTAAAGCGAGAGTTAGTAAAGTTTTAATTTATAAAATTTTCTGAAATTTTTATTTGCACGAAAACGAAGCACTAAGAAAAATTTACGTAAGAGGACCCTGCTTTTTCGCTCACACCCAACAACACAATGCAACGAAGAAAGGTTCTTCCTTGGAAAAAAAAACACCGTTAACAGTAAGTGGCAGCACGTAACGGTTGACAACGAAAGCTGAGAGTAAAACGATGTAGCATAACACAAAACCATGAACCAACACACTAAATGAAATAAACGATGACTGTGTGAAACGCTCGGTTTTGCAGAACTTAAATGAAACGAAACGAAACGCTGCGGAATTAGCACAAAGTTAAAACAAGGGCACACAAAAAACAAACACCGAACATGACAAATCAAAGAGATACGGCATAAAAAAAAGGTCAAAAGGAATACTACACTGTGGAAAATTCAATTCAGTAATGATTTATTTATTAATCAATAGGTTTCCAAGAATTTATAATTTTCATAGTACACTTAAAAAATGTAATACCAAATTGATTAACCCTAGGATGTGCGACTGCCTATGAGACGGTAAGTGACCCTATTGGGCCTCTCGAGGCCCATAAATCATGGCCAGCTGTTCTTACGTTTTTCGTCCATCTAGATGTCCTATCGCAAGCTGCTATTATGTAGAAGTATTGTTAGATACTATATCTGTGTGTGGGTGTCATTTATAGGTGGTTTCTTAACCCTAGTTCGGCCGACGATGCTTATAACTCATTATAGACCGACGCAGTCCCCCGGTGACTGTGTTATAAAATATTATTAATTCTGCATTATAGAGGGAGTTTTGCCAGAAAATTAAGAAAATTGAAGATAATTGTCTGCCAACACAAGCAGTTGATTAGTTTGAATTTAGAGTAATTGTGTTAAATATGAATTCAGTGTCCTTAGGGCCGATTTTTCTGAGCAAGTTGATTTCAGTTTCTTACGTTTTTTAAACTTTGCTTAAGCCAAGATGCAAATTTTTCGGTTAACCTTCATCTGGCATGCTCATCCCGAGTAACATACATGGACTCGTGGGGTACATACGAACCCCAGTGATTAAAATCTTTGTAAAAATGTAAATATTGATTATTTGGTCTCAAAAAAATTCAGAAATCATTTTTAGATACCACTTTAAACTGTAGAGTAGTCCAAGTTGAAAAAAAAAAATAAAGATCAGCGTTCATAAAAAATCCGGAAAAGTAGAAAAAAATTCCAAATCAAATCAAAACGAGAAAGAACGTGGGGTATGTACGTACCCCACGAGGCCAAGTGACCAAAGTTTAGCTTTGGCCAACTTGCCATATGGTTTTGACGGATGATTTATTTGCCTAATTTATGTGACAGTTTTAATTCACACTTCAAAAGTTAAATAAGAAAGAAATTGAAATGCATTCAGACAAAGAAAATATATGAAATTCTGAAATATATGTTTTACATGGAACAGTTTAAAGAAGAGTGAAAAGTCTACTTTCACGGCCGAATAATTCTAATATGTATGCAGAAAAGGAGTTATTTCAAAGATTTTGACTTTCCAAGTCGGCTGCAATCAAAAAATCAATTTCTTAAGTGGCAATTTGTGGTTCTTATTTTATTCATTTTAATTACGTTTGCACAAAACTAGTAAAATCAGCACAAACTGCTTAAAATAATCGATAAAAATCGAATATTTTTGACGTTTGATGGTTTTACCATATCAATAAACACAAAACTGCTTGTTACGTAAGCAAGCACTGAAAAAGTGCAGTTGAACTCTATTTCGCTTTAATCTACGTTTAATTAAACTCTTGTTAACTAAGGCTTTAACGGATGCGAAGATGATGAATGGGTACCAGGTAGCGAAATTGCATCGGATGCCAAGATAGATGGAGTGATGGACGAAGTGAGTGAGCACGATAGCGATAAAGAAATAGACTCAGCACATAATAATGTCGAAAACGCTATAATGAATATGATGGAATAGTGGCTCAAAGATCATTTGATTTTGTGATATTGCTTCAGGTTGACCTACTTGCAAATAACTTATGGTCCGCTTTAATGCAATCAATTTGATACTTTCCAATGTTATGAAGGATATATATAATAGTACAGCACACAAATAGAAAAGGATGGCCCAAAACTGGAACGAGAATCATCCACAGCCACTCGAGCATGGGAAAAGACTGATGATATTGAAATGGGTCCCCTTTTTTGGAATTTTTTTGGATTTTGGTTTTAATAAATCCAGCATTAAGATCATCGATAATCGTCTAGGCCAGCACATAAAAATTCTTTGCGCCTACGATGCGTAAATCAGCTATGCGTTGCTTGGTATGTTATATTTGGGTCGGTAGCCCAGTGAGGCACAGCTCTTTATTTAGGTGAAAACCTGAGTTACAAGGCTCACTTGAGTTACAAGGCTAAGGACAACAAAAATGTTTTCTTACAGCGGAACTCGCCCAAAATTTGTCCAGTTTGTAAACTGCCAGTGTGACAGGAGCACATTGAAACTATAGTCAAATGTATTCAATGCAAGGAATAAAAAAAGAGTTAAATGTGTCTTTTTCCAATAAAATGTCGTTATTACAAAAATTTTATAAAAATAATTTAAATTAAATTTAAATTAATCAAAATTATATAGTTCAACTTATATTTATACATTTTTATATAGTCACCCAAGTGACTGCATCAGCCAAAATAAGAATAAAAATGTTTCAATAGGTAATAGTTGATAAAAACAAAAGTGGAAAAATTTTATTTTGTGTTTTTTGTACTTAAAATTCATTAGCTTAAAATGTCACGGAAGATGGGCTAACACAACTGATTGAAAACATAGTTTTTTTGGGTGAGAAAGGTCTACCCGGTGACTCGTTGGCCGAACTAGGGTTAAAGGGGTGAGGTGGTTAGAATGCTTAAAAAAGTAAAACTACTTTTTTAAATGGAACTAGTTAACTTTTGACTGATTTATATTTTTTAAACACAAATTTACAAAAACTAAAAATGAGGTAACGATCGTTGAATTGTTGTGATGGATTTATAACTATTCAGCAGCGTAGCCATGGCACTGACAAATTTTCTGCGTGGTGACGTCTTAGTCTGCGGACAGAGTAAACGCTGAAGCAGGCAGGCAGGCAGGTTTACTTGCTTGTCCCAGTGCGAGAAAACTCGCTTCATACGATTTCATATAAACCTGCTCGAAGTGTGCAGAGCGGAAGCAGGCAGGTCAGATCAGATCAGATCAGATTGTTGCGAGAAACAAACCTGCGCCAGCCTGAATTTGTTCTTTTTGTGTTGTTTTTTGTAATTTTTTAAGGAAACTGCGTTTTTTATTATCTTTAGAATACAAGACCAATTACAACAAAAACATTCAACAACAACAACGCATTGAACGAAACAAACATCAACAGCAGCGACCGCCACATGTTTATGTGAACGTGAGGGTTGTTTTTGGTGAGTATTGACAAATTTGGTTAAGGTTGCAAACAGAGTGAACGCCAAAGCGGACAGGCAGGCAGACAGGCGCAGGCAAACTATAAGAACAAGCGAGACAAAAGTTATTTATATCTCGTTTCTTTGCATGTTACTGCCTGCCTGTCTGAATCCGCGTTCACTCTGTCCTCAACCTAACGTCGATTAAGACTGTGTTGTTGTTGATGATAAGTTGCGTACGCAAAAATGATAGATTGATCGAATGGGCAATTGTTGAGCATGTAAGAAGCAAAAGAAATACATATAAAACAAACAAAACATTTTTTTGCGTTTAATCATTGCATTTTTTTCATTATTTTGAACAGTAAAACCAGGGTCTGATATGTTGCCAGCCCTCAAATTCCAAAATTTTTCTAATACAAAAATCAAAAATATTTACAAATCATTAATTTTAAAGTCATTTAAAACGTGATATAACGTTTTTATGATTTTTCTATGATTTTTTTTTTGTGTTCGAATTTTTGAAAAAAAAAATCAAGTTTCACCAGCTATAACTTTTTTCTTAGGATTTTGCTTTTTTTAATTTTGTGCACAAAATAGCTCAAGACTATGCTTTAAGCATTATTGTTGTTATTGGTTAATATTTTAGATTTTGGAGAACTTTTTTTCGTAAAAATACTCATTCTCCACATTTTCAAAAAGGTACACTTCTAATAAAAAATTGCATAACTACCAAGTTATTCAAATTAATGACACAATTTTTTTGTATTTGTATTAAGTGTTCTTTCAGCAAATGTCTAACAACATTTCATTGCAATTTTTTAAAATTTGGATTTTTACGATTTTTTTTATTACAACAAGATAGAAAATAGAATTTTTTCCAAAAATGAAAAATATCATAACTCTGGTAATTTTCATCCAATTTTTCTCACCGATGACACATTGTAAAGGTATTTGAATCTGCTATTGATTAAAACCATAGAATGATTTAATCAGTTTTAAGAATTTTAATACACATTTTAATGACGAAACAGCTCACTTTGTTATGAGATGTTTCCCACAATGTAATGAAATTAAATCGCAATGAGCCTTACTTTATCGGTGTCCGATTTGGATAAAATTTCTGGAGAGTTATTTTATCGGCCAATGGAACCTTTCTAGCCACCGAAGGAAACGCTAGTTTTAGTTTGAAATTCTCAGTGCAATTCTGGGCTCGCCTAGTGGCACAACATATCGCACACCCTCTTCAAAAGAGTCACTACGCAAAATTTTTCATATATATTTTTTCGTGTAAGACTATTTGTAGCATAGTACGGAGAGTACTCAATTTTTATTCTCTTCAAAAGAGAAAAATACCTTATGCGAAAAAAATTGTTCTCCTCAAAGATAAATATAAATTTTTCTCGTGAAAGTAATTTGAAATATGAAGAGAACAATTATTTTTTCACTCACGAGATTTATCTACCGAGCACTCGCGCGAGAGTTATGTCTAGTCATTAGAAATTAATTCTCATTCATGAGTTTAATCATGAAAAAAATATTCGTCATCAACTGCATTTTTAGGAAATCCCTTTACAACGGCGAAATGGGACGAAAATATGTATAACAAATAATTAAACTTTCAGTGGATAACATTTTATTTTCTTTTTTATTGTTTTCAAACCAAAAAATTAAATCAAAAATAACAATAAAGCAATTCTATTGCGTAACACAAAAAATAAGGCAAAAAAGTATTCGTCATTTACTTATGTAAAAACTTAAGGTTAGATATGTAGCAATAATGGAAGTTTAGTATTTTGTTATTAAATATATGTATCTTCATCTGTTATAATTAAGTCTTCAATTAGATTGTTATTCAATTTTATCAAAAGTAAATTGTTAATTGTCTCGTTGGACAGCTTTGTTCTATTCTTTGTTAAAATTAGTGAGAGAGCACTGAAAGCTCTTTCCACTGACACCTGGGTTGATGGAACTGCCAAAGCTACATCTGTTAACATTCCCAATTCTGGATCTGTATATTTCCTGTTTTTCCAGTAGTCCAAAATGTTTGTCTCGAAGGGCATTCTGTCTGCATTGGATAAATTTTCTAATTTTTGTTTTGTTGTTCGATCCATTATTGGCATTCGCTCCATCAGCAGATTCATTTTCACTTCTAACTTGGAAAAGGGTCCGAATAATGTTGGCTGTTCGACAGGCGAGTTTAATTGAGTAGGGAGTAGTTGTCCGTTCAAATTTTTAATGATGCCATGAGTTCGTAGTAGGTGAAGCTGAGAGGAAATGAAATATATATCGATGTGTAGTTATTATTATCCAAAATCTGCTGCCGAATATTATGTGCATTAGGTAATTATGTTTTGAAAAAACTATTCACCACTGCATTTTTTTTCTTTTCCTCGTTTAGAAAAGGTGTTCCAGCGAAATTAAATCGAGGATCTAAATAAACAGCTGCGATAAAAGCTTCATTTGCCAATAATAGTTGTTTTCTTTCATTCATGGCATTCAATAGGTCCTCAGCATATTTATTTCTTTCTGCTTGCATCTCTTCTAATTCTATTTCACAATATAGCCAATCCCTGTAAAAATCTCCAACTATATACTATTCCCTTTGAAATTTATCGGTACATTCTGCTAATGGTCGAAACGCATTCAAAAACTGATGTATAAAATTCCAATCAGCATCTGGTATATTTGAGTCGCCAATATTTTCAATGTCTTCTTTCAGGCTTTGTAATGACTTTAAAATTTTGTACGTAGAATTCCATCTTGTTGTATTATCAATCGGTGGCATATGCAAATTTAGATTACTTTCACTTCGAATGACAGTGCGTAGCTTTTTGGCAATATTTCTACATTCCTCAACTTGCGGTTGAATAGTTTTAAGAACATCATATGCCGCAAGTTGGATTGTGTGTGCAGCACATCTAACAACAGATAAGACGCATGTGAGCGATGAATGAATATTAAGATAATCTTCGTCGTCGCTATTGGACTCCTCATTTGGTTCAGTTTGAACTTCTTCTTGCAATTCTGCCAAGAGTTTCGAAGTTTTTATAACGTTTGCACCGTTGTCAGATGTACAAGCATATATCTGTTATATATCAATATCGTACTCTTTCAAACAGTTCATTATTTCGTCTTTGAGGAACTGTGACTTGTGTCTCTTTCTCAATTGTAGCATTCCAATCGTGTTGATAGCGATTTTTGAGTCCTTAATGTATTGAATATTTATACCAAGAATACTCTTGTCCATTCGTGTTGCAATGTCAATTTTAAAACATATCATTTTTTCCTTGATACATTTCGAAATGCTTTCCTTTATATTTGCAGACACAATACTAATTTTTTCCACAATATTTTTTGAGTTTAAATTTGTCTTATAAACGTCTTCATAAGGACGTATAAGTTTTTTAAAAAAACGTTCATCGTCGAATATTCTAAATGGAATACTTTTTACTGCCACAAGACCTACACAACATAACAAGAATTCATTTTTATTCATTGAAATACATATATTGGTATTTTTTCTTTTTGAAATCTTTCCAATTGACGATGTAGAATGCACATTTTCTTCATTTTCACCTATGTTTTTGCTATGAATAAGTTCATAATGGCGTTTAATATTACTTGAATTTTTCCCCCTAAGCTCTTTTTCACACAGCAAACACTTTGACATTTATCTATTTTCATCAAAACAAACATATTTTTCGTATTCGAAGCACTTCCTACGACGCATTTTTTTCAACTGCTTCAAACAAAACAATAGAAGAAACTGACCTGCGTCAATTTCCAAACACAAGTATTTTTATATTTCTTGTCTCACGCGTGCTCTCTTTAATATTTATCTTTATTTAACTTTCGCACTCAGAATGTAAAACAAAACTCTCGTGAAAGTTATTTTTATGAGTGAGTGTTATCTTTTCTTCTCTTTCGTTAGAGAGAGCAATACTTTTAAAGCATGTATTGATCACTCATGAAAGATAAAAAAGATAACTTTCGTAGATAAAAATTACTTTCACGAGAATTATTTTTTTTTGTCTCTGAGTGTGAGTAACAAAACGAGAGATAAAAATGAAAATACCTTTCGCGAAGCGAGATTTTCCGTACTATGATTTGTAGTGATCATATACATCGGCTATCTTAATTTTGAGCACATATTCTTAGTCTTTAATTAAACAAAAAATCGTTTTGTCTTTTTTTTTTATGGAGTCCCTTGAAGAAAAAAATTATTTTTTGCTCTCCCTGTGAAATAAATTTTTTGAGCTGTAGCTCTTTTGAAGAGAGTGTTTTTTGTACTTAAAATTCATAAGTTTAAAATGTCACGGTAGATGGGCTAACACAACTGATTGAAAACATAGTTTTTTGGGTGAGAAAGGTCACCCCGGTGACTCGTTGGCCGAACTAGGGTTAAAGGGGTGAGGTGGTTAGAATGCTTAAAAAAGTAAAACTACTTTTTTAAATGGAACTAGTTAACTTTTGACTGATTTATATTTTTTAAACACAAATTTACAAAAACTAAAAATGAGGTAACGATCGTTGAATTGTTGTGATGGATTTATTACTATTCAGCAGCGTAGCCATGGCACTGACAAATTTTCTGCGTGGTGTCGTCTTAGTCTGCGGACAGAGTAAACGCTGAAGCAGGCAGGCAGGCAGATTTACTTACTTGTCCCAGTGCGAGAAAACTCGCTTCATACGATTTCATATAAACCTGCTCGAAGTGTGCAGAGCGGAAGCAGGCAGGTCAGATCAGATCTGATCAGATTGTTGCGAGAAACAAACCTGCGCCAGCCTGAATTTGTTCTTTTTGTGTTGTTTTTTGTAATTTTTTAAGGAAACTGCGTTTTTTATTATCTTTAGAATACAAGACCAATTACAACAAAAACATTCAACAACAACAACGCATTGAACGAAACAAACATCAACAGCAGCGACCGCGCACATGTTTATGTGAGTGTGAGGGTTGTTTTTGGTGAGTAATGACAAATTTGGTTAAGGTTGCAAACAGAGTGAACGCCAAAGCGGACAGGCAGGCAGACAGGCGCAGGCAAACTATGAGAACAAGCGAGACAAAAGTTATTTATATCTCGTTTCTTTGCATGTTACTGCCTGCCTGTCTGAATCCGCGTTCACTCTGTCCTCAACCTAACGTCGATTAAGACTGTGTTGTTGTTGGTGATAAGTTGCGTACGCAAAAATGATAGATTGATCGAATGGGCAATTGTTGAGCATGTAAGAAGCAAAAGAAATACATATAAAACAAACAAAACATTTTTTTGCGTTTAATCATTGCATTTTTTTCATTATTTTGAACAGTAAAACCAGGGTCTAATATGTTGCCAGCCCTCAAATTCCAAAATTTTTCTAATACAAAAATCAAAAATATTTACAAATCATTAATTTTAAAGTCATTTAAAACGTGATATAACGTTTTTATGATTTTTCTATGATTTTTTTTTGTGTTCGAATTTTTGAAAAAAAAATCAAGTTTCACCAGCTATAACTTTTTTCTTAGGATTTTGCTTTTTTTAATTTTGTGCACAAAATAGCTCAAGACTATGTTTTAAGCATTATTGTTGTTATTGGTTAACATTTTAGATTTTTGAGAACTTTTTTTTCGTAAAAATACTCATACTCCACATTTTCAAAAAGGTACACTTCTAATAAAAAATTGCATAACTACCAAGTTATTCAAATTAATGACACAATTTTTTTGTATTTGTATTAAGTGTTCTTTCAGCAAATGTCTAACAACATTTCATTGCAATTTTTTAAAATTTGGATTTTTACGATTTTTTTTATTACAACAAGATAGAAAATAGAATTTTTTCCAAAAATGAAAAATATCATAACTCTGGTAATTTTCATCCAATTTTTCTCACCGATGACACATTGTAAAGGTATTTGAATCTGCTATTGATTAAAACCATAGAATGATTTAATCAGTTTTAAGAATTTTAATACACATTTTAATGACGAAACAGCTCACTTTGTTATGAGATGTTTCCCACAATGTAATGAAATTAAATCGCAATGAGCCTTACTTTATCGGTGTCCGATTTGGATAAAATTTCTGGAGAGTTATCTTATCGGCCAATGGAACCTTTCTAGCCACCGAAGGAAACGCTAGTTTTAGTTTGAAATTCTCAGTGCAATTCTGGGCTCGCCTAGTGGCACAACATATCGCACACCCTCTTCAAAAGAGTCACTACGCAAAATGTTTCATATATATTTTTTCGTGTAAGACTATTTGTAGTGATCATATACATCGGCTATCTTAATTTTGAGCACATATTCTTAGTCTTTAATTAAAGAAAAAATCGTTTTGTCTTTTTTTTATGGAGTCCCTTGAAGAAAAAAATAATTTTTTGCTCTCCCTGTAAAATAAATTTTTTGAGTTGTAGCTCTTTTGAAGAGAGTGTGCTATTTATGTATAGAAAATAAAATTTTTTCATAAACGCCATTAGCAGAGAATGCAAAATAGAAAGCAATAGGGGGAAAAATAAATAACAAACTTTTTCTCGCACTGATCTGATCTGACTTGCTCGCAATCACTCTGCACGGCTTATTTGCTGAGCAGGTACCTGCCTGCGCCTGCCTGCCTGCCTGCTCGCAACAGCGTTTACTTTGTCCGCAGACTTAGTTGTTTCAAGTATCTGGGTGTCTCGCAATAGAATTCCGTTTGAAATAAGATCTACTCGGATTAAATCTGTTTTCCTACAAAGGATAAAACTTTGGCTTTTAGAAAGTAATTATTCAGTTATTGATGCATTACTATTGTTTACACTCTGATTAAAGTCTCTTTGAGATCATTTCGTATATTGTTAGTTTGTTATTATTCGGTTTGTTTCTTCTATCATTTACAATAATTTAATAATAATTTTTTTTTAATTATAAAATTTAATAAAAATTAATACAAATTTTTTTTTACTATGTTATCTTAATTATTGTTATTTTAAGTCTTGTACCCTTTTCATAATTTCATTATATTTTTTTTAGACTGAACCAACGCTCAGGGTATGCCCCCTATTAATGTGTAAGCATTGTGTTGATTCAGAAGATGGGTGATAGTTAGTTGGAGGGGTGATAACAGTTGGCGTCAGACCATGTATCTCCCTTGAACACTTCCCATGGTAATACCTATACAGAAGGCTTAGGCTACCAACATTGCGTCGATGCCCAAGAGACTTGAGAGAGGATGAAATACTTTCATCCCCTATCAAATATATCGCACGACGTTGAATTCGATCCAGAAGCTCCAAATAAGATCTTGAAGCCCCTGCCCAAATGAACGAATTGTACTCCATTTTCGGTCTTATATATGAGGTGTAGATCATGCGAAGATCAGCTGAAGTGAAATATTTTTTGCACCGTTTTAGAAAACCTAGGCACTTGTCCGCTTCTTTCGACACATCGAAAATATGATCATTCCAACGAAGATCAGATTGAATCGATATGCCCAGAACATCAAGAGCGGCTGATTCCACAAGATCCACACCATTCATAATGAGAGGAGCTAAAGGGCAATTCACTCGCTTGTGGGTTAACAGACAACACTGGGTCTTGCTTGCATTGAACTCTACTCTATTAGCAAGACCCCACTCAGAGATTTTTTGTAGATCATTAAGGAGTGTGTCATTCATATTTTGCCTTTTTCTCTCAATCTCCATAGAGCTTGGGCGTTTTTTGAATGAATATGAATGACAAATGCTGCTGTCGTCCGCAAACGAATGTATTGGGTTATGCGTCAACGACAGAAGGTCGTTGATAAAAGCCAGAAACAAGGTTAACGATAGAACAGAACCCTGCGATACTCCTGCGTTGATGGCGTGCTTCTCGGACGAAATTTGGTCAAATTTGATAGTTTATTTATGTATAGTATTAAATTGGAAATCTCATTATTATAATTTTGTTTCTATTTTGTATTGTTATCATAAATATATTAATTTCTCCATGAATAAAAAACCTTTAAAGCCAGAGCGCTGATTTTATAAAAGTCTGATTATATTAGCGCCGACTTTAAAGGTTTTATATTCATGGAGAAATTAATATATTTATGATAATAATTCAAAATAGAAAAAAAGTTATAATAATAATAATAATACTTTATATAAATAAATTATCAAATTTTACCAAGAATTAAAGTGAAAAGTAATTTAAAATTAAGTTTTACTTTGTAGTGGTTTTGAAGTTGGTTTTTTTTAAGTTTTTATTTCTTCCTTTTTAGAGATTATGATAACAATTTTTCCCATTCTTGTAACGAATTTTCATACCCTAGTGTATTAACTGAGAAACAGTACTTTTCTTATGTTTCAACGCCCTTTTGTCCTATAACGCCCACTTTCTTGCCCATAAATTTTCATAATTATGCATACCCCTGTACCTAATTTCAGTATCCTAGTCTCAATATTATTCGAGTTATGGCGTTTTCCTTATATTGCCACGCCCTTTATCGAATAATGCCCGCTTTTTTGAACATAGCTTTTAATAATTGTGCCTACCCCTGTACTTAATTTCAGTACTCTAGTGTTAATATTATTCGATATACAGTATTTTTCTTATATTGCCACGCCCCTGTGTCGAATACCGCCCACTTTTTCAGACGAGCACCTCCTTTTTGAAGTCGGTTAAAAAATAAGATAGTATTGATTGCATAAATGGTCCTCTTCCAATGATTCCCTAAGCCTTCGTGGCAGCGCATTCAACAGCCTAATGGCGTTGATGAAAAACAGTTTAGAAGATATTAACGAGCTGTGCCTCGGAACTATTAAAATATGGCTTCTTCCAGACATACAAAACTGGAGTTTATCATATAGATAACCAGGTGTTTTTTCGTGAATTATTTTATGCAGATACATACAATTTCTGGCATTAAGATAAGCGGTCAAGTCACATTCAAGTATTGCATTTCGGAAACTAGACAGTCGATCAAATTTACGAAGGCCGTACACATAACGCGTTGCGTAATTAAATGCAATTTGAAGCTTTAACAGGGAGGAAGAGTCAAGTTTAATGTATACTACCTCAGAGTATGTTATCACAGGTAAAATAAGTTGTATAACCAGCTAATGTTAACGTCTAATGTTAACTGGAGTCACACTTGCAGACATTCTTAAGTTGCGCAAAATATAATAAACTGTTTTTACACTACTATTTACATGGTCGACACAGTAAAGCGAAGAATTTATAAAGAAGCCAAGATTTTTAATTTTGGATGCAACAGTTAGCTTGTTTGGACCAATAAACAAATCAGGGACATCATTAACACATGTTTTCACTATTCAAATAGGCAGAATATACGATTTCGAAGAATTAGGAAGAAGACCATTGCTATCGGCCCACTCATTGATGCTGCAGAGGACCTCATTCATTCTGCAACATAAGTCATCAAGAAGTCCTGTGCGTATCATCAGCGTAAGCGTGTATAGAAGCATGATTGCAAACAGAAAAAACTGTCATTTATAAACATTGAAAACAGTATGGGGCCAAGTATAGATCCTTGTGGGACGCCACTTAAGACATATTTATTCCCTGAAGACAATTGGCCAACTTTAACTTTTTTAAAATCTATTACACAAATAACTGGACATAAGATTAACAGCACTGTCACAGAATCCAAATAAATAATTAAGCTTACTACATAAGTGTTGATGGTTAACTTTATCAAAAGCTTTTGAAAAATCTAGCAAACACAGAAGCGTTATGGAGCCAGCATCATATTCCGAACTATAACCACAGCAGAAGAACACCCATATCTTGACCTAAAACCAGATTGAAAAGGGGACAGCAGATTTTGATCAACTAAATATTTTTTATTAAATGACACACAACGTTTTGGTCTTTGACCTGAAAGGAAAGTGATAGATTATTTAGAGGAATTGATTGGAAACCATACGTGAATTATTGATAAGACGAAACAATCGTGAATGAAAATTTGAATTGCTCTAACCGAGGCTAGTGTTATGCCTTAACCTTGGCAATCATTTCCAGCCCTTAGTTGTTCCCGTTCTTTAAATTCCACATTTTCCACAATTTAGTTGTCGATTTTTTTTTAGTTTTCCACAATTCTTAAGTGTAGAAAAGAACAAAGAAAGTGAAAAGAACCATGCCCGAGCCCGGATTCGAACCAGGGACCTCTAGGTTGATAGCCTAGCGCACTCTCCACTAGACTACAAAGGCCGACAATTAGTAATTTGTTGAGCCATAAGTTTCTCACAAACTTTAGCCAAAGGCAATAAAATGCTTATGGGCCTAAAATCATTGAAATCAGAAGGGTTTTGCTTTTTTGCTACAGGATGAACGATGGCAACTTTGCACAGGTCAGGGAATGAAGATGACATAAAACAAAAATTAATAATGTGCGGTAGAAGGCTTATTATGTGTGGCAACAAAAGTTTAATAAACTGGATGGGAATGCCATCTTCTGAAATAGCATGCGATTTAATCTGTGATATACTTTTACCTACATCTAGTTCAACTACAGAAGAAAAACCAAAAGATTGTTGCATAAACCGTCTACATAGGGGAAAAATATTGTTGTTAGATGGAGCAGCATTATCAACAAAAAAATTATTGAGAACTACGGGATCTAAAGTGCAATCTGAGTTATTTTTGTTGCAAATTCCAAGTTTTTTGATGTTGTTCCAACGTGTTTTCGTTGGAAGGGAGAGTTCAAGTTTGGTAGAGAAATACCGAGCTTTAGCCTGTCTCGTTAAAAGAACAGCTTCATTTCTCGCCAGTTCATGATAGAATTACCAGGTATTATTATTAGCTGAAAATCAGCTGGGGATAAACTGTAATTTTGGGCATATAGTGTCAAAATGAAGCGAGTAGGTGCAAACAATGTTGCTTCTTGTATTATTTGAAATGAGAAAACGATAAAGAATTATTTATGTTGTTTTTGAACTTGATATAAGCCAAGTGATAAACATTGATAAATGCAAATTTTTTGCCTCATTGCATCAAAAATTAGGTTTCTGCATAAAAAAAACAACATGAAGAAAATGATTTAACGTTTTAATGTTTGACTGATTAATAAATGAATTAAAAAAATTTGATAAAAATAAGGACAACTATATGATAAACCTCTCAAATCTTAAATGTAGTCTATGGCATAGAATTTAACAGAAGTATCTAGCAGCAGAAATATTACTTACTTCATATGTATATGTAGAGATCATGACAGAAGTAAAGACCAAAAAATCCCCTTTTACTTCTTGGTGTGATAGCAATACTTTTATTTGACACTATACGCACTCATTTGTGAAAAATGAGTGAAATAATAGCGAAGTTGAAACAATTTGATGCAAATAAAATAAAAACGCACTCTGCACAGCTGTTGTTGACGAGTTGCTACGCTAGCAGTTCGGTTCTTACGGAGTAATACGTCTTGTCAAACTGTTTCGTTTAGTTTCGTTCAGTTACGTTTGCTCATATTGGGTAACAACATTAATATGTATTTAACCGAACACTTACGTTTTTACTCGTTACGGAGCAAAACGTCTATTTTGGTTGGGCCTTTAGATTTAACTGAGTTAGATTGGATGCGTTCAGAATATGAAACAGTTGCTCAACTGTTGAGTGAGGTTTTATTAAGGCAGTTCACGATCTTGTTGCATCGTTGCAAATACAAAATAAACAGCTTTTACAAAAACAAAAAGCATATATATAAGCTGACATAAAATGTATCAAACCGTTCAGCAGGCACACAAAGTGGAAACTAATACTGTCAAAGACTCAATATGTTTAGTAAATTTTGCACCTTCTGAACGCACACACTTATACTAAGAAAAAGTGGTGAATAGAATGGCCGAAGTCAAACTCGACTCAATGTTGTGCATGGAAACACATTTGAGCTAGAAACGCCATTATATCAACTTGAAGAAAACCCAACCTAGGATCAACTCGCCATGGAAACGTAGTAAAAAGCATTTTGCATTAGCTATCCAAACAACAAAAGTAGCAAGGTTCCATTGAACGGGTAGATTTTAATTGCGAATTCAGACATGAATGTATATAGGCAAGGATGGTGGTCTAGCGCTCGAAAATTTAAAGTATTTTTAGGATTTTTTTAAAAAGTTAAAATATTGAACAACGATATTTAAACTTTTAAGGTGTTCAAAATGACGGTCAATGAGACGCTCTCAAGGAAATGGGGCATGGGCGATGTTGTAGATTTTGACTGTTTATCTTTATCTGAAAAATAAAAACCTAGAATATTATACATACTATGAGTGCAGCTATGGCTGGCACTAAAAAAAGATATGAAAAGTTGACAGAATGGTGCGCTTTTGAAAATTAAGTTCTTAAAACAGCTTGTTTTCTACCGGTTATTAAATGTAAAATACACAATGTTTTTAAATAAAACGTTGATTCTAGTTCCAGCGATAGCCACCGTTATTATGAATAGCATTTTTAAATTTCAGATGATTCGGTTAAATAGTTTTTGATTTTTCTACAGCACCATGCCAAAAAAAGTAGTTTTATTATAAATGAGCATAAAGAGAATGAATCTAGACGAAACACTGTGGCTCGACACCTACTAAAACGGCTGTAAAGTATGTAATGTATGTAATGTAAAGTAACGTAGAAATCTAAAATCTACGGATTTATACGTCCCGTCACGTTACGTTACGTTTATTAAAACCACTTGTATAAGAAAGCATTGTTTCAAACAATAAGTTGAAACTTATTATATACGCACTACTCAACTGACATTAGATCACATTACGTTACTTCTATTATAATTGGACATTAACGTCAGAAAGACTATACTTAAAGAAAGAAAGTACTTTTGAAACATAAAAAATCAGTTTCATAAAAAGTCTAAGCCTTAAACAATGCTGTTTTGATAAATATAATTTGCGAATGACAAGCGATCCAAATATTTGCACAAGATTAGGACAACTATTGATGTAATATTTGCTAGAAATGTCGATGACATTACATCTATAGAATATACGTTTGATTTTTAGATATTAAAACCCAATAATTTCATTAACATTTACAAAAATAATTCAAAATTAATGTAAAATAATAATGTAATGTAATAAAATTTACTGGTGGGAAATTATTTTTATACCCCCACGTTTAAAAAACGTAATGGGGGTATATTAATTTTGTCACTCCGATTGTAACGCCGATAAGGAGGCGTGGCCGGTATAGAAAAGTATATATATTCCTGATCAGCATCACCTCCTGAGTCGATTTAGCCATGTCCGTCTGTCCGTCTGTGTCCACGATAGCAGCCGTAATTTTTGAGATATCAACGAAATTCAAAATATAAGCTTTTTATACAAAAATGGAAGTCAAGTTCGAGTCTGAGCAAAATCGGATGAAAACCACGCCTACCTCCCATACAAAGTGACTTAACCAAAACGGTAAGATCTCTTTAAATTCCACAAAAATCAATTTAATAACTTCAAATTTCGCACAGTGTCTTAAATATTTATTTTGAGTATTAAATTTGTAAAAATCTGATGAAAACCACGCCTACCTCCCACACAAAGTGACTTAACAAAACCGGGAAAATATCTTTAAATATATTAAACAGTTTGCTTAAGACTTTATATATACTCTAATTGGGCCGTGGGGGTATTTTAACTTCGGCCCAGTCGAAGATAATTCCTTACTAGTTTTAGTTAACATTAGGTATTTAAAATTTTTCAATTTAAAAATTTTTTTATTAAAACAACCATTAAATTATGAAACTGCGAAAAAGCTTCGCATCTCTCGTGTGTCCAGCGACGCATCTGTTTTTTTTTAATGCATCTAGAACATGTTGCGTAAACCAAGGACAAGACATATTTTTAACTTTACAATTACGTACCGGGACATGTTTATCAAGTAGATATTTGATTGGATCCATGAGTGACTTAAGCTTATCATTGATGTCAGTGTGAAGCAAACAGTCATTAAACGAAACCATGGAAATATCACGAAATAGAGGCAGATAATTAATGTGCTTAAAGTCACGATATGAATTAAAACAGGATAGATTGACATTAAAAGAACAACAAATTGAATCGTGTTCAGATACAAAATATAATTGACTAAAAATCGAAATTACCAACGGATCAGATACAATAAAGTAGTCGGGAAAACTAGGGGTGGTGTCATTGGAAAACCGCGTTGGTGTGGTATCACTGACAACTGATAAACCTAAGGACGATGGTGTAATTGCTGAAAATTTGTTTTTGTTTACATTATAATATTCAATTGCTTACTTTTAATCACTTACACATTTTTTAAGTTTTTAAAAGTTCTTTATAATAAACACACCTACTTACTTACTGATTATGTAATTATTTTACTCTTTATGTTGATTTAGTTTTGATTTTATATTTTGAATAAATAAAATGCATAGAGTTTTTGTATTTAAATTTTTTCTTTTATTGAAATTCAATTTTAATATGTGTTCGACCGATTAGTCGGCATCGGCATCGGTAACGGTATCGGCAGGAAATGAAAGAATCGGCATCGATTTTGTATCGGTATTGATTTTTGAAATGAAGTAAACATCGGCATCGGCATAGACATTGGTGAAAAAATTTGGGAATTGGTAAAGCACTAAAAATGTATGCTTTGTAAAATGTTGGTTTTAATGTTACTAGAGTTCGCCAGTGGTCGAAATTCCACCTTTTAACTATGACCTTTTCAGCTACTCTGTGATATGAGTTCGCTTACGTTCTCAGATGAGCGTAGGAAGAGGAAAAAAAAGACTATCAGCCCTATTGCGAGTGTCGATAGGCGGTAGAATAGAATGCAGTCGATTGCGTCGATTTAATTTCGTTTTGGTATTGCGTAACCTTATTGACAAAAATGTGCGCTATTGTGAATTGCTTACTCTATTCTAAG
Source organism: Dichetophora obliterata (assembly GCA_963920525.1). Lineage (NCBI taxonomy): Eukaryota > Metazoa > Arthropoda > Insecta > Diptera > Sciomyzidae > Dichetophora > Dichetophora obliterata. Next base: position 8,997,765 of record OY986440.1, read on the forward strand.
CAGCTGTTTGACATTTTGTTTGTTTTCAGCGTGATTTACAGTTAATGTTGTTTCCAAATAAAAGTTTGTAAGTGTTTAATTTTAATTGTCGCAAAATTTATAAAAAATAGAAAAAATAAAGAGTCATAAAATGAATTCAGTTGATTTGTGGTTTAGTGATGACGAGGAGGACGCTGGTGAAGCTTCTAGTTTAGTGGAATTGGCAAGAGAGGTGTAGGCTCTTTTTTGTTTTTTACAATCTTTGCTCTGAAATTATTTTAATTTTTATAATTTTTTTCGACTTCCAACGAAAATCACTTACTTTTTCTCCATTTCCATATATTTTAAGCCCAAACACGCAACCATCGATTAAAAAATAGCTATCAACAAATGACTGATCAAAAAGCTATTCACAGTTGAGGAAACGGCACTCACAATAGCATCGCTAATCGATAATCGCTTAATAGTTGTTTATCGACTGCCAATTGTCACTCGCAATAGGGCTGCATTTCTATTTTCAGTTTGCCACTCAGTGTTAACCAACAACTTTTCGTACAAAAATACGTTGCATTAAGAAAATTCACAGTTTTTGAGATATTGCAATAATTTTGATGTCATGATACGGGAATTTCTTAACATACTATATTTCTTTCAAACAACTTTTCATACAAAAATACGTTGTACTGAGAAAAGCTACAGTTTTTGAGATAACGTAATAAGTTAAATGTCAAAATAACGGAAATTTTTCAATATTTTCTATTTGTAAGAAATTTTACCATCACAATATAAATTCACACATGTTATATAAAAAAAAATGCTTATTGTAGGGTATTACTTTAGCAATGTCTAAAATTTTAAAAGGCAGCGTTTATAGTATACGCTTATTGCTGAGCGGAGCCGAAAAACACATTAGATCAATAGAGAACGTCAGCCATGCATCTATTTTGTCCCGATGCGTATTTGAGTTTCAGTTCGGCTCGGCTCAGCAATAAGCGTCCAATATAAACGCGCCTTTACACTATGTTCTGCTATCTCTTATAGTTTAGGTTTTATTTAAGAAATATTCTTGAAATGCTCGTATTTCAGGTCAAAGGTAACAAAAGTCATGTTTTGTGCACTCCTTCTTTCTACTCTTTTTCATTTAAATTTTCAAAATCGGTTGAGAAACACTGGAGAAAATGATACAGAACTTTTTCGTTTACGCCTATTTATATATAGATTTAAAAAACGGTTTTTTAAAATTCGATATAAAAAAATGTTATCATAAATATGAAAAAAATAATATTTAAAACTTCTCTAAATCTAAACCACAAGAAATCCATCACTAACTAAATAAAATAAAATAAAAATAATTTTGAGAATATATCGCACACCGTCTTCAAAGAGACACAACTCAAAATTTTTACATTTTCAGGAGGAGCAAAAACAATTTTTTTCTTCAAGGGACTCCATGCAAAACAAAGAGACAAAACGATTTTTTTTAATTGAAGACCAAGCATATGTGTTCAAAATGAAGACAGCCGATGTAGATGATCACAACGAATAGTTTTACATAAAAAAGTAAAAATTGTGAAATTTCGAGTTGTGTCTCTTTTGAAGAGGGTGTGCGATATGAATCATCGGTGTAGAGGCTCTTGTGCATAGGTAGTCCAAACACAAAAACTGCAATCCTTGAGTTTCTGTTGGAGTTTGTGTTGGAATGAAGTAGATGAAAAATAATTTAATTTTAGAAAAACTCTTGATATATAATAAAATCAAAGAAATTTATAAATGATAATATGCATAAACAAAATGTTTATTATTTTTATTTAATAAAAGAAAGTAAACATTTTATTTAACAAACATTTGTCTCAACCAGAAGTCTCAGATAGTATTCTGTATACATTGTATTTTCAATTAACAAATATTTATTTCGCTATAAGCACATGCAGTTTGTTAACTTTAACTACGTCTTGCTTGAAAGAAAGAAACTGCATACTTTTTTAGTGCAGAAAAAAAAATATTAGATAAATAAATAGTTATGTCTTTATTTGATCTTTATTGAAATAAACAAATTTGTCGCTATAAAAAACTTTGTCTACTCTTTATATAGAAAAATTAACAGATAATAAACGAGCGTTCATTCACTGAATTCAAGACCCGATTAAATTCAATTTGAACACTTTAATACTAGGGCATTCAAGATGCTGCCGGTTTTGCAAGTGACGACACCACCACTCTTCAAATGCATGACATTTTTTACGGGTGGCAACCTTAACATGAACACACCATAAATTTCAGATCAATCTGCCAATAAATAGTGGCGTTAGAGTGTTCATAATTAAACAACTTTTGGTAATAGGGATATTCAGGATTCAGTGCACTTGCGTGTGCAATTGAGGACTTGTGCACTTTCCAACAACAAAATACACGTACGTCAAAAATCTGCACAAGCGCTTTTCTACTGTAGCCTAAAACTTGAGCACTTGAGAACTTGAGCAGTTGTGTACTTGTGCGCATTGAAAATTTTGACAGCTTTGCAAAATTAATAGAGGTTTGTTCGCGAAAACTTAACTGCACAACTGCACAAGTCCTCAACTGCACAGGCAAGTGTACTGAATCGTGAATACCCCTCTTGTTATAAAAATGGATAAAGAAGAATTTCGTGTCTTGATAAAGCATTGCTTTTTTCTTAACAAAAGTGTGAAAGAAACAAAAGAAAAGCTCGATAAATATTATGGTAAGGCTGCTCCGTTGTATTCAACCGTAAAATATTGGATTGCAGAGTTCAAAAGAGGTCGAATCAGCCCAAAAGATGAACTCGCCGGGGAAGCACTAAAAACAGTGACCACTCCAGAATGTATTTTTAAAATCCACGATTTCGTATCCGAAAGTGACAGTGCCTGAGACAGCTTCAGTCGTAGGCGCATCAAGTGGGTCAGTGGTTTCAATTTTACATGTGGGTATGAGAAAGCTGATTGTACGATCGTTAACAATCAATTGAAAACATGAAAGTGTTCGCACTTCCCAATATTGTCTGGACATGTTTAAACAAAATCCGACTGATTTTTTGCGTAAAATAGTGACCACGGATAAACCACTATACACCAGAATCTAAGGAATCAGCAAAAGAGATGGTAGATCCCAGTGCAAGTGGACCAAAGCGAGCGAAGACTCAACCAACGTCCGGAAAGGCGTTGGCGTTTGTTTTTTGGGATTTAAGTGGTTCATCGGCTATTTGAAAAAGGAAAAACAGTAAATAGCACTTATTACAGCAAATAATTGCACCGATTGAAGAACGAAATCTCAAACAAACAAACGGCCTCATTTATCAAAGAAAAATAATCATCTCTTCGCAAGACAATGCTCCAGCTCACAAATCTATCGAAATCATGGCCAAATTGCACGAGTTACGCAATTTAATATTCTCCAGTTTTGGCCCCCCGCGACTATTATCTGTTGCCAAACTTAAAAAAGTGGCTACAGGGAAGAAGATTTGCGACGAATGAACAGGTCGAATTGGAATCTGAAGCGTATTTCGCAGATCTTGAGAAATTTGACTAGTATTCAAAGGGCATCACAATGTTATAAGCGTGAAAGAATACACAATAGGGGTATTCTCTATGTCTAGGATATGACCGTTGCACAGTGCAAGAATAGGAAATATACATTACGTGCACCGCCGCAACAACAAAATACAAGTAAACAAAACTGTAGAATATTTCCTATGTATGCTACACTGATACCCATGTATACGGCGATGCTATGAAACATAGTTTCAGTGTTGCCAGGTGCCTTTCACCATTAACCCCTAGATTAGAAATCAAATCCCCCTAAAATTCCCCTAAAAATTTTTTTTGGAAAAACTTACAAAAATTTCATAGGGGGCAACTGAAAAGTAGTGAACTGCAATGCAAGCCTATGTTTTTAAAGGGCTAAGGTTTTGGACGTCTTTAACAAGGGCAGAAAGTTGCTTCATAGTTCTTAATTGTGCAATGTGAAATTGATCTTAAAATGAAGTCTTACTTTTGAAAGGAGGCTCCGTTTCCCACTTTTTAATATACTTTTGGGTATATCTTTTTTATCTATAGTTTTTTCCATACTATTTAAAGATCAAAGAACCAAGGCATACGCTGAACAGAAAGGGATAGATTATTAGAGAAAGAATTTATTGGAACCAAGCGTTAATTATCAATTATGCGGAAAAAACACGAAAGACAATTTGAATTGTTTACATCCGAGACTAGTGTTATGCCTTAACCTCACTACCTTGGAAAGCATTTCCAGCCCTCAGTTGCTCCTGTCCTTTAATTCAACATTTTACACAAATTAGCTGTGGATTTTTTGTTTCAATAATTCTTAAATGTAGTGAAGAACAAAGAAAGCGAACAATGCCTGAACCCGGATTTGGACCGAGCGCACTCTTCACTAGACTACAACGGCCGACTTGCTTTGTTTCTAGTTTTTATACGGAATCAATCAATTGCAAGTAAAGCGCAAAGCAAGTTTTAAGTGAAGTGGGAAATGTTTGTTTATTTATTTGAATTGCTGCCAATTCTGCTGTTTTTATAAAGTGTTGCTTAAATACCCAAGAAGCATATATCTTCTTTTCTTAAATTGTTAGCATAATTTTAAGGAAAAGTAAGAAAACTGTAAGAAACATTAAATTTCCCTAAAAAAACCTCTACAGATTCATTACCCCTAAAATCCCTCAACTCTGTTAAAAAAACCCCTAAATCTAGGAGGAAATACTCTAACCTGGCGACACTGCATAGTTTATGAAATGCAACCCTGTGTTTGTAATGAGAGACAAGAGAGAGCAGACAAACAGTAGGTGGAATGAGCGTGAAGTACAGCTAATTATAGATTTCTTTGAGCTGTTGATTTTACTATGCTACGCTTGTACAATAGGGCGCTCTCGATCCATTGGATATTTAAGTATAGGATTGTTACAATCCGTGCTCTCATGCAATTGTGCTAGACATAGAGACTACCCCTAGTGGTTTTTGCATAAATCGTACGTTTTCTTTGTTAGGCCGGCAGGATCTTGAACGTAATGTTTGAACATAAATAGTCGACAACTGGATTTACGATTTTAATGCCGACTCCAAACGGATCATGTTTTCAAGAAACTTTACATGGCAGTTTCAACTTTCTGAGGTTTGCCATTATCTGCAGAATGGTGACGGCCAAACAGTTAATACTAATTCAATTGAAAAAACATTCTGTCTGAGCTGGGGATGGAACCCGGGCTACCGCAGTTCCTTAGCACTCGGACCATGCACTTTACCCAGCCGGTTACGACCACCACTCATATACTATATATATATATAAATATATTTGTACTTATTGTAAGAAATAATGTGGTATGTAGCAATACTTATAATTCTGGTCACTTTTGGTTTACTCGCTAACAATATACATACAAACTAACTAACCTAGCTTTCATCATCACTACTCTGTGTGCATAAAACTTGTTCCTGCCACCAGTCGTGCACCTCATAGACAACGTTTACTTGGCTATTAAATGGTTGGAGCTTGCTGCTACTACTTCCACTGCCACCGATCAAATGCGACAGCGAAGGAGCTAGTGGTGGTGGTGCAGTTGATGGACTGCTTAATGCCACCAATTGCTGTTCTTCATAGTGCTGAGGTTGATACGGGCCGATTTCATGATTGAATTGTGCAAAAAAGCTAGCAGATTTGCTGAGGGCGCCTGCCTCATGCTTCATTGAAGCGATTGGCATAGGACCACCGATGCTGGGAACAGTACCCGAGCTTGCTGCTGCATTTGAGGTTGTTGCTATAATTATTAAAGAATTTTTCTTTTTTTGCTGTTGCAACTGTTGCTGACGTTCCTTATCCATTCGGGAATGCTGCACTTCAGTTGTAGACATTGGCACCAAGAACTTCCGTCCAGTCGTGCTACCCGTTGAATCAGAGTGATTGAGAACTTGAGCACGCTTGATTGTTCCACTTGTTGGTAGGACGTTTGTAGAGGCGCTAGTTGCTGCAATGCTAGTTAGACGCTGCAAGCAGGTTGCACTCGTGAAGGACCCAACAGTTCTTAATGTACCATAAGGATGTTCGCTACTCGCAACTGCAGCAGAAGAACTTTTTGTGGCGAAACCAACAACACCTCCGCTGCTACTTAAGTCCTTTTCCTCATTTTCAGTCATACTCAGTGTAGGTGAAAAGGCTCCACTACTCTTAGCCGCTGTTGCAGGACTTATATTGGTGTTGTTAGCTGCAGCAACAACACCGCTTATTGTAGTTATGGTGGACTTATCGGCGGCAACTGAAGCTGCTGTTGTTTCTGCTACTACTGCTGCAGAGTTGTTGTTGCTAGCTGCATCAGGAATGACCGAGGATTTGTCTTCCTGCAGGCTGGCACGTAGCATAAGTTCATTGGTGGCGCGTAATCCAGCAATGAGTGAATTTTGATGTTTCTAGACAATGAATAAAACATTTTGTAAATGCTTACGCTTTTAATAAAAGCAAGAACTTACACAAGCGCTCTGAGCACGAATTTTCTTTAGACAACCTTCTAGCCACGTGCGTATCGTCTGTTTGGCGACTTCCTCCTCAATTATGTACTCGAACTCCTCTCGTGCCAGCAGCTCTTCCAACTGAAGTGCCTTTCGAATGTCTACTGATCTATATGACAGCATGCTGTACGACGACAAAGAGGAAAAAAAAGAAAAGGAAAGATAAAAAAAGATTAAAACAACTGCTCTCACTAACTAGGGATGGATCGAATTTTAGCATTGAATTGAATAACAGGAAGGTGTGGAAAAATTATAGGTTGATATCAGAAGAAAGTGTGCAAGTTTCAGCATATTCGAATTTAGCTCTGTGATCGGCTTTTCCAAAGCATCGAAAGAAGTTCACATTTTTATTTTTTTTCCATTTTCCACAATTTTGCTGTGGATTTTTAGTTTTCCATAATTCTTAAATATAGGAAAGAACAAAGAAAGTGAAAAGAACCATGCCAGAACCCGGATTCGAACCGGGGACCTCTGGGTTGATAGTCTAGCGCACTCTCCCCTAGACTACAAAGGCCGAAAATTTCTTCACTGCACACGAAAAATAAATATTTTTTGAAAGTTTTTTTTTTTTTTTAAAGCAAGTATAAAAAGAGTTTAAAACTTTTGTGGATAAATTACAAACTTGAAATAATAAATTTTCAACTAAAAAGTAAAAAATTAAAAATTAAAAGTAGAAAAATGGCACAAGTAGAAATTGAAATTGCAATGCAATTAAATGCATTTAAAAATTTTTATCAAAAAGCCTTTGCAAAAAAACGTAAAGTTTTACCTTTTAAACCAAAAAGGTTAAAAATTTCAAGCATAAACCTAAAAATACAATTATAAAGACATTTTTTAACTAAAAGATTTATTGAACGGTATTTTTAACCTGAACTGCCTTTTAATTTGCGTATCAAACAAACTGCAACAAACAATGCAATCAGACTTTAGTAGCAAAACGAACTACAAAATTCCCAACCTTGACTTCGATAAAAAATTTCCCAGCAAGTTCCTAACCAGAGCGAAAGGAATGGCGCAATGGCGGTATTGTTGTTACTGTTTTTGATGTGACCTTCTATACTGATGGGTCCCAAATGGTATGTGGAGTTGAAGCGGGTATATAGTCGGAAAATTGGGTGTGACCAGCTTCTTCTGCCTGCCGGACTAGCGAAATTTCACACCATTTATTGGCGATTTTCAGACTTGAAGCTTAGAGTTTTGGAACTTTACCGTCCATCTCTAAGCTTCGAGTCACGCCGCCTGGTAATTATCATCCAAAAAAGCGATTTGCCAAGACGGATCGTAGAAAAGAGAGCAGAACAACTTTAACATACGCAATTCTGATGAAAGTTTAAGGCTTGACCAAAAATAAAATCCACTTGTTCTGAATTATTCTGAATAGCAATTCAGTGGAATATGAGTTCAGATGCGTTTACTCTTACATGAGTCGTATCATATGCAAGTTAAACAGTGGGTTGGTCACAGCTGAATCAATCAAGACTACTGAAGAGGAAATGTAGCTATTTCCGAAACAGGCAGTCTAGTCTGCTATGTGATTGACTTTTTACAAAGTTGTTGTTGTTGCTGTCGCCTTCTTTTCATAAATTACTTGACCTTAAGCTCTAAATTTTAGCCTTGTAAAATCATCAAAGGTCACAATTAATAGTACAAATCAAAAATTAATTTATTTATAAAGCAACGAAAACAAACCAAACGACATTAAGGGTATTCAAAATTTCGTTGTTTTCAGTGTAGTCAAAAACCCCATGGTTTTTATATTTTTTGTTGTTTAACATGAAATCTCTAAAAATCAAAAGTTTGTTAATTTTAATTAGCCCAATAATATGTTTAACGAACGTGGTTTTCAAAGTTCCATAAACAACTGATCGGTTATTTGATCAGTTATTTTCTAACTGCAAAAATGGAAGAAGCTTAAAATGCAAGTTTAACTTTTTTATGAAATATATTGATAAAATATATCAAATTGGACAATTAATTTATTTACATTGTATCAAAAAGCTTTAGTGGGAGGTTCCCAACCACAAATTCTATTTTAAAGGGTGCTTATAAGTGTGGTTTTCAACTAGGGCAAAAAAAAAACACAATACCACGATACCACACAATTCTGAATACCCTTATTGTTAATAAACACAAAAGACCTAAATAATATTAATGACTAGCAAAATGTATTAATTTAAGAAACAAAAAATACAAAAAAAAAATAATATACAGAACAGTTAAAGGTGTTATTATATAAATTTTTAACATTGTTTTTCATGGTTTTTTATGTTTAAGACTTTTTAAAAGTTATATATTTTTTTTTAATATTTTTTAAAGTAATACATTAAGCTGATTGCGTTGTCTTATTTTTCATTAGAGAGTTTTGTTCGTATATTATTACAAATATAGCGCTCTGATGAGAAGCACCATTCTGATTCTATGCTAGTTGGAGAACAAATTTTACGATAATCGTAAGCAATTTGTAAGTTTCGATCACGATTGCCTTCACCACAAAACCAAATTATTTCCTGAGTCAGAATATCTCACAATTCTGATATACATAGCTGACTTCCCGATGATGCAAACTCTTCTAAAAGTTTGCAAAGACTTGGCTCCAGTGATTCACACTCTTCGTCCTAACAATCTTTTTCAGCCTCAATAAAAGGTTTTTCTAATTCTATATTCATATCAACTTAAATTGAAATGGTTGCATTTACATGATTATTTGTAATAGAAAAATTTTATTTGAAAATTCCGGGATCCCGTCGAGGAAATCCCGGTATTTAAAAGTGCTTCAATCGTTCGGGATCCCGGGATTGACTTCCCTAGTATATACGTTACAAGCTTAATATACGGAATACAGTAAGAAAGTTCCTCAAAGTGATTTTTTGTAGGTTTTTACTTGGTTTTGAAATGGGCTAAAATTGTAAAACATTTGGAAATTTTTCGGCATTTTCCAGGTGTTTTTAGGACAAAATTCAAAGCTGCTACTTTGCTGAAGACAGGAAAAGAAACGAAATCCCAACGAAATATATAATCCGGTTCGTATCTAAACCAGCACATCCCACCTGGACCATTTATTACTTATCAATAATCAATAAACACAGTCCAGTCGCAGACTTTAATTTACGTCTTTAAAAAAATTAATCTGCCCTCTTCCAGAAAAGCAGCACCAAAAGATGCAGATAAAGTTTGCTTCAGCTAATCCGTAGAACAAAACTATTTGTTCTGCAATTTTCCACACCCTCCCCGTTGCTAGAATTCATGGATTTGTTATTATTTTGTTCGTGTTACGATCCACCCTTTTCTTTTCTATAGCTAAGCTGTTATACTTGATAACATCATGGAAGGTAACGTCCTCGCCATTATGAAGCTTGTCTAACTCATAGCACATGTATTTGAAAAGTAACCGATCCTTTTGCGGATCACATTCAAGGCGACCCTTTAGCAGACGCAGTATAAATTTCACTCGTCGCACTGGTATGACTCCCCTCTGATGAATATCCACGACATTCCAGGTGTTCTGAAAGTTACGAATGTCAGCGTAAGAAAGTAAAGCATCTTCCTCATTGGAGTAGAACAATGAAAAATTCTCCATGATAATAGCTGGAAAAAGAATGGATGGATTATGTTAGAATTGAATAAATAAAGTACTATTAGAGACACACACGTACCCACTAAAAGATTGAGCACAATGTATGTAATGATAACATAGAAGGTACAAAAGTACACAAGGCTGGCGGTGAAGTTTCCACAGTCTGTTTCCCAATAGTTGTTGCCTTGCGTGCAGTATGGCGGCTGCACCATGCAATCATGCATAATTTTGTTCCAATCCTCTCCAGTAACTATGCGAAACAGCATTGCGACTCCAGTCACTGGCGAGCCGAAGTTAGCACGTCTTCCAATACCCTCGCCATACTTCACGGTTCCAAAAAGAATGGTTCCAGCTAGTGCATAGAAAAACACTAGCAAAAACATGCCGAAAATAATGAAAAAGGACTTGCATACGGACACGCCTACGGTCAACATAAGCATTTTCAATGTCGTATGCTTTCCAGTAATAGTAAAGAAGCGCAATATGACTACCATAAAGCCGAAAAAATAGGAAAGGTCGTTCTGCATGGAAAAATTAAAAAAAATCAACATTAAAGAGAACAAAAAAACTAACTGGTGCTGGTGTCTTACCTGTAAAATTGTTTGCAGAAATATCCAAACAACACCGGCAACAGTTACCAACAGGTCGTAACGGTTTCGTCGTGACTGCCAGTAGCCACGTGGTGTAAAGGCAATATTCTTCATGACAACTTCGATAACAAACACAAAGGTTAGCACAGTGCTGACAATTACCAAACGCTCAGTGTGAATTTCGCCTTTGATCCACTGTAAGGATTTAAATGAAAAATTTAACTTTGCAACTTTCCACTGAATCAAAACTGTATTTTTTAATTAATTAATGAAGCTCTTCAGGTGGAAAGTATGTTTTCGGCACTAAGAAATAAACCCTTTTTATGTGTTATTACCCAGACTAAAATGTCTTGCAAAAACTAATTTCGAAAGGGAAGTTCGAAAAGGATGAAAAAAAAGATACATAAATTGTACTTATTCTAGTTTGTAAATAAGTTAAAACCAGAACCATGAGTATATATTCTATGCCGATTCTATCGCAAAATCGTGTGAATTTCCGTATTTCGATTCAGCGCCTGTGCAAGAGTTATAGGCGCTCCCGTTCGAGTTCGATCATGTGCCCCAAAAAATTGTAACATCAAATGTAGGATTTTAAAAAAAAGTGATGCGGTCAGGGAAGCTCTGTCTGGAACGAAATTCTTCACGCTTTTTCCTCAACTCCGAATGTAGTTCGAAATAAAATCTGTATATTTTTGCATGTTTTTTTGTTCTGTATCAATATACAGAGGCGGACAAAATTATTCGCACATATTTCATACTCAAATTTCCCTATATTACTAATACTATGTTAATACAAAATATGTGTTGGTTCATAACATATCTAAATCCAGTAATCAATTTACAAAAAAATTTTTATGTACAAGAAAATTAAATAAAATGTAAAACAAGTCAGACATACGTGAGTAGAGACAAAACTATTCACACAAAGCATGTTTTTCAAAACGTAAACTGTGTTTACTTTGCAACAAAGCAACTTATACTTTCGGAAAAGTGCCGTTATGAATGCGAGCATTCAAAATTCCACTTATTTAGTATTCTTACGTTTTTGGCTTTGGCGTGTGCGTTGTTAAAAATTTATCTCGAGTTAAAAATGGGTCGGAAACAAATAGAAACAAGTGAAGCTAAAAAAAGTAGTTTTACATCTGCACAATGAATATAAATCAAGTGCAGAAATCGGCTAAAAAGAAAACTTAAGCATTTTACTATTTATAATATAACAAAGCGTTTTGAAGCAAAGGGAACTCTTCAAATCCAATCTCATACCGGTAAACCATGCAAACTAACCACCTTGGATGAGTAAAAAATAATAAGAAAAACTAAAAAAAATTTAAAAATTATTTTAACACAGGTTGCGGCAGAGGTTCAAGAAAAAATTTATAAAGCAATTTATCCGAAAACGGTTGAGAGGGCCAAAAAACGTGCCGGTTATAGTTCGCGATTTGCGGGAAAAAACTGTTATCAGCAAAGCCAATAAGAAAAAGAGGCTTGATTTCGCAAAGGTACATAAAGATAAGCAACTTGATTTCTGGAGCAACGCACTCTTCAGCGATGAGAGTAAGTTTAACATCTTTCAATCGGATGGAAGGATTCGAGCTTGGTTAAAACCCAACACTGACCTCAAAGAATTAATGCAATTGATACAGTGGTGGGGGAGTCATTGGTTGGGAGCTTATGTTAGCGGCAGGTTTGGGGAATCTTGTATTTATTGACGGTATTATGATCAAATCGGAGTCTTGTTAACAACTTTTATTTCCAACAAGATAATGATCTCAAGCATACAGCCCACGACGTACGTATGTGGATCATACATTAAGCGCCTCGCATTCTCCCAACACCACCACAATTTCCAGACTTAAACCGATCGAAAATTTGTGGGATGAAGTCGAGAGGCGTATCGCTAAAATTAAAATAACCAGCAAAGCCCAACTAAAACAAGTGCTTCGATAGGAATGGAAGAGTTTGGATTAAAGTGTGACTAAAAAATGGTTCACTCCATTCAAAATAGATTCAACGAAGTTATCAATCAAAACGCCATGCCAACTATATAATAATATTTGACTGAACCTAATACTTTTTGTGAAAATGGAATGGGTGAATAATTTTGTCCCTTTAAAATCTGAAGATGCTTATGTTTAATGTTATTTTTTATTTAATGGAAAACAATTCTGTTTACTTTTTGTTATTTTTAAATAAAAAAACAGACATAAGTTTTTTCTAAAATAAGATTTTTGAAAACATTAGTCTATTTTTAATACCTACATTTATACCTACACTCAGAAAAAAGTTTATCGGAATATGAGAAAAAAGGCATCATATTAAGTGAAAAATGGTATTGACTTTGCTCCAGATAATTCTTTTCTCTAAATGTGATCCCAAAAATTCCCTAAAAATGGCAAAAAGCTTCCATGAAAATGAGAAATAATTTCTCATTTATAAAAGAGACCTTCTCTTTAATAGAAAAATATTTCTTTATAATAGGTTCAACCGTTTTCTTTATTGTGTAAATTTTTCTTGAAAACAGAGAAATATTTATTTAATTTTAATAAATGTTTTCTTTAAGCTGCGTTTATAGTTTCTCACAAAAAATAACACTTTCTTTAAAAGAAAAAAATATTTTCTTAACATTGATACAACATATTTCTTTATTGCGTACATTTTTCTTTAAAACACATATCCGCAATTACGATTAAAAAATTATTTTTGTAAAACATTTGTTTTAACTCAGTTCTACGCAAAGTAGAAGTATTAATATCAAGTTGTGATTCGGTTTTAAAAATATAAGTTAAAAATGTGTTAAGAGGTAGAATTATTGTTGTGGCATTGTTTTTCGGGACTCTTTATAAATATTGCAGAAATTTATTCTGAAAAACGATTTTGTTAATGCATCCAAAGAAACAGTAGTAATAAACAACATCACTTTGTGTAGCTATGTTAAGTAAAAAAAAACCTTTTGAAGCAACAATCGTCATAATATGCAGAATATGCAACACTTACTTTTCACAACATTAATCAATTGCTCTCACGCTTTCTATTTTTTCGTACCTCAATCAATGTAAGAAAAATATATCGATTTTTGAGAAGAAGCCTTTTTAATTTTTGAGAAAGGATTTGTTGTTACTGAAAAAATATTTCGCATAGTGAATTATTTATCAACAATAGAGAACATTTTTCATTTTCTAAAAATTTTTCTCTATAAATGAGATTTTTTCAGTGAGAGAAAAATACTTATCATTATTAGAGACATGAAATATTTTCATTTCCCACAAGGAAGGAAATATTTCTTCAAAGAGTGAAAATTTATTATAATTGAAGTAAATTTTATTTGAAATAAAGAAAATTTCTATTTTTGAAAACAGAGAAATTTTTTATCACAAAAAGATAGGTGTTTTTTTCTGAGGGTAATTAAGTGAAAAAATGGGTACTGTGCGAATAATTTTGTCCGCCACTGTATATACACACAAGAACGGCTGGACCGATTTTGATGATTCATACAAATTCAAACTGGTCTCCGGTCAAACAAGAAGAATACCTTGAAAAAATTCCCGCAAAATCCCCGAAAAAAATATGAAGAAAATTCATTTTCCCATACATTTTGTAAGGAGCTACTTTACGACGCATTTTGGATGATCGATGACTTTTTTTTAGCAATTTTTTTTTGTCACACATTAAAAACGAACATAATTTTAAATGCTGGTTCCGTCAGATTTTTTCAAGTTTTAACCACTTTTAAGTATTAGACCACAATTTACACAAGCAAGATTATATTTGATGAGCATTTGGAAACGGGGGCGTGGCAGCAAAGCGCCTGGTTTCAGCTAGTTTATATATTTTTAAAAAGCAAATAATGTAAATGCACCATAAAAGCAAAACGTTTATAACTTAATATTTTAGTAAAAAAATATTTATTTATTGAAAATTAAGATGTAAAATTTTTATGAGAGATGAAAAAAGGCAGTTACCGTTGCCAGCGATGTTTGTTTCATGACGCAACAAGGCGTTGAGCATTCATCATGTTCCTCTATAAGTAATCGGTAAAAATTACACATAATTTTTATTTGCTTTTATTTATTATTCTTGTTATACGGTGTATGTGTGTGGTGGTCAGTTGGCTTCAACTCCTGAACCAATTGGACTTTGTATAGCATCATACCAAGGTCTTTATGCAAAATTCGTCTCAATGATGTCTCCGAAATGTTCAATTGTTGGGAACGACGGTGAATTGATGTTGATCGCGCTTCACGCACACTTTCTGCCACAGCAGCAATATTCTCCGGTGCACGCACTGCTTTTGGCTTTTCACGCTTTGGTTTATCGATGAGGATGCCAGTTTCTTTCACTTTTTTCACAAGATAACGAACATACGGAGCTGACGGTGCTTCTCTTCTTCCAAAATCTGTACGCAATTTTCGCACACATTCTGCAACATTACCATGATATTCAAAGTAATGTCGCAATATTTCCCAGCGTTGTTCAAGCGTATACACAACCATATTCGTTTAGCGGAAGGATAAAACTAATTATTTGTCAAATCAGACATGAGCTATGTGTTACCATTCACGAAATAAGCACTAGTTGAAAAAAAAAACTTTAGATGGCGGACCCTTTATAAACATAAAGCAGCTTAGTCGCATCTAGGTTCCTAACTCTAGGTGCTATAAAAAGAAATGTTGTAATAATGTTAATTTAATGTAAAAATGCCTTTTTTTTTAAAACTTTATGAAACATTTTTACAACAAGTACATTTATTCGTATTATAATTAACACCGTAGTTTAACTTATTTGCAATAGAACGAATGATATGTTACAAATTACTTATTTGAAATTTTAATAAAACCCATTTGTGACTAATTTTTTTTTAATAAACTGGAATACCACCGAATTATAACATATTTTTGTTACAAATAAAAATCTTTGCTGACCACGCCAATTGGCCAAATTTTCAATCGAAATGTGAGCAAATTTCTAACAATTTTCCAATATCACAAAACATAAACCACGAAACGGCCAGAATTCATAAAGTTATACGTTCTGCTGCTCATTTTACAAGTAAACAAACTAAAAGAAAAAAAAAGCGATTGTTCCTTGGTGGAACTCAGAATTGGCTTCCCTTAGGTCCGATAAGCAAGCAGCTTGGCACGATTTCAAACGAGACCATTCCATGGACCATCCGCGCATAATTCCTCCACGTCTGGATAGCACTCTGCTAAACTTCGTGGAAGAGACAAAATACTTAGGGGTTATTTTGGATAGAAAGTTAAGCTGGAAACCGAATATTCTTGAGCGAACTACGAAGGCCAATGTTGCTTTATGTTGCCTGTAACAAAGCTATAGATAAAACGTGGGGACTTACCCCGAACATTGCACGTTGGATTTACACAGCTATATTGAGGCCAATCTTGTTATACGGTGTATGTGTGTGGTGGATAACACTAAAAACACAGTCTAATTGCAAAGTCTTAGGGAAAGTACAAAGAACTGCGGCCGTATGTATTATTGGAGCGCTTAGGTCCACTTCATCGGAAGCGCTTAATGCGGTTCTTCGCTTAATACCCCTTGATATTATAGGAAAATGAATGGCGCAGGAAACAGCCATTTGCCTGAGAGCAACCTCGCAGTGGACTAACACTCATACAGGTCATTCCTCTATTATCGATCTTGCAGGAGCAGTTCCCAGCAGTATCGATTACACTATTGCCACTCCCTCATTCAAGAACGGCTTTCACACAGCTATCCCGACCAGAGTAGAATGGGACGAGTTACTGCCGCTAAACCAAATTGGCGCGCATATTTTTACTGACCGCTCAAAACTTGACAGCAAAGTTGGGAGAGGCATCTTTTCAACGGATCTGGACATCAGAACCTCATCCACAGCTATTTATAGAGCTGTGGAATGGCTGAGGTATAGTGAGATATCAACTAAAGATATTTACATTTTTACGGACAGACAAGCAGCGATTAAATCCCTTGCAGGTGTGTTCCTAACATCACCAACAGCCCTTAAATATCGCTCGTCTCTTTATGAGATGGCTGATAAGTTCGACATTCATCTGGTCTGCGTACCAGGGCATAGCGACATTACGGGAAATTGTAGAGCAGATGAGCTCGCTAGGGAAGGTACAGCGGCAAGGCTGCTGCCGGACATGGAAACATTAGGTATGCTACTTGCGTCTTGCAAGCTGGCTCTAAGGCAACATGCCACAGAATTGGCTAATTTCAGGTGGAAGCATAGCACCACCTCTAACACAACTAGACAGTTGTGGCCCAGTTTTACTGAAAAGCGAACGATGTAGCTCACTCAAATGGAAAGGAAATATCTCTCCATTCTGAAAGGCGTTATAACAGGACACTGTAGGCACAACCTTAGAATAGGGGCTCATGCGAATGACTTCTGCAAGAGTTGCAGGCATGAGGAAGAGGAGGAGTTGGTATCGCATCTCCTCTGTTCATGCCCCGCTTAGCCTGCAAAAGACAGAAGCATCTAGGAAGCCTCTTTTTTTATGGTCTCAGGGATCTTTAGGATGTAGACGTTAAGCATCTACTGGTTTTTATTATTAGTTCAGGGTGGTTTCACGACAGTACTTAGGAAAGGAGGAGTAGATCCCCTGTGATACCACAACGAACCAAATATCCGGTCTATGTTGGCCGGTCCTTGACCGTCCGCCACTTTAACCTAACCTAACCTAATCTAACCATACTATAGTTTTTTTTACTATAAAAGGAATTTTTTATTCACATCATATATTTACTAACAGCTAACTATTTTATTTGAATATGAAGTTTTGTTTTCTTTTTATTAACTTATTATGTAATTTTAATACTTAAAAATATATTTAATATATTTAAATACAAATATAAAGATTAAAGACAAATATATTTAATTAAGGACCGTAAAGGTTATGATATTTATTAACAAAATAATCATACCATAATCGTTATTTTCTAAATAAATTTTTAAACGATTAAGCTCACTCAAATGGCGAGGAAAGATCTCTCCTTTTGATAGGCGTTATAACAGGACACTGCATTATAGGTAGGCATGCCCTTAGAATGGTTGTTCATGCAAATGACTTCTGCAGGAGTTGCAGGGATGAGGAAGCGGAGGAGTCGGTATCGCATCTACTCTGTTCATGCCCCGCTTTAGCCCGCAGAAGGCAGAAGCATCTAGGAAGCCTCCTTTTTGATGATCGTAGAGATCTTGAGGAGGTAGACGTTAAGTGTCTGCTGCTTTTTATTATTAGTTCAGGGTGGTTTCACGACAGTACTTAGGAGTCTTTGACCTAACCTAACCTAACCTAACCTAACCTAACCTATTTATTTTTGTTAACCATTGGAAAACTTGTAAAAAAATTATCCTTGTAGGATCTTGCGCAAGGATGTGGTATAATAAATAAATCATTGCGCATAATTTACAAGTTTTACTTATGAAATTGATTGAAAGAGGATTTCGTTTTGCTGAGACAAAGTGGCACATTGCAAGCAGAGCGGCTCGTGTATTTGGATCTACGAATGGTTTTTTTTTATTTATGCGAACTTTAGATTGCTTTTTGTTTGTAGAATTCGGTGACACATATGATGTGGGTTGAGGGTTGAAATTATATCAAGTTTGAAGTCCTTTAGTGATAATTTGTACCATTTTTTTTTTTTTGAAATAATAAAAGCTTTCACGACTGCCAGATCAAGAAAGTGATAAATATACGATGCCACCATTTGCGGCTTTTCCTATTCAGTTCATAATATTTCTTTAGCTGATCTAATTTGTCAACGTTATTCATGTGCGGTTCTTCACGGTTATTCACGTCCGGTTTTTGTATTTTCTTTATTGTACTATCGCTTTGGCGTTGCTTTACCTCGACAAATTTTTTCGGATCGTGGAAGTTGGACAAAACTGTTACTGGCCTTTTATCAATCCACTTCATAAAAAGTAAACCTGAATTGCTAATTTGCCAGTCATGTTCTCCGTTTTTCAATTGCTTATCAGACTTAATTTCGGTAGGAAGAAATTTTCTAGTATGTCGCACTGTTCCACAACTGTTTATCGATTGTTTTTTCAGTTCCAGAATCAGGTTATAGGAAGTGAAGAAATTATCAAAAAATACCTTATGATTTTCCCCACCATAATCTGAAGTTAGCCAAGAACAACGCGTTCTCCATGTCTTTTTTCGACTAACTGCCCTTTTTTACCGGTGTATATCTCAAAACGATGAACGTATCCATTGCTGTCGCACAACATCCATGTTTGTAAACCTCGTTTTATTGGCTTCTTCGGCATGTTTTGAATAAGATTTGAACGACCCACAAAAAACATAAACTAAAAAACATAAAAAAATAACCTAAAAAATACATATTTTAGAAAAAACCTTTATATCTAATAATTGATTCATCTACTGCTAGATATTCGCCTGCATTGAAGCACAGTTTGAATCTATCTTGTAACATTTCCAAAAACGGTTGAACTTTGTACAGTTTGTTGAACGTTGGGGACCCTTTTTTTTGGTATTGATGAAGTCAGAATATAGCGCTTACCAGATTGTGGAGCATACAAGTTAGTTTGGAATACTATGTGCTAAATAATTTCTCGCTTTATAATTGCATTAAATATTGAAAAATTGTCGTGAGATGACATATTTTCGATAACTGCAGTAGGCCCCTGCTTCGTGCCAGCATATACTCTTGGTGGCTTTATAAAATTTTGCTTACTCCAGCTGGGTGGAACAAAAAGTTGCTGACTACATTTCCAACTCCATGCGTGTGGCTGCTGAAGAGGTGATTGGCTACCACCGCCCTCGCCGAAACCAGTGGTACGACCAGGAGTGTCGCGACGCTACTGCAGAGAAAGACGCCGCCTACAAAGCCACCCTGCATTCGGTTGTAACGCGCGCTGCTAAGGAGCGATACAAAGAAAAGAGGAGGGAAGAGAGACCTATTTTCAGGCGAAAAAAAAGAGAGGCAGAAAAGCGCGAGCAGGAGAGGATTGAGATGTATGGTGACAGGAATGAGGCCCGAAAATTTTTCCAAAAAATAAGACGCCTTGCCGATGGTTTTAAAACCGGGGCCTCTTCCTGCAAGGATGAAAACGGGAATCTAGTGACAGATGTCCTGAGTACACTGACGTTATGGAGGGAACACTTCTCTAAGCTTCTAAATGGCGACGCTGACAACGATCCCGCCAATAGAGATGATATTCCGGAAACCCCAATTTTGGATGACAGCGTTGAGGTTCCGCTGCCCGACTATGATAAAGTTCTGACAGCTATAGCTCGGCTTAAAAATAACAAAGCCGCGGGAGCTGATGGCTTACCTGCTGAGCTGTTTAAGAACGGAGGCGAAGCTCTACCTAAATGCATTCACGAGCTTCTATGCAGAATATGGTCGGAAGAATGCATTCCGAACGATTGGAATCTCAGTGTGCTCTGCCCAATCCACAAGAAAGGCGATCCCACTATCTGTGCCAATTACCGTGGGATAAGCCTTCTTAATATCGCATATAAGGTCCTGTTGAGCGTTTTATGTGAAAGATTGAAGCCCATTGTAAACGAACTGATCGCACCTTATCAGTGTGGCTTCCGACCTGGAAAGTCCACCATCGACCAGATTTTCACGCTACGACAAATCTTGGAGAAGACTCCCAAAAAACAAGTCGACACCCACCATTTTTTTGTCGACTACAAAGCCACCTTCGGCAGCCCAATAAGTAAGCACCTGTACTCCACCATGTCTGAATTTGGTATTCCTGCAAAACTAATACGACTTTGTAGGATGACACTGAGCAACAACAGCAGCGCAGTTAAAATCGGGAAGGACCTCTCCCCACCATTTATTACCAAACGAGGTTTCAGACAAGGTGATTCCTTATCGTGCGACTTTTTCAACCTAATGTAAGAAAAGATCATCCGAGCTGCTGATCTGAGACGTAGTGGCACAATATTCTACAAGAGTGTTATGCTGCTTGCGTGTGCTGATGACATCGATATCATTGGCCATAATACGCGCGAAGTCAGTGCAGCATTTTCCAGATTAGAAAGAGAGTCAAGTCGAATGGGTCTGACAGTGAATGCAGATAAGACGAAATACTTGGTGTCAACAAACAAACAGTCCCAGCGTCTTGGAACCCACGTTACCGTTGACAATACCTCCTTCGAGGTTGTGAAGAACTTCGTTTATCTGGGATCCAGCATTAACTCAACCAACGACATCAGCATTGAGATCATACCAAACAATAGCTCTTGCCAACAGGTGTTACTTTGGGCTCAGTAGGCAATTGAGAAGCAGAGCCCTCTCTCGACGAACGAAAATCACGCTCTATAAATCGCTCATCATGCCCGTCCTACTTTATGCATCACAAACCTGGACGCTGACCAGTTTAGATGAAAAGACTTTAGGAGCATTCGAGAGAAAGATTCTTCGTAAGATCTACGGACCAATCTGCGTCAATGGCGAGTACCAAATACGGTGGAATGATGAACTGTATGAGCTGTACGCTGACATCGACATAGTCAAGCGCACTAAAATCGAGCGGCTTCGCTGGCTTGGTCATGTTCAGCGCATGAAAGACGATGCTCCAGTGAAGAAAACATTCGATTCGGTACCCAGCGGGTCAATGACGCAATTTAAAAGATCCTGAATATGGTTTTCTTCATCGAAAAACTCAGCATCATCGACAATTGAATCAGTGTCTGATGGAATCTCTGATTAATCAAGTTCATCATCGATCGTTGATCAACCACTATATGGCAAATATCACTGTCCTTAAGTTTTTTAGGCATGATGTATATCGGTCATTCCATGTCAAATCGGACGCTTTTCGAAACTCACATTTCTGTAAAAATTTGGTACTTTGCACGTGGATAGTACTTTAAAAAAGAAAAATATTTGCATATTTTTTTATAATTTTCATTTTTTTTTTTGCAGTTATACACAGTGAAAAATTATAAAGAAAAACAAAAGTTGTCATTTGGACATGTACTCAAACAACTATATCTTCTAAACCGTTAGTCCTACAAGAAAAAAATTGAGGACATTTTTTAAAGATCTTGAATTGCTCTTTATTGTTTATGAACACTTTCGAGAAAAATTTTAAATTTTTTGATCACTAAAAATTTCATTCCCATTTTTCAAGGTCAGCACCACTATTTTTTTGGTACTTTGAAAACATTATCGTATTGAAGCATTCATTCTTAATGCATTCTCAAAATTTGAAGTTGGAAAATCAATGTTTACTATTTTTAACGAAATTTTCAAAAACTGACTACACAATTTTTTAGTACAAAATACTTGAATTTTTAATTAAAAATGGAATTTTAAGTATTTTTTTACTAAACTAGGTACATATCGTTGCTGCGCCAGCAAAAACAGTTATATGTTTTTCAGTAACTTTTCAGGAGAGCAAAAAACAAATTTGTTTCAGAGCATTTCTGGTACTGCGAGCAATAACTGTTTTTGATCACTTCTAAATCATAAGAGTTATAAAAAACTGCAAAAGTAGAAATGTGGGTAATAGATAGTGTAAACAAAATATGCTATTAAAAAATTTACAAAAATCACATAACTGGTTTTTCTGGCGCAGCGACGATATGTAAAATCAATCAAATTTAAAAATTTTATCAACTCGTTAAATTATACCATTTCTTTGAAGAGACTCTATTTTTGAAATTTGCTAAAATATTTCTTGGTTGTAATTCCGTGATGTATCCCTACGTTAATATTAAATTATATAAAATTGTTTTAACATTTTATTTATAATTTTTTTTTTCTTGTAAACTTAAGCAATAGTTGAAAAAGTTGAATAGTTGATGATGTAATACGCATATTAATTTTCCCTTTATTAATTTTCCTGAAAAGTAACTGAAAAACATATAACTGTTTTTGCTGGCGCAGCGACGATATGTAACTAGTTTAGTAAAAAAATACTAAAAAATCAATTTTCAATTAAAAATTCAAAAGTAATTTGTACTTAAAAATTGTGTAGTCAGTTTTTGAAAATTTCGCTAAAAATAGTTAACATTGATTCTCCAACATCAAATTTTGAGAATGCATTAAGAATGAATGCCTCAAAACGATAATGTTTTCAAAGGGCCAAAAAATAGTGGTGTTGACCTTGAAAAATGGGAATGAAATTTTTAGTGGTCAAAAAATTTAAAATTTTTCTGGAAAGTGTTCGTAAAAAAGGACACCACAATAAAGAGCAATTCAAGATCATTAAAATATGTCTTGAATTTTTTTCTTGTAGGACTAACGGTTTAGAAGATATAGTTGTTTGAATACATGTCCAAATGACAATTTTTGTTTTTCTTTATAATTTTTCACCGTGTATGATTGCAAAAAAAATAAATAAAAAATTTTAAAAAAGTATGCAAATATTTTTTGTTTTTAGAGTTCTATCGACGTGCAAAATTTAAAAAAAATCGGAATTGTCAAAATTAGTTTTTGGACAAAAGCGTCCGATTTGACATGGAATGACCGATATATGAGGCGCGGCGGTACGATTTTAATACCACAAAGTTTTTTTTCTAAGTTTTTTTTTCGCTTGAAGGTCTATACCACGTTATTTATATATCTAACTAGCTTAAACCCGGCGCGTTGCTGCCGCGGCCACGTTGCCAAACGCGAATAAAATGTTTTCAGTGAAACTGTATATGTAAATTGTGGTCGAATACTGAATTACATGGCTGTGCCACCTATAACTCAAAAGCTATTGAATTCTCAAATTTATGTTGTATGGGAGATGCCACGCCCCCTTGTCCAACGCCATACAAATTTATCAGTAAAACTTAATGTGTAAATTAAGTCCGAATACTGAATTCCGAGGTTGTGCGGCCTATAACTCCAAAGCTATTCGATATCGCAAATTTGGGTTGTATAAGAGGTGCCACGCCCCTTTTTCCAACTTCCATAAAATGTCATCAAGAAACGCCAAGTGTAAATTGTAGTCGAATACCGAATTCCGAGGCTGTACGGCCTATAACTCCAAAGCTATTCGATATCGCAAATTTGGGTTGTATGGGAGATGCCACACCCCTTTTTTCAACTCCCATAAAATGTCATTATGAAACGCCAAGTGTAAATTGTAGTCGAATACCGAATTCCGAGGCTGTGCGGCCTATAACTCCAAAGCTATTCGATATCGCAAATTTTGGTTGTATGGGAGATGCCACACCCCTTTTTTCAACTCCCATAAAATGTCATTATGAAACGCCAAGTGTAAATTGTAGTCGAATACCGAATTCCGAGGCTGTGCGGCCTATAACTCCAAAGCTATTCGATATCGCAAATTTGGGTTTATGGGAAGTGCCACGCCCTTTTGTTCAACTCCTATAAAATGTTATCAGTGAAACGCCACGTGTAAATTTTAGTCGAATACCGAATTCCGAGGCTGTGCGGCCTATGACTCCAAAGCTATTCGATATCGCAAATTTCGGTTGTATGGGAGGTGCCACGCTTCTTTGTCCAACTCCCATAAAATGTTTTCAGCGAAGCGGCACGTATAAATTGTGGTCGAATATCGAATTCCAAGACAAAGCGGCTTATAACTCCAAAGATTTTCGATATCGCAAATTTGGGTTGCTTAGGAGGTGCAACTCCCACTGGGGGTAGGAGGGTGAAATATACCTTACGACCTATTCTCATAACTACCAAATATACATACAAAATTTCATGAAAATCGGTCGAGCCGTTTCGGAGGAGTACTGCCTCAAACACCATGACACGAGATTTTTATATATTAGATTTATTTAAAATTGTCGAATTCAGAAGTTCCCCGCACCTTTGTTGATGAAATATACTAAATAGCGGGAAACAATTTTCACACTCAGCTGGAGAACACTTTTTGAGGTTTAAAAACATATATATTTGTTTCTTTCTAACACTTGAAGCATTTGTTTTAAATACAAGCTTAAATTTACTTACAAAATTGGTATTTGAAACATACACACAAAATGTAGGAAAATGCACACAAAATGTAGGAAACTAGTTTAAGTAAGTGGTATAGTTTTCATACCAGCAGCCCGGAAAGAGTTAAAAAACTTTTTGAAATAATTGCATTAGATTTGAGATCAGCGATCAGTGCATCCACAAAGAGTAGAAAACAATAAAACACATTTCTAGAGTCTACCCTAGTGTGAAAAGGCTTTTTGAAATTTTAACATTAGTTTCAAAATCTCGACCCTTTCATACTGCCAGCATATACATGAAGAGTATAAAGCATAAAATAGTACAAAACTTTTTTAGGGTCCACTCAAGTGAAAAAAATTTTTAAGTTAATAATTAACTTCAGATTCGAAATCATCGACCAGCGCTCCTACAAAGAGTATAAAACAAAAAAAACATATTTTCAGAATCCGCCCTAGTGTCCAAAACTTTTTGAAATTTTTGCATCAGGTTCGAAGTCAGCGACCCCTTATGCTGCTAGCACATATACAAAGAGTATAAAACAATAAAATACATTTCTAGGGTCCACCCTAGTGGACAATTTTTCTTAAATAGTAACAGAAGATTCGAAATCAGTGATCAGCCCATCTACAAAGACTAAAGAACTATAAAACACATATTTAGGGTCCAACCTAGTGCCAAAAAACTTTTTGAAATTTTATCAGGTTCAAAATTTCGACCCCCTAGCACATATACAAAGAGTATAAAACAAAAAAAACCCATTTTAAGGATCCACCATAGTGAGAAAAATTTTTTTAAATTCTAACACAAGTTTCGAAATCAACGACCCAATAAGGGGAAAAACCTAAGTAAAATTTTGAAAAAATCTAAAAATTTTTTTTTTTGCTCAAAGAAACTTTAGATAGAATCCGGCAAAAGTATCTGGATGGCCAAATTTTAAATTCTGCGACTAGGCATATGAACATATTATACGAATTTTTAGTACTGAAAACCTTAAACGTGTTTTTATCGTAACGAGCAAATCTTCACCACTCAATATGAAATTTCTACAGTATATTCAAATACCTTTATCGACACACGTAGGATTTCTATATTGCTTACTTTTTGTTTTATCAACAATTTTGTGACTTTTTGTTGTGAAAATTGCAACTGTTTTGTTCGATCACGCACCATTTTGCGAAAAATCAATATATCGAAAAAATCCTACGTGTGTCAATACCTGTTGATTAGGGCTTTCAATCCCGAAGGGTTTTGGCAATTTGGGTTTGAATTTTTCGGGATCCCGAAATGCCAAAATTCTAACATAATGGCATTTTAGCTGTACCAAAAGCAAAAACTGTTTATAACTCTTTCACTTAACTTCTGCGTTTTTATAAAAAGAATTGGATATTATTTATTTTTTCATTTTTTATTTATAAAATAGAAATGCGTATATTTAAAAAAGAAATCCAAACGAAATCGTTATTCATATTTAAAATATTCAAAAACACTCAAAAGTTTATAAGACAAAACCAAGACAAAATCATAATTACCAATGCAAACAAGGACTACTAAACAGTTTTAATATACAAAAAAGAATATAAAGTAAAAAATTCAACAATAACTGAAAGATAAAGTAAAATTCTAAAATCCCATTTTGTATTTGTAGGGGAAAAACTTGCAAATTTTATAATAGAAAAATATACATCACCAAATTAACCAGATCGATAAAAAATGAAATCAGGAAATAACGATTATAATATGATGATTTTTTTATTTAAAAATCATAACCTTTGCGGTCCCTTATGAAAGATATTTGTAAAATTTTTGAATATTTAAATTATATTATAAAAATTTAATTTGTTTAAAAACTTGATTTTTATATTTCAGAAAAGTTCAACATTTATTTCAGAAAGTAAAAAATATTTAAAAATATCAAATAATATTTCACTTTATTATAAACATAAAAATATAAACGTAAATAAGTTAAACAAAACCAACAACATAAATTTATCTTAAAAAAAAAAAGTATAGCAGTGAGGACTGCTGACCGAAGCGAAAACCTATATAGAAAATATTAGTATTCCCTGGAAGACGTTGTCCTGCCACGGACCGCCTAACTGCTATATAAGAATTTTCATGCTAATAGGGGGTTTCGGACTATCCTACATGTAGGATGGAATTGACAGGTCGGACGGACATGTAGGATGTGCGAAAGCTCATACTGCAGCCCGTCCTACATGTAGGATGAAATCAAAAAGTTTTAAAAGTTCCGCTCTGATCTTGTTCTTCTCTGTGCGTCCTTGTTTGTAGATTTCCTTGGTAATTGTTGTTGGCGCAGTTGGACGGAAATTTTTTGTAGACGTTGTGAATTCTAATCGAGTAGCTACAGTCGGCATATGAAATCAGAATTATTTTTGTTAAGAGCTTATAACAATTTATTAAATTTTTTTATATATTACTGAAACTATTTCTTTTAAGCAAAAGTGTTACCATATCAAAAATACTTATAATTAAAGTAATTTATTTAAATTATTTCATTATTGAATTAATATAAAAAATTAAAGCTTATTTATATCTATTTATATCTTAACACTAACACAATATACATGTTCACCATATCTATATTGCGTTGTGTATTAAAAATAGAATATTCTAAAATTATGAAATATCTATAGCTTATAAATTATGTTTAATTCATAGAAGAAATTAAAGCTAAACAGTTTTAAAAAATAGAATGCTTAGGATAAGCAGACTTTAGTTATTCAATTACTACTGAAAATATTAATAATAAAATTAGTTCGATGCGGCTTCCCCAAAATGCTATCTGTTTATAAATGGTTAAGTGCCTGCAATGAGAACTGACCTACCACAATTTTGGCGATCAGCTTTCATTGCATTTCAGCGCTTTAATTTAATTCAATGCCAAGGCCGGCACCTTCAAAACAGAAGCAATTAAAGTAAACACTGACACCAGTTGGGCGATCAGCTTTCATAGCAAGCGCTATATTAAAGACAATAAAATAAAGCCAACAACTTACTTATGTGCGGCTAGTGCCAAAAATGCTGACAATGCATTTTCGGCAAGTCAACCAACGTAGAGGTAATATACTTTAAATTGTATTTTATTGTTGTAGTTAGCATGCATACTTTTTATCGTCAAGCAACTAAAAACAGAGGTAAAATATTTTAAATAATATTTTATTGTTGGATTCAGTGTTTTGGGAAATATGACCCAATTACACATGTTATACATGTTTGTATGTTTGTTCGGCCTAAGTTGGCATTATTAAATAAGTATGTAGGAATGTAAGAATGACTAATAATATTTACTTTAAGAATATTTGTATATTTTAAAAAATAATTAATTGGAACTAGAGTAAATTCTTGAGCCAGATATAACCTAGGCCAAGAATGCAAGACCAAATGCAAGATTAACATTTCCTAATTGTCAAGAAATTACGTATAAAGAAATAATTGTAAACTAGATCAATAAAAACTAAGACTAATTATTGTGCAAGATTGCCTTCCGCATCTTGCACAAATGCTGAGTACACCTAATTATCGTAAAAACCGAGGTGTTAAACATAAGTAGTTTTAAGAGAATAGTGAGTTGATTTTATAACTGTGCAGATAGTTGATTGTTAACTGTGAACACAAATAAAACTGTGAAAATAAAAGTATACAGTCACTAGAGTGACCGATAAGAAAAGTACAAGAAACGTTATTTTCTCTAAATAAAACAAAGGACCTAGAGAAGGACCGGAGGACTGCTCAAACGGCATCGACATGAGTAAGTATAATTAAGGTAACATTCCGGCAACCTCACGGCTGCCTACTGACCGGCATAACTCACCATGCCCAATAGAATAAGGTGAGCAAATATAACCAGGATTTGAGACGAGTTCCCAGTCTGACAATTAGGGCCACGATTAGGACCTACGCGCATCCTCACGGGAGGACGCAACAAAAATGGCGCAGCCGGTAGGATCCTTCTGTCCACGGGGACAGCAAGGATGTTAGGATCCTTGTTGTTACAGGAACAACAAGGATATTTTGAAATCAACATTTTTTTATGGAATTTAAATGTTTGATAGGATCCTAATTGTTACAGGAACAATAAGGATATTTTTTTTTAAGTTTTTGTAAAAATTTTTAAAGAATGAATTTTTTTTTTTATAGGACATTTATAAATAAAAAAAATATGTGTTTAATGTTTTAAATAATAATAAAGGATTTATTACGATGAATTATAGAGTTAAACTGTTGGTATGTTGAAAAATTTTTCTTGGGCAAAATGATAGTTTTGGCATAAAATTCTGCGGGATTTTTATCTCTGTGGCAGTAGGACTGACGTGGGTCCTGCTGAAAATATATTATTGATGGCGGATCCATCTTCCACCACCTCTCGGAAAGAGGATGGTAGGAATATTTAATTTTTAATATAAAGGTTTAAGTTTCGTTTGAACCCTTTTTAGGAATTCAATTTTTGGAAAAAAATTTTTTTAGATAACACATATTGTCAACAACAACTTTTTGGATCCACCAAGTGAAAGTCATGAAGACTGTACAAGTAGAACTATTAAATACCATCCTGGCAAACCAAACCTGGAAGCAGATTTTAGAGAAAAAATGGAGGAACGAATTCACCGTGGAAGAGTATCAACTGAGAAAAGAATCAGTTAGCAGTGCCAAGGAAGTCCAAAGCGGCATGAATTTTGAAATTTTTTATAAAATATAGAGAATAAAAAGAAAAATCTTTTAAATATAGTTAAGAATATATGTATTACAAAAGTCGACTTATGTATGGTTAATATATGGCAAAAAGCTTAAATAAATGGGAATTAAACAAAAAATATGAAAATGTGTTTTGTAAGCTTTAAATTTGTATTTGTTCATGTATCTCATGGCAGGAGGAGAATTCGTATTTTTATTGAAAACTATCACATGGAGTGTTAGAGTAAATTTGCAGCAAGCAAGGCGAAACGAACAATTATGAATGTAAACGACATAGCGAAAACGGTGAATAATTTAGTGCCCTTGTTTTCGGGTACCGAGTCACCGGCGGAAGTATATAGGTTCATCCAGGGATGTGACCTGGCTGCAAGAGCAGTTCAGAAAGTAAATATCCCAATTTTCATTGAGTGCATAAAACTCCGGTTGCACGGGGACGCTTTCAAACTATGTAGGAGCCGACGATTTGACAAGGTAGAGGATATTTACTTATTGATTAAGGCAAACTATCTAAGGACAACTACATACGATTCAATAATTATTGCATTATCTAGAAATGAACAAGAGCCCGGGGAAAAAATAACTGCGTTTTCACGAAGGTTAGGTTCAATAGAAGCCAGAGGTAGAGACTGTGTAGGGGAGGACAAATCACTCCTCAAACAATTTAATATCTACGTAGTTACAGCATTTAAAGTCGGTATATTGGATCCTGAGATAAGGACAGTAGTGTTATCATTGTCAGGGAATGACCTATCAGAGTTGGTAAAAAAGGCTTTAGATTTAGAATATATGTTGAAGGACAAAAGCAGGAATGGGTCAGGATGACATTCACCGCGTCAAACTTACACGATACAAGAAAGTGACGAAGAACAGAGATGGAATAGAAGAATAAATCAGGGTTTAAGGATAAGAGATTTAACACCAGTAGATAGGTTTGAAGACGAAAGGCAGGACCGATATAAAATGAACATCAAGTGTTCATTCTGCAACAGACAAGGACACACAAGGGATGAGTGTCTTACGACGAAAAATTCTCCGTATCGCAAAACATGTCAGAAGTATGGGCATGAAAATTGTTGGATGAGTGCACCCTCATTCGCACCAAGGGGACAGCAGAAATATTTTAGACAATTTCCTAGTACACAGCAGGAAAACAGGAACATATTTAACGATCAACTGAGTTTTAGGGCAAATAATTTTGGTAATAAACTGCAAGTGAGACAGCAACAGGTACGCTGTAGGTGGTGTGACAAGGTGGGTCATATGCAGGATGAGTGTTATAGGAGGAACAACTGGGAAAATCGGCAGGGAAACTTTCAGGGGCCCAGCCAAGGCCAATGAGCTGGGAACCCCGAAATAAGAGCAAAATAAGGCCATCAAAGATAGTAACGGATAATTCTACATCTAAAAAGATTGTGAATATCCGTACATCTAAGCCAATAGAAAGGATAGTAACAGATAATTCTTCGTCCGAAGAGATTGTGAATATCTCTACATCCAAGCCAGTAGAAAGTTCAGTAACAGATCATTCAGTAGTAACAGAGAATTTGACATCCGAAAGAATTGTAAATTTCTGTACACCTCGTTCAGGAAGGAATGTAGAAAACATAAGCCCAGAATCGATGGTAACTGTTAAGTCGTTGCAGGCGACATCAAAAAAGGTTATAGAAACACTCGGGGAAATAAAAGAAAAATTCGATGTGGTATTCGAAAAATTAAATGAAAATGTGAGAAAGGAAAAAGTCAATGAGGTAGCAGGAAAATTAAATGGAAATATGATAAAAGAAAAATCAAATGTGGTATTCGAGAAATTAAATGAAAATATGGTAGAAGAAAAATTCAATGTGGTAGCGGGAAGATTAAATGAAAAAGTAACACAAGAGAAATGCAATGTGGGATTAGAAAAATTAAATGAAAATATAAGAAATGATGGTTGGCATAAAAATATGACGGTGTTGGAAAAGAAAAAGGGTGAATGTTTTGGAATCTCCAAAGTAAATGATGTGTTTATAGAAATTCCTTGCAAGAATGCTATAAATGGTACACTCGTTCTTCTTGTAGATTCCGGAGCGGACACGAGTTTAGTGAAACAAAAAGCATTACAAACAATTGAAGACAGGGGAAAAGAAATAAGAAATTTGTGTGGAGCATTCGGGGGTTTCGTGAAAACACTTGGGTCAGTAAAGATAGAACATGACGAGGTAAATAATCTTAGTTTTAAGTTGCACGTAGTGGCACTAGAACAAGGACTGCCTGCAGATGGCATATTAGGCCGGGATAATTTATGGAATAAAGCTATAATAAATACGATAGATAAAACATTAACTATATATGACAAAGAAGGAGGTAATATAAAATTACCATTGAAACAAATGAATGAGTTAAGCTCAATTAATTACAGTGAGGAAATGAAAATAAAAGCTAGGACCATACGAACAGTAAGAATTAAAGTAGAGACTAAAATTCCGGTGGTAGTTGTACATAAACAGGAGATTGTGCCAGGGGTTTATTTAGGAGAAAGTTTAATGAATTCAAATAATGAGGATGTTATCTTGCCGAGGTACTATAAACCGAAATTTTCCAATTATAACACATTTAAAATGAAGTCAGGCTCAATGTATGGAGTAAACGAGTGTAAGGTAAAAGAAAGGATTAATAAATTAACACAGACAATTAAATAAGAAGAAAATTTGAACGTAGAGGAAAGGTCTGCAATCGAGAATTTAATAACGGCATACCATGACATTTTTCTATTGGAAGGGGATAAATTAACATACACTCCAGTAATAGAACACGAAATTCAGGTTCAAGCAAATCAGCCTCCAATAAATCAAAAACAGTATAGATTACCTCAAGCACATAGAGAGGAAATTCAAAAACAGGTAGAACAACTGTTAGAAGACGACATTATTAGGCCGAGCAAATCACCTTGGAATTCGCCATTGCTGTTCGTACCAAAGAAAGCAGCAAGCGATGGTAAGAAAAAGTGGAGATTAGTCATAGATTTCAGAAAAGTAAATGACGCAACAATTAAGCAAGTTTTTCCAATACCAAGGATTGATGAAATATTAGATCAATTAGGGCACTGTAGTTATTTTCAACATTAGATTTAGCAAGTGGGTATCATCAGGTTCTCATGAGTAAAGACGACAGAAAAAAGACAGCATTTAGTACAGCATTTGGTCATTATGAATACAATAGAATGCCATTTGGACTCACCGGAGCTCCAGCGACTTTCCAGCGATTGATGAATAATATACTGACAGGATTACAAGGAATAGATTGTTTTGTATATTTAGATGATGTGGTAATTTATGGCAAAAATTTACAGCAAAATAGGGAGAGATTAGCACAAGTATTCCAGAGACTTAGGGAAAATTGCTTAAAATTGAATACGGAAAAGTGTCAGTTTCTGTGTAGAGAAATAGCATACCTGGGACACAAATGTTCGGAATTAGGGGCGCTACCAGATCCACAGAAATTAAAATGCGTGAAAGATATTCCAATACCGAGAAATAGGTTCAAGCATTTTTAGGACTAGCTAATTATTACAGGAAGTTCATAGAGAATATGTCACAAATGACATCACCCATAAATAATTTATTAAAGAAAGACAGTAAGTTCCAATGGTCAGATAAGTGTCAGGAAGCATTTGAAAAGATAAAGGAAGCGGTGACTTCATCACCCATTTTGGCATATCCGGATTTTAGCAAGCCGTTTTTACTAACTACAGATGCGAGTGGTGAGGCATTAGGAGCGGTATTGTCACAGGGTGAAGTAGGAGAGGATCGACCAATTGCATTTGCAAACAGGTCATTAAACAGCGCAGAGAAAAGGTATTCGACGATAGAAAAAGAGTTTTTGGCAATTGTTTGGGCGACAAAAAATTTTAGAGCATATTTGTTAGGAAGGCCGTTCAAGATATGTACAGATCACCAACCATTAAGAGAAATAGCAAATCTGAAGGACCAAACGTCGAGATTAGCAAGGTTTAGACACAAAATGTCAGAGTATGATTTTGAAATAATTTATAAACCTTGGAAAAAGAATTCAAACGCCGACGCCTTGAGTAGAAGCGAAGAAGTCGCACTAGTACAAACGCAGGAGAAGATAATAGGAGTGGAGAGGCCATTTACGAATTTATATATTGATCTGATTGGTATACTACCAGAAACGTGTTTAGGAAATAAATATATCTTGATACTTCAAGACGAATTCTCGAAATATTTGAAGGGTATTGCCGTACCTAATGCGGACGCAATCACGATCGGAAACGCCATATTGAATTATAATATTCCTGAAACAATAATAACTGATAACAATTCTAGTTTCACGTTAAAATTATTTTCGAATGTTTGTAAAAGATTGGGAATCAGAGATTTCTAAATTACAAAGGACCGAACACTATCGGAAAGTTCTTTGAAAAGCAAAGGCTCACATTTCATTAGGGAACATATAGCAGAATACTTGTTAAAGTCAGAGAGAAGGATTCCAAGTTGGGAACAAGGGTTAAAAGAAGCAACAAATTTATATATTAGTAAAATGCAGACGTCAGCACAGAAGAATTACTTTCAGGATTTACACAGGGAGAAGGCAGAGCTAATAAACAAAGAGGTTAATATGGTTAAGACAAGATCAAAGACAAGAGAAATGGAAACAGCTAAGGAGAGTGAAGAGAACACAGAGTCAGTAGCGAAGGTAGATGACGACATAGCTCAGCAAAACGATAAAAACATAGTGGTTCTTACTGACAGAAAGGATATAGAAAGAATATTAAAAGATTTTCATGATTTACCATTAGGAGGTCATCAAGGAGCACTAAGAACGTTCTTTAGAATAAGACAACAATATAAATGGAAGGGAATGCAAAAAGAATTTAAGGAATATGTAAGAGCATGTCATAAATGTCAAGTAAATAAAAGTTCTAGACTCACCAAAATGCCTATGGTTTTGACAGACACACCAACACGTCCGTTTGACAAAGTTTATATGGATATAGTCGGCATATTGCCAGAGACTGTGTCTGGTAATAAATACATTTTAACGTTTCAAGATGATTTTTCGAAGTATATGGCATGTGTTGCGATACCAGATGCCGAAGCAAGCACGATATCGAAAGCATTTTTTAACGAAATTATAACTCGCCACAATACACCAAGGGTGTTAATTACAGACAACGGCTCAAATTTTATTTCACGCGTGTTTTCAGATGTATGTAAAATGTTAGGTATTAAAAAATTGCATATTACACCGTATCATCCACAAGCAAATGGTTCCCTAGAGAGAAGTCATAGGCCTTTGGCAGACTATTTAAGAGGGTTTGCCAAAGAAGACGAGTCCAATTGGGATCAGTGGTTATCGTCTGCGATGCACGTTCACAATAACACACCGCATACGACAACAAAGCAAGCACCTTTCAAAACTTTATAAGGGTTTGACTCAGAAATGCCAACGAATTTAAGGCGAAAGTGTAGTCCGATGTATAATGCCGAGGATACTTCAAAAGTTATGAAATATCAAATTCAGAGAGCGCACGAACTGGTAAGACAGAACCAGGAGCGTGCAAAAGAAGTATCTAAAAAATATTATGATAATACTTTAAATGCAGTAGAATTTAAAATTGGGGACAGGGTGCTAATGAAGAATCAAGCAAGGAATAATAAATTTTCACCAATATGGATAGGACCGTATGAAGTTTTAGCAATAAAAACCCCAGTAACTACCGAGATTTCGATAAAGGGGAAAGCAAATAAAATTCATAACAATTTACTAAAATTGTTTCATGGGAATTAGAAATAGAGAAAGACAGTTAAGGTGTTAGAATTTTAAATAAAACGAAAAGGAAAAAATATTTTTAGGGAAAATCTAACAACATAAAATAAAGAAAGTACGGGAAAGGGAAAAATAGTATAAAATTCATATGAGGAGTACTAAAATTATGAGAAAAAAATAATATATTAAAAAAAATTTAGTAAAGTTGTAAAGAAAAAGGTTACTATAAAACAGAATTAAAAAAAAAAAGTAGTGAATGTGAAAGCATATTTGTGGCCATAATACGGCAATGAGAAATAAATGGAGTAGAGAAAACTACTAACTGAGGAAATAGTCAAGAAAAGGTTACATAAAAGGCATTTAAATGGAACAATTAGAGAGCCAAGGTAAAGCAGGAGAAAAAAAATCAGAAGCGGAGAAAATCTGAAGTAAAAGGCAAATGTGTTGGCATCTTCAAAGTGAAAGACGTTGTTACAGAAATCCCTCGCAAGGATTAAATGCTAGTACAACGCATTCTACTTGTAGATCCCAAAATAGTGCCACTTTATTTAAAATAATTCTGTAAACTTTATTTTTGGATTTAAAGTTAAAATAATGAAGAGGAAGGTTCGCATAAATCGGGATTTTTTTTTTGTAATAGAAGATAGCAGGAAAATATAGCAGGAGGATTTGTTACAAAAAAAAAAAAAACCAATTGACAACGTCAAATGACAACGCAGTAAAACAAATACATAAAATGGAAGAATAAAATACAGAAAAAATGATAAACGGAAATTTGATTTTACGGTTTGAGAAAAATAAGTTTTTTTTTTTAAAGATAAAAAATAAAGTTTTTTTTTGGAATTGTAAATACCTAAATTTGAAATGAATTTAGAGAGAAATAAAATGCACTTAAGCGTTGAAATATTGAAAAGAAGACTACAAATTCGCATAAAAATATCAAAAATTCGATATTCAAAATAAAAATTCTCATTATGCGGAAATATTGATATTCAATAAATATATAAATAAAAACTGTTGAATTAAAGTTTTAAGATTAAAATGAATAATAAAGTAGTATTTTTAAAAGAAAAAAAAAGTTAAGGGTTTACAAAGAAGAATAAAATGTTTAAGTATAAGTAAATACATAGTTGAAACATGTCAAAATATGGATGAACATATTTAAAAAATTAACCATTGAGAAATAAAGGATGTTAAACGAAACATGTTAAGATATAAATAAGTTTATCTAAAAGCAAACAGTTGCAAAAGAATATTTAAGAGCCCATTCATACATGAAAATATAAGAAAAAAAAATATCAGTAAAAAGATATTAGTATTATATATGAATGTCTCTGAAAAGAACAAATAAAACATTCATATATTGTAATAGTTGTTATAATTAGCGCAAAATTTAAAACAGTACATAAATATTTTGGCGCAAGATTTAAATTTAAAATTGGCTGTAAATTAAGTAATTTTGAAATGAAAATATTAAAATAAGACATAAGTATTAATTTTATCAAAAAATGAATATGAGGGTTACCGATAGTCTTGTATGCATCACAATAACAGGAGTGCAACGAGCATAGACACCAGGATAATACTTTGGGTCTAAAGATGCAACGGAATTCTATGACTAAAGCCGAAAGTGGCCAAATACAACCTTATTTTTGCATTCTGATACGAGGTCACGTACAACACGTAATTATAATGGAGTTTTAACTGGGAAGATGATAGGCAGCGAGAAGAAGCTACAAGGAACGGCATTAGTTTAAAAATGTCAACAGTTCTGAGTCAACGACAAAAAGACAGTAAAATGGAACAGAAGTGCAGGTTTGCAGTACATTATGTTAATTAAGCAAAGATGTTAGACTTATCGCAACAATTTGAAATTATGTTTTTTTTAACATTTTTCAAATATATGCTGGCAGTTTTTCTGTGAAGCATAGTGCGAAGGAATAATGGAACCGACTTTATAAGCAAGTGGAATAAGGCCGATAAGTGGTTCAAGAGCCCACCACACAACGATATAACACAACAATAGAAAACATTTCTTTCAGCGAGAGAGACAGAAGAAAATAAAAACAAACTAAACTAGAACTCAAAATGCTGATATAAACACAACAAAATTTAATTCAACATAGATGGAACAGCAACTTCAATTATAAGTCAAGATACATGATGTAAGACTATACCGTGGACCCAGCAAAACAGACCAAATTGGCATTATTGTACGAAAGAAAAATCCTTGGGCCAATGAAAGACAGGAAACACGCCGTGATATTTTTGGCACACCCATGGACAACGGGGGGGGGGGAGAAATAAAAACAACAGAAGAAACCAGAAGATGACCAAAAGTAATAGACACCACACACCAGGCAGTAGCAGGCCAACGAGGATCAGATTACACCACAAGGGATGCATTCATACAAGACAGAAGTGACATCAAATATATTAAAAGTAGTAAAAATTGTTATAAATACAAGCAGAAATTTATACAATTAACATGTACATAACAAAAATAGGCAATGAATCTAAGAAACTTTGTAAAATTAACAACTTAAGAATTAAGAACATAGTACAATATCAAATATGCTATTAATAAAATTTAAGATATGTTATTACCTAAATTAAACCAAATTAAATTAAATCAAACGAAGAATGATGTTGAAAAATGAACTAGCATATAAAATTGTGGTTATTTAGCACATAAAATTATTAGACAAGCAAAACAAGCATACAAACAATAGAATTTAAAGTATATTGACGAAAATTTTAACCTCTTCAAGGTAAAAATTTTCTTTGTGTAAGGGGGGAGGAATGTTGTGACTCTGTTGTGACTCACAACGCGGCTTCCCCAAAATGCTATCTGTTTATAAATGGTTAAGTGCCTGCAATGAGAACTGACCTACCACAATTTTGGCGATCAGCTTTCATTGCATTTCAGCGCTTTAATTTAATTCAATGCCAAGGCCGGCACCTTCAAAACAGAAGCAATTAAAGTAAACACTGACACCAGTTGGGCGATCAGCTTTCATAGCAAGCGCTATATTAAAGACAATAAAATAAAGCCAACAACTTACTTATGTGCGGCTAGTGCCAAAAATGCTGACAATGCATTTTCGGCAAGTCAACCAACGTAGAGGTAATATAATTTAAATTGTATTTTATTGTTGTAGTTAGCATGCATACTTTTTATCGTCATGCAACTAAAAACAGAGGTAAAATATTTTAAATAATATTTTATTGTTGGATTCAGTGTTTTGGGAAATATGACCCAATTACACATGTTATACATGTTTGTATGTTTGTTCGGCCTAAGTTGGCATTATTAAATAAGTATGTAGGAATGTAAGAATGACTAATAATGTTTACTTTAAGAATATCTGTATATTTTAAAAAATAATTAATTGGAACTAGAGTAAATTCTTGAGCCAGATATAACCTAGGCCAAGAATGCAAGACCAAATGCAAGATTAACATTTCCTAATTGTCAAGAAATTACGTATAAAGAAATAATTGTAAACTAGATCAATAAAAACTAAGACTAATTATTGTGCAAGATTGCCTTCCGCATCTTGCACAAATGCTGAGTACACCTAATTATCGTAAAAACCGAGGTGTTAAACATAAGTAGTTTTAAGAGAATAGTGAGTTGATTTTATAACTGTGCAGATAGTTGATTGTTAACTGTGAACACAAATAAAACTGTGAAAATAAAAGTATACAGTCACTAGAGTGACCGATAAGAAAAGTACAAGAAACGTTATTTTCTCTAAATAAAACAAAGGACCTAGAGAAGGACCGGAGGACTGCTCAAACGGCATCGACATGAGTAAGTATAATTAAGGTAACATTCCGGCAACCTCACGGCTGCCTACTGACCGGCATAACTCACCATGCCTAATAGAATAAGGTGAGCAAATATAACCAGGATTTGGGACAAGTCTGACAAGTAGGGCCACGATTAGGACCTACTCGCATCCTCACGGGAGGACGCAACAGCTGACTGTAGCTTCAAATAAACATCCACAAAAAATTAAAGCTTACTGTACAACAATAGCTACTTAGCAAATTTACAACAACAACTCAAAGAGAATTACAAGATCCCAGCGGTTGCGCAGCGTTAGAGGGGATGAACCGAATTGGCGGCGTAAAATATACAGCACTTTGCATGCTAAATTTTCTGTTTTGCTGAGGTCAGCCGATGCTCGTTTACTCGGCGAACACACGGCCGTGCAATATGGTTGTTGTTGTATTCTCCAAAATTTTTGACAGTTTCGCATTGGAAGCAACAACAAAATTATCTGCTCGCCGAGCAAACGAGCATCGTCTGACTTCAGCATTTGCCTGCACTTGGCACTTGCTTGTGCTACTGGTGATGGCACTTAGAGGATGTTGGCTAGCAACAAATTTTGCACTGCACTTGCTGGTGGTGGCACTTGGAGGACGCTCGCCAGCAAAGAAAGCCAATTTAACTTTGCTGCACTTGTTGATGTTGGAGATCGTTGGCCCACACACACGCATACACAAACTCAAGCACTTTCGTTCATTTTTTTCATTAATTTGCTATTTTTTAAGTTTTTAAGTTTACAATATTACAGGTTTACGAAATATGTTGCAAGTACAAGCTCTCGAATTAAATATGTCGCAAACTGATAAAATGCAAATAAAATAAAATATTTGCGCTAAAACACGACCGAAATGTGAAACGTCAAAATTTGCAATTGTCAAAATTTCATCGTCCATTTGACACAGCAAACGAGACAATTTTGTTTCAACACACACAAATTTTATTCAACCTGATATTTTCTATCCTACCACGACTGAAAAGTTTCCTTTTGATACACACACTTTATGAAAAAATTTATTAATAAAACAATGATAGTTGGCAACTCTGAAAATAAAATGGCGCAGTGGTGAAAATAAAAACCCACTGACTTGTTTGACGATATGTAATAAAATTAGAGCATGCATATAATTATTTGAATGCTCAACATATTCCTTTATCACAAATAAAAGATTAAAATGTTAAAACACTGAATCCATACATTATTTTTCTTGTTTGCAAACGAAGTTCCAGCAGAAAAAAGCAGAAAAAGAAGAAGATCGATCCATTTTTAAATCTCATCATGAATAGCAGTTGATTGAGTAAAAACAAATTTTTCAAAAATGTTGACAAATACAACAACTGAAGAAATTGCCAAACTTTAAAGGCATATATATACCAATATAAACCGAATTAATAATAAGTTTTGGTTGCAAACATCTTATTGCAACCTAACTTAAGTATTTATATACTAACAAACAGATTATATGCATTAATTTCAGGAGTTACCAAGTGATTTCTTTGTGAGCTTGCGGCCGATTAAGAACAAGAGTGACGATCACTGTTGATTTTTTTTATGCACAAATACATGCAAACATTTTTGAGGTTATTTTTTGTAATTTTCCTATCTTGTTATCTTTGCTGTCTGTATTGTTGAAGATTTCCTTGGAAAAATACGATGATGCAAGCAATGATTTACCCTCTACCAAAATTGTTCAACGCGCCTAAAGAAGTTTTCACTTCAAAAAAATTTGAAACGAAATACAACTTCTTATTCAAATAAATTAGTTAGCGGTTAGTAAAAAGTATAATGTGAATAAAATATTCCATTTAGAGTAAAAAAACTTTGGAAAAGTAATAAAACTATAGTTTCTTTCAAAATTCCATGAAAGTTGAACAGCCTAGTAACCAGAGTCTTTTAATATCACAACCAAAACAAACTTAAAAACATATGCGTCGTTGGACACACGAGTGAAGCGAAATTTTTTCGCATTTTAATAGATTTGATAGTTTAATGGTTTTTTAATAAAATAATTTTTAAATTCAAAAATTTTATATATCAAAAAGTTAACTAAAAAAATACACGTTAATATTCACACTAGTACATTTTATTACATTACATTATTATTTTATTTGATTACATGTTACATAATTTTTAATTATTTTTGTAAATGTTTTAATTTATTTTTATGGAAATTTATTAATGGAATTGTTGGTTTTGATATCTAAAATAGCAAACATATCATCGATATATCTAGCAAATACTGAATCAATAGTTCTCCTTAATCGTATTGTACATATATTTGGATCGCTTATTATTCGTAAATTATATTTATCAAAAAGGCATTGTTTAAGTGCCTGTGAACTTGCAAACAATTGGTACCTTGTGATAAGTTTCGCCCAGTTCAAGGGAGATAAACCTGCTTGTGTGTAGCCAGTGATGAGGGTAAGTTTTTGAGATTTCTCTCAAGCAAATCACAAAAAAAGGCGTAAAAAGCTTCGCTTCAAAAATGCACTGACAATAAATTATTTACTGATTTTACAGCAATTAAAAAAAGCATACAGGAATAAGAAAAACAAAACCATATGATTTTATTTATTAACTAGTATAAAAGCCTGTCCTACGACAGGTCCTTCGCACACTTCCTTTTTGGAGCCTTTTGCCGCGATTGATGACAATCATATTCATACACAACTTTACAAACTGGCCCTGCAATCTTCAATCCGTAGCAAGTCAGGTGCCGTTTTGCGGCTGCTACAATTACATTTGTTGGTACAATCGACTCAAATCGACTCAAAAGAATTTCATTAAATTCATCAAAACTTTTTTATAAAAGGATGAAAAAGAGGTAGTTAGATCAAAAACGTACTATTGTAAAAACCCAATATTGTCAGTGATAAGTATCAAATATATTTTCTGTGCATACTTTCAGGCTGAACATTTTTGAAAACAGTGTGTCTTGTAAAATTACTTTACTGTCAAAAACTAATTACAATTTCAGAAATACTGTGTGCGGAGCAGCAGCTTGCCTTTTATATATTAAGATGTGCATACTTTCAGGCTGAACAGTTATTGGACACGGAGTAGCGTGCTTGCCTTTTATATAATAAGATGATATCTAGTGAAACATATCTTCAGTTAATACTTATTATTGAATAAACCAACCAACGCAACAAATGAAGTTGGATCAGTGGTAGTATATTGGACTATCAATCAAAGGATAACGTGTTCGATTCTTACTACATACTAAGGAATATTTTTAATTTTATATTATTTTGGTGTAACAGATGCAAGCAAAAAGCAACAACAATTCTAAGAAAAAGGTGTATGGAAAAAAGTGTCGTTTTTGAGATTTCACTCAAGCAAATCACAAAACGAGGCGTAAAAAGCTTCGTTTCAAAAATAGACTTTCAAGGTGTAGGTATGGAGAGATAAAAAAAGAACATGGTGATTTCGATAATAAAAAACCATCTCTTACATTGCAGTTGCTGAAAATTTTTATATTTTCTTGTGAATAAAATCCCGAGATTTAGGGCTTAGAATTTCGGTATTTCGGGACTAGAAATTCGTTC
Source organism: Dichetophora obliterata (assembly GCA_963920525.1). Taxonomy (NCBI): domain Eukaryota; kingdom Metazoa; phylum Arthropoda; class Insecta; order Diptera; family Sciomyzidae; genus Dichetophora; species Dichetophora obliterata. The sequence goes on from OY986440.1 coordinate 9,040,188, forward strand.
GGGATTCCAGGATTTTTGGATTCGGGATCCCAGATTTAAAAGCTCTACTGTTGATGTATAGACTGCTGACCAAATTTTTTTGTTCCAGATAAAAATTAAGAACGTTAGGTGCCGACCATAAACCCCTTAAAAAAAAGGCGCCTTCAAAGAAATGCTGCAGCCGCCATTTTATATTAAAAATAATTGATTTTTATATATCAATACTTTTATTACAAAACTAACTTTACACATTTTTTATTGCCCTTTTCATTGAGCCAAAAAAAAATTCCTGAAAATACGCCTATTTTTCGTGAGTTAATTAGGCATTTTTTTAGGCATTTTTAGTGAGTTAAGAAGACGAACCCAGTGGCAATTGAAGGAGTCCGAAGGCCTTCTAGCAGGCCTGCGTTAGGTTTTAAAAGTCCTTTCACACTCCTTGCAAACACCGTTTTATTGCTTGTATGAAATGGGAAAATTTGTCGGCCTTGCTCAAAAGAGACCTGCCAGAAGCGCTCTTTCGAGAAGTCACGTTAGAAGGAAAAGCAATATAAATATCAACTTGAAATAAAAAACTATTAACAATTTCAGATTTGAACCTTGGTCCTCTCATGTGGCGATCCGAAATCTTACCCACCGTCCATCGTGGTAGTTAATAATCAATAGCATCAATACAAATAAGCTTTCGGGAGCCCGGGTTCGAGACCAAACTCTGACAAAAAAATTTTTTTTTTTTGTTTTTTTTAAATCCAAATTTTTTTACAAACTGTTCTGTGCATTTAAATTTTTTTTTAGCAAAATTACCTTTTCAACAATATAAAAATTATGGTGGGACTCAATGCGTCATTGAGATACGGACATTTTAACATCTAAACAAAGATTTATATTAAAAAATATATTGAACTTTTTTTAAAAAAAAAATTTAATGAAATATATTAAAAACGGAGAAGATATTTTTTTATCAAAAGTCAAAACTTTGGTTTTCATATAATTTTTTTTCTCATTATTAGCTATCAATGTTTTATGAAAAATTCGTTGTACTAAAAATGATTGTACTAAAATTTATATTAACTGCGTTTTTTTTATGGGAGATGAGGATCATATCATCGCATTTGCAAGCAAAGCAAAAACAACAAATAATCCAGCAAGCGAGCTGGACATTTAAATAGATCCAATTCTATGTTTTTAAGTACTGAAAGCGCAACTGTAAAAGTAGACAACACTTAGCCGTTATTGACGGCTAGATGATACTGCGACTGAAAAAACTGGCATTACTGCATTATTTGACATTTTAAAAGTTTGGTAGCAATACCATTTTCGCAAAACTTATCTGCTAGCTACATAAGAACATCAGATATTCTTCTGTAAGCAGATAATAGCGCCACCTGTCTGTAATCCCAAACGTGTGGGGTTAAATTTGAAGAAACTTTTAGTAGACATCATACGACTATTCACCGCAAGGTGTATAGTTTGTACCCACAGTACTTATAAATTTTAAAATCCATCTATTTGTGAATTTAAAGCACAGATCAAAACCAATGAAATAATTGTGCTAACCAGATGCGCATATGTTGTATTATATAACCATATAGCTGAAACTGATTACATGAAAATATTAACTTTTATAGCATTCTTATTCACAGTTCTTATTCGATGAAATGGTGATCTATATACAACATTTAAACTACCATTGATTAAGAACTGAGTGACAACGGTGACACAGTATTGAGAAAAAATAGAGCCATCACAACAAAACAAATTTTAATAGGAGGGGGGTGGGGAGGCAAAAATATATGAGTAGATTACTATAAGGAAGATTTTATGTAAACAAAAATATTCGTAATACTTTAGACACACAACTGCATTCCTAGAGATAAATGAGAACGTTCAAAATTATACAGAGAATCTTAGAACAAAACTCAGTTTTTTTATTAAGAGTCTGGTATGAAAAAAATAGATTTTTAGTTATAACTTTTGATTGGAAAGAGATATTGCGGAAATTTTTTCACATAAATAATTTTTGAGACTTGACTTTTTTGTGATAATTATAAAAACAACATTTTGGAAAAAATAAATTTAGCGAAAAAAATCAAAGGGAGACTTGTTTTGATGACAAAAACAGTAAAAATAATTTTTGCGCTTGCTGAAAGAATTTTTGCCAATAAATGCTATGTTATTTGAAATTTAGCTACACTCTAACAAAAATTCACGAGAATTAACTACAATAATTGCTGGCAACTGATTGCCTACATTTATTGTCGTTAAATCCCATAGAGCGAAATTATAAATATTTATCGTTAAAAATGCGTGAATCCTCCCACCTACAATTATTTCTTTCGCTCTCTTGCAAAAACTCTCTTCTAAAATTATTTCTTCCAAACTTGTCTGCGCTTATCAAAAAAAAGCTAGAAGTGCGTGAAGTCTCTGAAGAAAGTTTTGAACATGGCAACAACAACTCTGTATAGAGTCAATAACTTAGCAGAAGGAGCTATTAATAAGATTAATTTTATAAAGAGCTGCGGTGGACGAGTGGGTAAGATGACGGATCGCCACATGAGAGAACGTTGGTTCAAATCTGGAAATTGTAAGTCGTTTTTCATTTCAAGTTGATATTTATATTGCTTTTCTTACTAACGTGCATTCTCAAAAAGGGCTTCTAGCAGGCCTCTTTAGAGTCGCGAAGGCGGAAGACCTGAAAAATTCTCTCGTTTCATAGAAAAAAGAAAGTATACTTAGATATGAGTGTGGAAGCACTTCGAAATCCATATGAAGGCCTGCTAGTATGTTACGTGACGGTTTCTACTAAGCCACACTTCGTTCCAAAAAGTTAAACAATCATGTGAGTGAAACCAATTTCCTGGTAATTAAAAAAGGATTATATAGAGGTTTCATCCTTGTTTTGATAATCAATAAAATTTATATAATTTTTTGGTTGAAGTTCAGTAAAATGTGTTTTAAAAATAATTTAATTTTTTGTAGGGAGATTTCAAAAGTATGAAATTAAATGGATTAAAAATAAAAATAATAATTTTAATAGTTTTTAATAGTTAATATAAAATTTTCAAACGTAAACTGAAATACTGATTTTGCTTTTAATTTTTTAATATAAAAATTTAAAATCAATGTTGACAAGTTATTTTGTTGTCCAGAATATGTGAGGCAAATTTTGCTTTTTATTTTTGGATTAAAAAATATAAATCAAAACACACCAGTTATATTGTGACCAAAAAACTATCGGGCAAACTTTACTTTTTATTTTTCCTTAAAAAAATAGAAATCAAAACTTACCAGTTATTTTGTGACCAAAAAAATATCGGGCAAATTTTACTTTTTATTTTTGCTTTAAAAATAAAAATCAAAACATACCAGTTATTTTGTGACCAAAAAAATATCGGGCGAATTTTGATTTTTATTTTTGCCTTAAAAAAAATATAAAGCAGAAATAATTATTATTTTTTGCTCAAATTTTAAAAGTCACAAGATAATTATTATTTTTTGCTTTTTATTATAAAAGGCATACTCAGTACGGTCTCTGTTATTTTGATTATTTTCGAAATTTGACATTATTCGAAAAATTTGATACTTCTTTTGAAATTGGACACTTTTCGAAATAGTTTCAAATTTTCAAATAAGAAATCTTGAAAAACCTACGCATAGAATGTATTCTTTAATTCGCGCACGCGAACAGGACCCAACCCGTTATTTTTACAATTTCTTTCGCTTTACACTTCGTCTTCTCATCAGTGGTGATTGGTAAAAAGGGATGACACTCGAAAAGTAAAAAAAATGTTGCGACTGTTTGCAAAAGGGGATAAAAACTGAAATTTCAGAAAGAAGTGGTGCTACTTTAAAACGGATCACTATTATTTCTTAAAACCAACTTTTGAAACAATAATACTTCAAAATGTTATGTTTGCACAAGTATTTTTAAATTTGTTTATGAAAAACCCTACGTAAAACTATTATGATCTTTCGCCATTTTATATAAAGCTACCTACTGATCTACACTTGCCTCAGCTGTTAAAACCTTTGTGTTAATTTATTTATTTATTTATTTATTTATTTATTTATTTATTTATTTAATTATTTATTTATTTATTTATTTATTTATTTATTTATTTATTTATTTATTTATTTATTTATTTATTTATTTATTTATTTATTTATTTATTTATTTATTTATTTATTTATTTATTTATTTATTTATTTATTTATTTATTTATTTATTTATTTATTTCTATTAACTATCAACAATCGTTTAACAGTTTGAGTAATAACATATAAATTATAAAAACAATATGATATAAAACTAATAAAATGTAAACATAATTATATTAAAGAATATTACACTTTTATTAATTCATTTTAAACAATTCTTAATAAATTTTGCTTAAAAGTTTGTCTATTCAGAGTGAGATCTATTTGAGCACTTATGGAATTGAACGCTAAGCACATATTATTAATAGGATCATTACGGCCATAGTTTGTCCTATGATACGGAATGTAAAAAAAATCTCTTTGCCTAAAATATCTATCAGGCGCATGTATTCTTAAAAGAGCGAGGAGTGGCGCGCAGTCTATATGTGACATAATTATATCGCGAACAAAAATAACAAGAAAAAATTTACGTCTGGAGGCTAAGGTATTAAAACCTAGAAGAGCACACCTGGATACGTAAGTTGGCATAAAATTCCAATTTAATTTAAACATTATGTAACGAGTGAAACGTTTTTGTATTCTTTCTAATCGCAAAGAATCTACCTCGTAATATGGATCCCAGATCACACATCCATATTCCAAGATAGACCTTACTAAAGATAAAAATAACGTTCTAAGGGTATATGGATCCTTAAATTCCTTCGAATTACGCCTCAAAAAACCCATCATTGCATTAGCCTTAGTAATTATGCAATCGTAATGGTTGGAAAAATAAATTTTTCTATCAAATAGAATTCTCAGATCAGATGTAGACTCTACACGTGAAAGACCACTATTTGCGATTGAGTAATTAAAAAAATTTGGTTCTTTTTTCATATAAAAAGACATAATGTTACATTTGGCAACATTTAAATAAAGTCTATTAACTGAACACCATTTAATCATATTGTTTAAATCAATTTGAAGAAGCCGATGGTCGGAAGGTGCAGAAACCGAATTAAACAGTTTAACATCATTAGCATACATCAAACAGTTAGTATGCATTAAAAAGTTTGGGATATCGTTGATGAACAAGACAAACAATAGAGGTCCAAGGTGGCTTCCTTGGGGCACACCAGAATGGTTGGTAATTGATTTTGAGTAGCAGTTACCAATACGGACAACTTGATATCTATCAGAAAGGTAATTCCTCAGCCAGGATAACAAAGAGGAATGAAACCCCATTAGGGAAAGTTTTTTAACCATAATGGAGTGCTGAACTCTATCAAAGGATTTGGCGAAATCAGTAAAAATGACGTCAATTTGATTGCCTTTTTCCATTTCAGTTTTAATGAAGATTTACCACTAACAAAACCGTGTTGGAATTCAGAGATAGAGTTTTTAATTCTAGCATACATGTGTTTTTTGATAATTGACTCAAATAATTTAGGGATCAAGGACAATTTTGATATCGGTCGATAGTTCGCTATATTTTGCCTAGAGCCAGACTTATGGATAGGGACTATAATGGATTCTTTCCAAATATTCAAAAGCTGCCCTGTCTTTAAAGACAAATTAAATAAAAGCGCTAATGGCTGGGCTACACGGTTAAAAATGTAGGTCTAAATTTTCAACCTTACTTAAATTTTTATGGTTGAAATCAAAATTTTCCCTATATAAAAACATAATTTCAACTTTAAAGTAGAAATTTTAAACCTTTTATTGGTTGAAATCAATATATATTTACTAATTTCAACCCAAAAGACGAATTTTTCAACTTTTATGTTTAATTTTTCAGCAACTCGAGTCAAGTTTTTCAACTTTTTTTAGTTTAAGATTTATTTAAACCTAAGGGATGAATTTGTCAACCTTTTAAGTTTACTTCTTCAACTATTTTGGCCGAGTTTTTTGTCTCTGTTTAGTTGAAAAATTATTTAAACCTAAAAGACGAATTTTTCAACTTTTATAGTTTACTTATGTAACTATTTTGGTTGAATTTTTCGTCATTGCTTAGTTGAAAAATTATTTAAACCCAAGAGAGAAAATTTTCATCTTTTAAGTTTACTTTTTCAACTTTAAAGTTTAATTTTTCATCTGTATAAAGTCGGAATAATAACTTATTTAAAAAAAAACTGATAAAAATTGTAGTTTGGTTGAAATACTCAACCCACTTGGTTGAAAACATATTTTTTTAATATTTTTAAATGAAATTTTCTACATTAGCATTGTTTTTGTTTGCACGGCCTGCTGCGTTTAAATTCAAAATATTTGAATATAGAAAATATTTTTTTAACCTTGAATGAAATTTTCAACATTAGAATTGTTTTTGTTTGCGCAGCCTGCCGACATTCAAGTTTAAAAAATTTGAGTGAAATTTAAAAAAGTTGTCCATCGCGGTGCCTGCTGCAATTTTAAAAAGAGTTAATTGTGGTGGTGTATAGCTTTTTGTCAGTATTTGCATAAAATTGTTTTTGTTTCGGCAGCCTGCTAACATTCAAATTTAAAATATTTGAGTGAAATTTCAAAAAGTTGTCCATCGCGGCGCCTGCTGCAATTTTAAAAAGAGTTAATTGTGGTGGTGTATAGCTTTTTGTCAGTATTTGCATAAAATTGTTTTTGTTTCGGCAGCCTGCTAACATTCAAATTTAAAATATTTGAGTGAAATTTCAAAAAGTTGTCCATCGCGGCGCCTACTGCAATTTTAAAAAGAGTTAATTGTGGTGGTGTATAGCTTTACGTCAGTTTACTTAAAATCGTTTAAAAGTCAAGATGGATTTGCGTGGACGGTATATCAAAGTAAATTTTGTCGCCGAAAATATTAAAAAGTTTGTGTTGCTTGAAAAGTTTTCATCGTGCGAAAATTATTGTTTTGATGATGTTCTTGAATCAGGTATGTAATAAATTTACGTGTCCGTTTTATGTATATTACTGCACCATTTCTTTTAAATTTTCTGTTGGTTTTTGTTATAAATAACAATAACATATTCATACATTTGTGGTTTTTTTTTTGTGAAATTAAAGAATAATAAAAGTGTAATTATAATAATTTCCCAACAACTTTCATAAAGAATTGGTGTCAAATTCTTAACAAAAACTAAAATTTTCTAAAATACAAAAGCTATATACAGTAAGAGCGACCTTAGCTATATGGAGGTTTTTCAAAATGGCTTTTCTTAATATGGATGGCTGGAAAATCGTTCCTTTTAATGTAAAAACAATAAAAACAGCAAATCGTTCGTTTGTTATTTAACTGCCTCTAAAAATGAGGTATAAAACATAAAAATCGGATAAAAATTACTAAAGTTGAGATATTTTACTATTTGAAAAAAAAATCCCTTTTTTTGCTGTTGTAGTAAAAAAATCTTAAAAATTCAATTTTAAAAAAATTGCAATAAAATGCTTTTAAAATGTTTTCTGAAACAACATATAATATAATTACAAAAAAATTATGTGGTTTCGTAAAATACCCAAACTCTAAATTTGCAAAATGTTACACTTCCAGTAAAAAAATTCATAACGACGCAGTTATTCAACGAAACCACATAATTTTTTTGTAATTATATTATATGTTGTTTCAGAAAACATTTTAAAAGCATTTTATTGCAATTTTTTTAAAATTGAATTTTTAAGATTTTTTTACTACAACAGCAAAAAAAAAGGGATTTTTTTCATATAGTAAAATATCTCAACTTTAGTAATTTTTATCCGATTTTTATGTTTTATACCTCATTTTTAGAGGCAGTTAAATAACAAACGAACGATTTGCTGTTTTTATTGTTTTTACATTAAAAGGAACGATTTTCCAGCCATCCATATTAAGAAAAGCCATTTTCAAAAAAAAAGGTCACCTCTATCAAATATACAGTGTATGTTATGTTTGTTTTAATTTAAGTTTTAAGGTGTACTGAGAAGAAAGATTTTAAGCACTTCACGGACTCAAAAAATACAGTGTTATCAAACGAAATTATAGTTCCATTGTTATGCCAATATACATACTGCGACTGCTTCGAGTTGAACTTCTATACCACATGTGGAGAACAAATTGAACCTTGTTCCTCCGTAGTTCCACATTCAATAGGAATTACTAAAGAGGTAAGTGCATTTTAAAATACATAAATCTAAAATTTCAAAAAAAATGAAGTGGTCCTTATTTTTTCCAAAAGTAGCTAACTATGGACTAGACTTTTGTTTTTTTTAAAAAACAGAAGTAAACTGTGAAGTTTTGTGAAGATATGTAAACGTGTCGCATGCGACCTTTGAGTTGAAAAAATTATTTATATGGACAAAAAGGGCTCCACTCTTTTTTTCTTAAAATTGCACAGTTTACTTTTGTTTAGTAAACCGGCTCGAAACCGGTTTAGAACCCCGGCTCGTAACTTGTTACTTTCGAAAAAAAATAAGGACCACTCTAGCACATGTATAAAACGAATGTATAGTTAATTTCAAATAGTTAAATTAATAAAATTTTCTGTGTATTGGTAATAGGTAGTCGAAAAATATATTCGTGAGAATGATGGCGGTGAAATTTTCAAACTATATACCGAAACAAAATTTTTGAATGATAAAAGCAGAAAGTCGTTAGTTAGGATACTGACGAAATTTTTAGTAAATATGTACTTGCGGAAACTATCCTAGCAAAACAGATAAAATAAAGTTGGCAGAAACAGCTATAGAACTTTTTCCATTTTATAAAAGTAACTCCAAATACTCTGGAGCGGTAATATATAAATTTTATATAATAATTAAATTTTTTATTTCAACTATCTTCAATTCTACAGGAGCAATTTTATAACCCCGACAATAATACCGGCTATTTTGTTAGTCAATTGAAATATTGTAATTCTAAAAGGATAAAGTTTTCTTCACAAAATGCAGCCGACGATGACGCATTCGATGAAATTGTTCATGATAATCTCACAGTAGAGGATGCAAACTTTTTTAAAAGTATTGAAATTCCATCAAACAAAATTTTACTGATTCAGATATTACACGATACTGCGAAAGCCCGAAAAATATACTTAAACGCAGCGTGTCCATTCAGAACGACTTTCCATTTTACTTCTTGGATCCTGAACTAGTAAGTATATTATTATTTGATTTTGAAAATTATTATTTCGGTGAAAATCTTAGTATAATTAACCGGTTTAACATCTGATATTTGATAGGCACCTGTTAATATAGATACTATATAGTAATTCTTTTCTTATGTTGAATTTATAGATTTTGATTGACTTCGATATATTATATCCAGAAATAAGCAAGCACCAACAATTAAACGACAACTGGCTGAAAATTGAAAGCTACATTCTGCCCATAATTACATCCAAGGGCTTAACAGCTGATTCTATTGAAGGTAGGTGTTTTACGGTAATCTTGAAAGTAGTTAACTCAATAATTACTAACGTCCCATAAATGTAACGCACAGTTTTGTTCTGCGTGGAATGTCTTTATTAAGTTGGCCCTCATTTAAAAGAGTTTAATTTTTGTTGACGCTATACTATAAAAATATTTGATTTGATAAAAAACTAAAATCTCTAAGATTCGTAACGATTACTGAACTTTTAGAAGTAGCTTAAGATCCCGATAGTTGGAGAAACGTTTGTCAAGATTATCGTGTGTTTTTTTTAGATCAGTTTGAGAAGTTTACGATGTTTTCAATACATTGAATAGGCTTCCTAATCAATAATTTTGTATGTAATTAAATTAAAAATGTAATCCATTATTTTCACAACGTTTCGTATATTTTTTTGTCAACTACTTCAGGGGATCTTTTTAATAAAAACGAAAACAACATGAAAAAATGTACTTTGTCAGACAAGATTTTGTATTAATATTTACGGCCCTTTTCTGGTGAAGTGACGATAGTTACCCAGTATTTTTAATATTTCTATGTGTTTCTCGTCAGTTTTTGATTTCAAAACAAGATTTGAAGTTCAAAAATAAAAAATTTTGATAAAAATTGTCACCTTTTTTTCAGACAGTGACAATTTCATTTAAAAATTTTGTTTTTCTGAGTTTCAAATTTTGTTTTGAAAACAAAAATTGCAGCAAAAGTATAGAAATATTAAAAAATACTGGGTAACAATTGTCACTTTGCCAGAATAGGGCCGTTTGTCAAAGCAGTAATAAAAACAAAGCTTCCAGAATATTTTTCAAAAAGCATGTGAGCTGAAATGAGCTATCAAACATATAAATTATTTAAAAAGTATCAGAGTTGTGATATTTTACGTTTCGAAAAAATTTTATTTTCTTTGTTTTTGTTATAAAAAATCTTAAAGTGCCAAATTTGAAAAAATTAAAAATTAATACAAATAAAAAAATAATGTAATTACGTTGAATATCTTGGTCGTTATCAAATTTTTTACAAGTACTCTAACATTTTGTAAATTTAAATTTAGAGTTAGGGTATTTTACAAAAAATATTTACAAAAAATTACAAAAAATTTCAAATTTAAAAAACGACATCATATGTGGCTATGCCAGAGTCTGAAGCTATTTTCTGGGTAAAATTAAAAAAAAACTAAAATTCGAATAAAAAAGTTGCATTTTATAAAAATGCCAAAAATACGGGACAAATAAGGAACGTTCCGTGAAATACGGGACATATGGTACCACAATATGCGGGCCACCCTAGTCGTTTTATTATAATATCTTTCCTCTGAGTTATGTCGGTTCATTATTTGTTAACCCATTTTGTACCAGCGGTCGAGATCTCGACCACAACTTTTGTCGTTTTTCATAAAAAAATTAAAAATATTAGAAAAAGGAATTTAGTTAATTTTTTTTAATGACTAATTTAGTTTGGCATTTTAGCTTTATGACCGTACATTTTTTTACCCCATTTGACTTTTTTAAAGACTCACTTGGGAGGTCACAAAAATATTCAAAAAATAGCCCATTTTTAAAGTCACTGTAACTACTTGTATAAAAAACAAAACAAAAAAAAGGGTAATTGATTCAAATAGCCATAAGTTCAAATAAATGTAATATGCAGAAACTACTTTATTACATCTATTCCATCTGATCGGCAGATAGCGTGGAAGATGATTGGTCGAGATCTCGACCGCTGGGATAATAAGTGCTCTAAGAACCTGTTAATAACCCGTTTTCATAATAAAATTTGCTGCCAATTTTTTTTACTATATTTCTCATTAAATTGCACGTATATAGCAAATTTATTTCTCTAATCATCCCAACGGCCGAAATCTCGAAAAGCAATTTTCCGGAAAAAAAAAACCAAAAACAAATTCCAAAAATAATTTTTAGCCTATTTCTAGCGAGCCATGAAAATTTCATTAAGAAATGTAACCATTAAAGTAGCCTGGTACAAAATGGGTTAATCATGCACATTGCTTTTAAAGTTTTTTTTAATAATGTTTCAATTCTTTTTTCTTTACAGATTGGAGTAGCGAAGTACAACCGTTTTTAGGATTGATTAAGCTTATGCCTGCTCCTCCAGGTACACGCGATAGGTGCAAAGGAAATTTTCTTCAAAATGTCAACAAATTTATTAACTTTGTGCCTAATTTTCAACCAAACGAAGCAGTTGATTCGTACAATGACCCCATTATTTTAGCCAGTGGGCATTCAAAGAAAAATATTGAACAATACTATATTGGAGTAGATGGTAAACTTATTGCAATCCCCACACATTATAAGTTGTACATTATTTTTGATATGTTTTTTAAAATTTTCTATATTTTTAACATAAAGTATTGTAACGAGCTCAAAATATTTTTTAATTTTTTTGAAAAGTACCTCTACAACATCCCGCACTCTCAAGGTACGCCTAGAATTCATGACATCTGGAGCAGTCTGCACGGTTTAATAAACCAAATAAGTAAATAATGATTTGTTTTGTGTGCCATAAAGTTTTCAAAGATATTCAGTTTTGCATTAATCATTTAAAACATGTTCACTATTTAAACACAGGAAAACATCTAAATTTAAGATGTATATACTCGCTACAGTGCCCCCGTTTCTTTGTTACGTATCCAGGCTTAAAAAAGCATTCATTTTTTTGCAAATTTAAACATAATAATTTAATGCAACAACAAAGTTTGAAGGACAAGCAACCCCAATATAAAGCAACAACTTCCTTTGAGAATGTAAATCTTAATACAAACAGTGACAATTTCTTTCACGAGAATTATCCAAAAGATGAAAGTTTAGAAACCTTATCATTACATCAGAAAAATATTTTTGAATTTCTTTCTTCATTATATCTTGCTGAGTTAAATATTGACAAAATCCATGATATGTTTAAAACCTATCATGAAAATTTATTTTCAGCATTAAATCAGACTACATTAAGCGAAAGTATAAGCTTACAATTACAGATTTTAAATAACTTAAATACTTTTTCTTCTTCATATAAACGAAAACGTGCTTTCCAAAATTCTGATTTATTTGTTTGTCCTGTGGAAACGAATATTAAGTTAAGATGGGATAAAAAGTTCAATATCATAACAAACCGTTTTGATAATATACAAAAACAATGCACATTTCAATATGTTTCAATTATGAAGACCATTAAATGTTTATTTAAAAATGAAACTTTCAAAACTACTTATTTTAAAAGTCAACATGAATGCAACAGTAATTCTATATCTGGATTTTGTTGTGCGGAAAACTGTAAAAAAGAAAATTTTTTTTCCAATAATAATGCAATAAAAATTGGCCTTTACTATGATGATTTCGAAGTTGTCTGCCCGTTAGGAAGTAAAACATCCATTCATAAAATGGGTGGAATTTATTTTCAAATCTTAAACTTTCCATCATACTTTTTGTCAAAGTTAGAAAATATTTATTTAGTAGCTTTATTTTTTTCTGAAGACATAAAAGATAGTGATTCTATAAATATTATATTAAGTCCTATTTACAATGACATTTCAATACTGGAAAATGATGGAATTGCCATTGATACTAAGATAATAAAAGGTACTTTAATTTCATTTTCCCACGATAATTTGGGAGGAAACACCTTATTTGGCTTTCAAAAATCATTTTCAAGTGGCAGTTATTGCAGATTTTGTTATTTAGATCATTCAGAAATAAAAACAACCACAAGGCAAGTACCTCAAAAGATGCGATTATTTGACTATTTACTAGACAATACAAGTTTGTATGCGGAGGGAAAAGCATTGAAATTTAACAATATTCTCAATAAATTAAAATACTATAATATGATAAAAAATGGAACTGCAGATTTAATGCATGATGTTTTGGAGGGAGCAGTACCATTTGTATTAAAGATTTTTTTTTCAGTACTTAATAGAAAATACTTCTTTAAATGTTAATAAAATTAATAAATTACTTTTCTCTTATAACTATACTTATCTAGACATTAAAAATAAACCATCTTTAATATCATTAAAAAAGGAATCAAAAACTTCTGTTGGCTTAAATGCTGCCCAAAATTGGTGTTTAATTACTTATTTACCATTCATTTTTTATGAATATAAAAGCAAAATGAAGGACGAACGAATTTGGGAATTACTAACTAGTCTCATAAATATAATGAAAATAATTTTTTCGGATTGCGTGCTAACATCAACACTGAATTTTTTGGACGATATGATAGAAAAGCATTTTAAAATTATAATTGAATTAGGGTTTTCCTTGCTTCCAAAACATCATTTCATGACACATTATAGCAAGATCATTCGTGACCTTGGCCCTCTTGTTTTAATGTGGTCCATGCGATTTGAGAGTTATCACAGGAATTTTACAAAAAGTGGACGCTATATTAACAACTTCGTTAATTTAGCTAAAACATTAGCCCTTAGACACCAAAAGAAACAATGTTACTTACTTAAAAATTACAATTTTAGCCCGATCTTAAAAGAAGGAAAGAATTTAAAAGTTAATTATAATGATTATCAACTTAAATACACCTTTTACGAATTAAGTCCCAATTTGGTTTCCCTAAAATATTTTGAGCTCGGCTATAAATATAAAATAGGGTTTTTTATTTTGAATTCTGAGATATCTGAAATGCCACAATTTTGTAAAATTAACGAAATTTTAAAGAATAAGTCTGAATTTTTGTTTGTTTGTCAGAAATATTTAACTCATAACTTAAATGATACATACTCTGCGTATGAAGTCAGTGAGACAGATAATATCCTTATTATTAAATATAATGATATAATTAATAAGAAACCATTTAATTCTGTTAAATGTAACAATTTGGAATATATAATTTCTAAAACCATAGTATAAAAATGTTTAAGTTTATTCTTGTCTTAAGTTATCCATTTAATGCTATTATTTTTGTATCAATAAATAAAATAATTTCAAAATGTATCAATTGCTTGCGTCAACTTATGTTTATTTGTAATAAAATAATAATTTTGGGATCAACCTTTTATTTGAATTGACTTTTTGGGTTGAATAACTCAACCTATTAGTTGAATTTTTGAAATTATTGGGTTAAAAATGTCAACTCTTCAGTTGAATTTTTCAACTGCATGGGTTGAAAAGTTAACATTTTTGTTAAATTTTTCAACTTATTGCGTTGAAAAAGTCTGCTTTTAATTAAATTTTCAACTTTTCCGGTTGAAAAGTTGGTCTTCCAGTTGAATTGTTGAACTTCTTCGGTTGAGAAAGTCAACCTTTTCGTTAAATTTTTCAACTTTCGGTTGAAAAGTCGGTTTAACAGTTGAATTTTTCAACTTCTTAGGTTGAGAAAGTCAACCGTTTTATAAAATTTTTCTACTTTCTCGGTTGGAAAAGTAAACTTTTTAGTTGAATTTTTCAATTTTTTCGGTTGAAATTTTAGACATCTTGGTTGAAAAAGATTCCCTTATGTATTTATTTTTTTAACTTTATGGTTGAAATTTTCAACCTTTTCGTTGAATAACTAGACCAAAAAGTTTAATTATTCATCTTAAATAGTAAAAAAATTATTTTTTTTCTCCATTTTTATACTTTTAGGTATAAATTTTCAACTTTAAAGTTGGTTAAGTAAACTTATTAAGATGAAATTTTCATCCGAAATCGTTGAAAATTCTTTATATACTTACTTGCTTACTCCAAATAAAGTTGAAAATTTCAACTTTTTTGGAAAGGATGTATATTACAACTAAAAAAGTTGAAAAAGTGAACCTAAATTTTTAACCGTGTAGCACAGCTGCGCAGTTTTTTAGAAATATTGGGGGAATATTATCAGGACCAGTTCCTTTATTAATGTCTAGAGTTAGCAAATCTTGTAAGACATCATCATCAGAAAGAACTAATGAGCCCATATCAATAATAGGGTTGTAATTATAATAAAAAGGTCAGTTCACGTCATCTCCGTCGTCTAATAAAAAATTCAATTGAAAATAATCAGCAAAAAGATTTGTGACGTCTGAAGTGCTACTTGCAGTTTTTTCGTTAAAAAACATATTTTTAGGGAAACCCTTCATGTTCCTTTTTTTATTCAAGAAATTCCAAAAGTTCTTCGAATTTTCTCTAATATCAGACTCCAGCTTATTAAGGTGAGATTTGTAGAGCAATTCTTTAAGAGATGCGTATTCACTACGCGCCTGTAAATAGTTTTGACGAAAAGATATATTTATTTTACTTTATTTATTTTACTTTATTTTACATTATTTATTTTAATTTTGAAAGATTTTTATTGAACCACTCCGGCTTAGAACTTTTCCTTATATTTTTAATAGGAACAAAGCAAGTAAATGCTTGATTTATAATTTCTATAAAAAAGGCATAATTATCTGACAAGATATCACCAAAACCCAGACGCCAATCCACACTCGATAAAAATGTAGATATCGCTGTGTAATCAGCTTTTTTAAATGCAAAAATAAAAGTATCTTCTTCTATGGCAGATGTTTCATTAATAAGAATTTCTAATTGTATTAAAAGTGCTTTATGATGAAAACTATTATTTGAAAGAAGTAAATCCGATTCAACACAATTGGCATTAAGCTCAATATCAATAAAAATAAGATCTAAGATTTTGTTCAAGCTATTTGTGACAGAGTTTATTTGAATCAGACCCAAGGAATATATAGAGTCTAAAAAATCGATTAAGTGAAGACATCAAGCAACACATCCTTATCCAAATTTTTTGTGAACACGCGAATTTTGGGTGATTTTTGAGCTCTTCTAAAAAACATCTGGTGATGAGTTTTTTTTTGGCACGGGGTGTATATAAAAAATCCATTAGAAAATAATAGTCGAAAAAGGTCAATGCAGAGAATGATATTGTGTATCCAACGATTATCCATCTTCTAAAAGATAATTTACCTGACCGGAGGCTTAATGAAATAAAACTTAAAAAATTTGGTTAATTAGGCCTCTATTCCGTTCCCGCACTTGTTGCGTTTTATACTCTTTCTAAGCAACTGTTTACTTTCGCAATTATAGCTTTTTCCTTTTTTTTTTATAGTAAGGAAAGAAACTAAATATTTTGGACTTTTTTCTTTTTTGATAAAAGGATCACAATTCTACGAAACTTACCGTTATTGATAGCAACATACTGTTAACGAGCACCACAACAGCAATACATCGTTTAAAAACAATATGCTGAGTTATATCATAGGTGAAGGCACGAATTTTACGACCATCTGGTCGCGGAGGCAAATGTAATGGTTGTGCAATCTTTAGTCGTTTTTTCAAATCGCACCAACGGCGCTGATCAACTGTTAGCAGTGCAGTTCCTTTGTTTTCAGAGTAGTTGGCAATCACAACGCCCACGAACAATGTCAGTCCTATCATGCATCCCAGAAAAATATAAATATGAATATAGATAGCATGTATCTATTTAGAGAGAAAGAGAGAGAGAGAGAGAGAAGAGAAAAAGAAAAGAAACATAGCATTGGATTTGGAATTGCTTAAAATTTTCAAACTACGCACCGGACCAACTGCTTTTATAAGTACATCGCGCACGTCCAGCCAGCCTTTGAACGATAAGACTTCAAACAGTGTCAAAAGTGCATCACCAATGTTATCGAAATTAAATCGTCGTGGATTCGCCCAGACTCGTGGCACCAACATGGAGGGATACGATTCATTCGTTCCAGGCGTCAATTTCATTTTAGTTACAAAAACGCGACGCATAAAAACACCTACGCAATCCTCACGTCGCATTATCGTCGGATCGTTGCAACGCGCCAGACGTCCACCGTACAACTGTACACCATAACTAGCGAAGATAAACATCAACAGTATCAGTAGAGTGGATACAAGTAGAATCTCTTTAAAACCACGGCATAGCTCATAAACTACTTTTCGCATATGCGGCACCAGCGTAAATATACGCAATGGACGCACGCAACGCAAGATCATCAAGAGCTGGGCTCCAGAGTTTGTAGGTATATGTTTTGGCATCCAGCAGAGAAAAGAAGTTGAGACCACATAGATGAAGACGTCAAGTGCAGAGGCAACATCCTTGATGTAGGCTTTGGGCGTAAAGAATAAGCCGTCCGCAAGTATTTTCAATGCAAGCTCCAAGCTCATAAAAACTACAAATGCATATTCAGCAATTTGTAATGAAGGGTGCTCCATGACACGATAGCTGGGTGTCTCAAACATCATGGATATGCATGACAGCGTTGTTACAAATATCATCACCCAATCCAGGCATGTGACTAATCCGAGAAAGTTACTTATCAAGATCAAGAAAGGAAGAATCGGAGAAGAAAAAGAGTTAGTAAATACTAATAAGGGAGAATTTTAAATAATGAAATAAAATTAAGTTTTAAATTTCCTCTTAGAAACCTACTGCAAACTTTTGTATTGTACTTTGCGCTCTTTGCCTGTGAGAGGATCCTTGAGACGTGCGTCATAGCGACCGTGCACGATCTTCTGGCATATTTTTCGGAAACGACTCTCACGTGGTACCAGAAACAATGGAGTATCGAAGAATGGATGATTTTCACGCAAGTCCTCTTCACGTTGATTTCGTCGCATTTCTGCTTGTTGACGTTTTGCCTGTAAAAGTTTTATGTCTAGGTCGTGAGGACGCGCGCGTGATGAAGTGACACGTGATGCTGCGCCTATATCGCCATTTTCCATTAGATGCTCATATGTCTGCTTTAGCTTGATAGAGCCTGAACGAACACTGCGTCGTATAGAGCGGGATCCAAATCTATGTGTTGTAACAACATTACCTATTTATACATAAGAGTAATGTTATTTTTACTTGCTTTTTCTGATCAACGCGCCAAGGCTTTGAATGAGTTATTGTGCCCTGACTCTTCAGTCCAGTTTTAGTGCCAACGACTGGCAGCATGGCTGAATCTCCCAACATAAGGCGCTGGTTATTGGAATCACTACAAATAACAAACACAAGTAATAAAGCGTATAGGAGAGAAATTAAAAGCAGTTTTGTATTTGTTGCTTGCACTCACTTGATAATATGCGTTATGGCCAATTTTCTTAGACTGCTACCTGCAGAGCGCACCTTTGCAGTTTTATTCATAATTCGGACCGGTTTCTGCTTGCGAAAGACAACATTTGACTCCCAACATTCAGAAACCGGTCTTCTGCAGCTCTCTACTACCGATGGATCCTCCGATTCCAACTCTATAACAAATTGCTTCATAAAAGATTCTCGCACTTTTGGCAGTGTGAAATCGTTTGGGATTTTATGAAGGATCGTCATTTGTGGAGAATCGGGAAATTTTTCAAAAATTCGCAATCGAAATGGCAGTGTCTCCTTAATTTCTGCGCTTTGTTCACGAAACTTTAATTGCTTCAGCTTTTTTATGTCTTCGTCTAGCTCCAGATTATCTAAAATCACTGCCACGAACAAGCTGAGCACGATCAATGTAACAAACAAGTGATAAAGGATAAAATAGACGGCAACAAGTGGTGTCAGAGTTTTGCTGGTGCGTATCATGGTTTCGTCCATGACCTCCACCCATGCTTCCTGCGTTAAAATCTGAAACATAGACATAAACGCTTCTGGGAAAGACTCGAATTTAGTAAAATCACAGAGAAAGCAAAAAAGTTGCATCGAAATGCTGGAGCTTATAATAAGTAAGCACATGGTGAATATAATAAGTGAGCCGAGTTTTTTACCAGGACCAAAAATCTTGTAGACGAAACCTTCAAGCATCGGTGAAGCTTTAATTAGCCGAACCACGCGCAAGACCTGAAAGAATAATTTAAAAAAAAAAGTATGGACTTATTTCGTAAAACGGACGCAATCACGTTACTTAAGGTTTTTTTTTCGTCTGACAATATATCTTTTTCTTTAAATATAAAAAGCCACTAGCTGATATAACCGGTGTTGCTCTGGAATTCATTTTGAAACAAATTTTTTTGTACGAATTTTAACTTAATTTTTTAAACATAGAAGAATTCATCTGGAATGAATAAAATGAGAAAAAATATGATTTTTAGAAAAATATATTTGTTCCAGATTTAAGCAAAAAAAGTATAAGTTTGACTTCTGAATTGTTGCTATTTCTCTAGATCGAAAGAAAATCATTAAAGAAGGGAATAGAAAGCGTTTGAAATTAAACGAGCATAATAGAGAACGGAGCAAATTGGAGCACTGGGTAAACCGGCCCATTTTCTTCAACAAAGTAAGGATGTGAAGCATCATATTTGGCGTCACAAAACAGTCATGTAACTAGGTATTCAAAAGTAAACTTTTTTAAGGATATTATATTTTGTACGGACCCCCCACAACCAAAATCTATCTACACCACTGATACCAGGGCTATTCAAAATCTGGTGCAAATGGTCTTGCATCATAGCATTTGCAAAATGGCGGAATATATTTTTACTCTACACTTAGAAAATAAACAAGAATACATTTACTAAGCTATTGCAAATATGCAACACTAAAGCCCATAGCAAACTGACATCTGATTATGAAAAAAAGTAAATGGGTAAAAAACTGATGTCGAGAGCTTATATTCAATATGACCTATCTACAAAAACACATTTTTTTCAGGAGAGCAAAAAACTGTTTTAATCTTTCAGTATACAATTATTTACTAATCAAAGAACTAGAATGTTGTACAAATTGGATAATAAGTGTACATGCTCAAAAAAATTTAATTCAATTTTATACTTTTCCTTTAGGTGTGATACGTCATTTTGCATATCAAAATTTTTTTATTTGTTTGTGTAAATATGTAGATAAGTCTTTTTATTTCATTTATTTAAATTTTTTCATTTATTTTGCTTGATTTTCAGCGGATTTTGACTCTGTATATCCTGCATATCTTTTAATACGAGTTGGTAAGTCTGCGTAATCTTCATCAAAATTCAACTTGAATTTAACTTCGCCATTTGGAAGATATTTAAGTGATCTAAGCTGGGAAACTGTGGATCATTTTTGGTTGGGCCAGGTCTGATACTCGAAAAGCTCCGAAAGAAATCATAATTCAAATATAAAGCTTCAAACAGCACTTTTATTATTTTGTTATCAATTTTCACTCTTACCCGCACTTCTTTAGTTATCCTGATGTAATCGCTGGGCATATATTTTGACTGATTTTTTAATTTGACTCCGATTTTAGCATGTGCACCAGAGATCTGCAACAAGCGCTTCACTTCATAACGCACTCTCCTTCTTCACTACATTTTCTGTTTTCTCAGGCATTCGCATTCCTCAAAGAATTTTGTTTGCTTCGCATTAACTCACGCTCTTTTTTAATATTGAGTGCGAATTATGCTCTCACTCTCTGCTCTACAATATGTGCTTGCTTCGATCCTCACGTTGAGAGTTGGGCGAATAAAGAAACATAGTGAATATAGTGATCATTTTGCCTGCTTCGCGATTCAGTTGAGAGTTGTGAGAGTCTTCGAACAGGCATTGCGAATATAGTGAAAATTCTGCCTGCTTCGAGATAAAGCTGCGTTGTTAATGGGACCCGTATTTCTGTATTTCATTGTCGCCGCATGTCTTATTCTGAAAAATTTTGGAAAAACCTATTATATGCAGGTAAATCTATTTTAGCTGGTGTTCATGATCTTCGTAATTGAAACCTGCGACATTCATCTTGCAATCATTCCTTTTTTATTTCTTGTGCTCGATAAACATCAGCGTAGTTGAAATCAGCGCAGTAGCTAACTGCGTAGATGACTCGCTGTGACTCGCTCAAGCATTGAGAGTCATGCGAATAGTTTATCAACTTTCTGCGAAGGGCGAGTGAGGAGCTTCGTTACAGCGAGTCTCTTGTGCAATAAAGTGGTAAATAGCAAGCTTAGCGAATTTTACTTCTTGATCGAGTCCACATTTTGTTTAATTTTGTTGAAAGAGAATGCAATGCACGATAGCTATTCTTATTTTCAACGAGTGCTTATATGTATTAGTGAAGTCACTCATGCAGTTTTCTGATGTGCAATATCACACTCCATTTGTGTATGTCCTTACTCCAAAAAGTTCTGCTCGATTATTTTATTATTTTCAATTGAAAATTAACAGTGAATTTGATAACACATGGCTACGATTTTGATAGCCACACCCATTGGAAAGAAATACGATAGGCAATGTATCTGACAAGCAATATGCCTTTAAGTAGTGTATTATGCAGGATATAAATGTCGAAACGGACAGATCTCCATTAGTTTCGCTGCACCAGAAATTTGTACATTGATGTATGGTCAAGTTATAAACAGTGAAGTTATGCACTTGAAGCCGTTGTTTGTAATAAATAGCTGAAGCATTAATGTCGGGGCAAAGTTTAACTGCTTGTGCATCCATTGTGAAAACATGACATCTTTTCTCTTTACCTGCAATAGAATCCTGCGGCTTCTCAAATTGAGCTCGCTTTTATTTAAATCTGTAAATGAAATTTTTCATCTTTATATATAAAAGAGACTGCCGTCCGTGTGTACACGCATAACTCGAGAACGAGTCGTGCGATTTTCACAATTTTGAGCTTGATGGGCGTGACACCTCCCATACAACCCAAATCTACGATATCGAATATTTTTAGAATTATATTACACAGCATTGATTCCAATTAAAATTAAATAAAATTTTATTAATTTTTTACAACATTTTTGGCCATCCATTTTCAAGTTTGAAGAGTGAATGTAAGATTATCATCTGGGACGAGTGCACAGTGGCTCACAAATGCACATTAGAAGCCCTGAATCGTACGTTAAAAGATTTACAAAATGATAAACGACTTTTCGGTGGCGCAATGATTTTGATATTAGGTGATTTTCGTCAAACACGGCCTGTCATTCCAGGCACGAGCAATTTTGGCTGCAAAAAACACGGATGTCGATCATTTGAATTTAGTCATACAAAATCAAATCGTCAGTCAGCTATATTCATACAAATCCGTCGCCTCCGTGATGGATGAAAACGAAGCCACCAACTATCCCACGGAATTTTTGAATTCTTTGGAAGTTCCGGGCTTGCCGCCACACGATTTGAATTTAAAATTTAGCTCAATTACAATTGTGTTGCGCAACCTCAATGCACCGAAACTTTGTAATGGAACGAGTTTGATTCTAACGAATCTCAAATCAAATGTAATTCAAGCGACGATTTTGAGGGAAAATATAAAGGTGAACATGTTCTTATTCCGCGGATTCCGCTTATTTCGAATGATTTCCCATTCGTATTTAAGCGTCAATTCCCCGTGCGTCTGGCTTTCGCTATGACAGTTAATAAGTCGCAAGGACAATCACTGGATGTTTGTGGCATCAATCTTGAATTCCCATGTTTCTCACATGGTCAATTGTATGTGGCTTGCTTACGTGTCGGTCAACCTTCCGCTTTGTACGTGTACGCGCCCGAGAATCGAACGAAAAATGTCGTGTACCATAAAGCACTTGAGTGAAACAGCGGAAGGTTAGCAGAGACGTCAGTCATTGTGGTTTGACTGAAACGCATCGACATTGTTATAGTTAAGTTATTTCAATTGTATTTAATACAACTTTTGAATTTACCGAATAACATGAAGTAGCATGATTAGAATTATGACTTTCATTACATTAACAAATTTGGGCGGAACGAAGTTCGCCGGGTCAGCTAGTTTGTGATATGTTTGGCTTTAAATCCGACACATACATCACATTGATCTTTTTTATACATCACAGGCAAATTTTTCTTAAAATTCCTTTTTTGCCAGTACTTTAGCATATTTCCTCCAATTGAAAGGAACATGGATTTACATACTTGTAATTCTTCATAGCCATGAGGTAGCTTATAAACACAGCTCTGTGACTTTTTTTGAATTTTCTACTGTGCTACGCTTTCTGGGCAACATTGTAGCGTGGTCTTTAACCAAAACTTTCTTAGCCTCCCAGCTTATGGTCCAAAACATCGAGAAAATATGCACCAGTTCCTGGTTTCTTCGTCAAACTTGTGACAGTGCCTTACTTTGCTTTTGAAACAAAAAGCTGACGAGCAATTTGGACCATTTTTTCGTCAGAATCTGCGTAAAAAGTCCTAATATTTTAAGAGAACTTAATTAGATTATGTTATAACCTGTTATGTGTCCAATTTCTTCCTCCGTCGATGATGCATAATCAATTGCTATGGTTTGCAATGCATTTTCTTCTTTATTTTGCACTGCCATTGTAATCTTCCACGATTTTGTTAAAATACCTTAGATATTTCGAAAGAATTGTGTAGATGAGTCGATTTGCATTCACAAAAAAAAAATTGTAGTATATAAGTAAAACAATTAACGATAAAAACTATGCTAAACTTTTTTTTTCGTTTTGAAATTAATCTCACGAGTGACAGATGAGTCCACGATTTCTTTGCGATAAAAAACGGATTTCGTGGAAAATGTAGATAGGTCATATTGAACATAAGCGCTTGATACGGAAGATAAGCAAATAAAAAAATGAATTAATTGTGCTTAAAGATTTTTTTTTTACGTGAAATTGAGTTAAGCTAAATATTTTTCAATTAAAGCTAATATCACATACTAATAACTTTTGCATACCTAATTTTGTAGCTACGTTTAATAAAAATAAAACTGAGTATTCTTTGAAAAATTCACTGTGCCGTTGTGTTGCTTTTTGAAAAAATACCGTATCACAAATCTTCGAGTTATACATAAATATTTTTGCTGTGAAATTTCTAAAAATACAAAGTTTATATAATTAAAACATTCTTCCTCATGCTCTTGTAATAAAAATTTCACTTTGCAGAATTTTTTTTAAAAAAAAGTGATAAAAAATGCAATGTGTCTTATAGCAAAAGATGGCGAAATTTACTAGCTTTCAAACAAGTATAAACTAATACATATTCATTAGTTTCTTAGTTATATGCAAAATACTGAAGAAGAAATTTCTTGAGTTTTCGAAATAAAGAATTTTTAAGACAAAAATCCTTTAAGCCTTTTGCGCGACCATTTACCGTTAGTAAATATTAAAGTATAATATACCAAAATTCATGTTTTTAAGAATAGAATCAGAAACTTTTTGAAAAAGTGGGACGGTCTAATGATTACCTTTGGAAAATGATTCCAATGCTATTTTCATTCAAAATGAAGTATAGAGATCTCACTTGTTGTTTCAGAAAGTTAGTTCACCGAAAAGTTGATTACGAACAGATGAGGAATACAACATATGAACATTATTTTTGTGTTTTTACGAATGCAGAAAGGGCCAGAGCAACATCTGCCAGTCCATATAGTTTCATTATAAAATTTCAGTGATAGAGTTTGTTTTAACTCATATGGAAATATAATTGCCAAACAAAACAAAAAAACAACCCAAGTTATTAAGTAGATTGCGTTGGTTTCATAAAAAAATATGTTTGAAATCAAACAATTATTGATGGTTGTGGATCTAAGAAATAAGTACCGTGCGTAAATACCAGAGATGGGCGTAGTGCATTAAAATTGCAGTTTCAGCTTGCATGTACTGATAGTGTTGAATTATTTTCTATCTTCTATTAGTTTTTACTGATGAATTGAAAAATATAAGCCTCACTATACATGAGTGATTGTAATAGTGAAAACTTTTTCACTCAAATTCATATAAGAATAGTGGAAAAAAAATTTCTACAGCTTAGTGCATTTTTTTCCACTAAATTAATAGTGCAAAAAAAAAATACCTGCACTAATAACACTGAACAACAAAATAATTTTTTTTCCAAAATAACTAGGTTCTGCCAACGGATTCTGATACAGGAGACCAACGAAATATACGTGTATCGGCGTTTTGAAAGATTACGTCTGAGTTTCATTTTAGAGGGGGTTTAACTTATCCCCCTTTTGAACATTCTCATAGTGAATCGGCAAACGAAACCATGTGACCCTTACGTTTTTGGTGAAGGATGTGTTCTGCGCATTTATGTAAAATATTACGAGAAACATTTTTGTGGGACATTTTAACCCTCTAACTCTTCAATGTATGGGTCTTTTTTGACCTGTTTTTGACCCATAAAAAAGGGATTTTACGGGTTAAAATATTCTACAAAAATAATTGCCATAAGATTCTACTATAAGTCTCTGAATACACCAAAGCTCAAAAACCAACTTGAATGCCAAAATTAAGTGAAAACTAAAAATGTGTTTAAGGGTTAATTTCGTACTTATTTAGAATTGGTGTTAAAATTTCCCACAAAACTCAGTGTTAGGGTGATAGTAGTGTCCGACCGAATATTCGGTTTCGATTTCGGTTACGGCAATATTGAGGCCGAATAGCCGCAACCAGCCGAAACTTTTGGTAAAAATTTCGGAACATTTCAAGAATAGCTACAACTATAGTTTTGAATTTTTTTACAGATTATATGGATTTTGGCCCCCTTACTCCAAATCTGAAAAAATTGCAGGCCACTCGCAATTGGTGTAGAAGTTATAGGCCTCCAAAGTTGGAAAAAATAGCCTAAAAATCTTGCTATTTTTCTAAATTTTTCAACAAAATTATACTATATGGGTATCATAAGAAAGGTAATTTAAGTACCTATTCAACAAGGTACTTATTAAAATATGAAAATCCATGCAAAACTTTTAAAGAAATAAACATTTACAGTGTAGTGCTTTCGTAAAAGGGTAACCACTAGTTTTCCAGACAAATTGTAAATATAATAATAGGTATATATTAAAAAGTTATGAATGGATTTTCAAGCTTGATACCTCGTTGAATAGGTAGGTACTCGCATCTACCTATTTACCATTTTGCAACTTTGGAATCCTATAACTTCTATAATTTGATTTGTCGTGTTAACGCAAAACATTTTGGTTAATTTTATGCGTTCGATACTATCATTTTCGATATTATCATCTCTATTGTAATTACCATTAAACGTTTATGGATACTTAAGCCAAAAATTGATAATTAAACTTTCGAATGGATTCTGTGTGTGTAGAATAAAGAAAAAAAAACGAAATACATATTTCTATTTTTATAATACTAAACCTTTAAGAAAAACAGAAATACTTCGCAGTTCTAAAAAATTTACATTGTAGGTGCATACTATTTTGAGTATGTACGGAAATGTGTAATAAAAAATAAATTAAAAACTTATCTCATTTATTATTATAGTAAACTTCAATTAATTATTATAAGCTTCAATATTCAAATAATACTTGTTTTATACTAGTAATACTTTTGTTTTCTTTTAATAAAAACAATCTTTTATAAAAACTTAAATTTTCATTTTAATAACCAGTTTCGGTTTCGGTTTCAGCCGAATATTAAAAAATGGCCGAATATTCGGTTTCGATTTACTAGGACACTAGGTGTTAGTTTCTATAACAAAAATATTTTATGTAAAATTTCACCCTTAATCACCATACAAAAGATAGCTCTACATAATATCAATAAATACAAAGAAGAGAGCAAATTTGGGTATTTGAGAAAGCATTTATTTATTACATTTCTCTTTTAGCTCTAGGCAATTCTATAACGTTATCAAACAATGTCCAGCATATTTCAGTTATAAAAGAATGAATACTCTTGCCTTTATAGCTTTCGTCAGTAGGTGCATATGTCCGATGATCATTCACCATGTTCATCAGATTCTGTTTCCAACAGATGCTCAAAGTAAACCATATGAGAATTCAAAATATAAATTTTTATTGACATATGAACACCTAGTTTTTCAAACTCAAGAACTTAACATGTTGTCGGTATATATTCGAGCAGTTGGGGAACAATTTTTGTCTAAGAAACTGTAAAATACTTCTTTAATGCTTTTCCATGCGGCAAGCTCAATTGGTGAGAGCATTTTCTCAAACTCAGCGTTTTGCATAAGCTTTCTTATATCAGGGCCAACAAAAACACCTGTTATAATGAAGAGATAAAATTTTTGAAATTTTGTTGGTATTAAAACAATGACAAAAAGTAAAGTTTAAAGCATTCATACCTTCTTTTATATTTGCTTCGCTTCGTTTTGGAAGCAATGTTTTCAAAAAATTGAATCCCGATTTGTGTCCAAACATTTAACAACGTTTTTTACCACACCAAGTTTTATATGCAATGGTGGTAAAATAATTTTTTCAGTTGGTACCAGCGGTGGATGAATAATGTTGTAATCGCCTAATGTACCTTGAGCTCTTCATTCTCATTGTTTTTTGGAATATTGGTAAAACCAATCAAGTTTTTCTACACAATTAGACATTTTCGCTAAGACTGAAATTTTATTGTTCACTGCTCACAAACCAAGTATTTCACAAATCAATTGTATTTCCTTAAGGTAGACGAAATGTAAGAAAACGTTGTAGCAATTATAAATAGGCAGTAGACAGACAGTTGTTTATCGTTAATAATTGCACGTTTCCGTACAAGTTAAATTAAAACTTCGTCATCGATAGCTGTGGACATATAAAACTATCACATTAATAACGAAAACTCAACAAAAAGCGTAGTTCAGCAATATAAAAGAGAGCAATAATCGAATCTAAAGGTAGAATTATAATAGACATAATGTAATGTAACGAAATGTTGTCAACTGTCATCGGGACGGGACGTAATGTAAGAAAACGTTGTAGCAAATATAATAGGCAGTAGCCAGGCACTAGCCAGGCAGTTGTTTGTCGTAAATAACTGCACGTTCCCGTACAAGTTCAATTAAAACTTCGACATCCATAGCTATGGATATATAGAACTATCACATTAATAACGAAAACGCAACAAAAAGCGTAGTTCAACAACATAAAATAGCGCAATAATCGAATCTAACCTCAATGTTTAGTTGTTCTTTGACAGACGTAATGTAAAGTAACGTAGAAATCGAAATCGTTTATTATAATCACTTGTATAAGAAAGTATTGTTTGAAACAATAAGTGAAAGAACACACTGCTCAATTGACATTAGACCACATTACGCTACGTCTATTATAACTGGTCCTTAACCTCAAAGTTTAGTTGCTCTTTGAACAGACGCAATGTAAAGTAACGTAGAAATCGAAATTCGACGGATCTTTAAGTCCAGTTACATTACGTTACGTTTATTATAATCACTTGTATAAGTATTGGTTGAAACAATAAGTGATTTTATTTTGATTTTTAAATTGATGTTATTTTGATTAAGAAAATCACTCAGGCTTTGTTTGTGCCAAATTAGTGCATCAGTGGAAACATGGCAAAATTTGCTCTCTTCTTTCTATTTATAGAAATTATGTATAGAACTTTCTTTTGTAAGGTGATTTATGCCCTGTTTAGGCAAAACGAAGCCTTCGTGACAAGCTTCGTTCATTTTCCCACGTGATCGTCCTTAATTGGGTCTTTGTAATTTTTTTTTGCGTGGTCGTCCAACATTACGTTGCTTACGTTTTTTAATTACTCTCAACGTCAGTACTTGTCAAAAACATTATAACCAGATTGTAAAAGTTCTGCATTTAGTGTAAAAGTCACAAAAATCTTGAAAATTGAAAACTTATTGGTAGCATTTTTTAATAGGTGGCAATACTTTTTGCATCAGCTGTTTTGGTTATTGAATTGTTGGCTTTTAGTAGAAATTAAACTGTTTTTAAAATGATTGTGATAGTTTCTGTTTATAAAAAGATTGTGTGCACTTCATTGTGGACGACCGTAGAAGTTTACCTTAGCAGATATCGTTCCATTTTTCATCTGCTTTTGCTCGACTAGCTCCAAAAACTGTTAGCAGCAACTTCCATTTTCAGAACTATAATAATTTTGCTCTCGTCAAATTGTGATGTCTCGTTCGGATTTTTTTGATTACAAAGACCCAACATTACACTGAGGATACGTCTTCGTTCGTTACTGAGTCAGCTGTGTTCGTTTGTGTCTGACATTCTTCATGCATGGATCCAAAACAGCTGATAGCCGCCTGTTGGACGATGCGTTCGTGAAATAGACGCATCGTTTGTTTTACCTAAACAGGGCATTAGAGTGAAACAATGAGTTTTGTGGGACATTTTAACACCAATTCTAAATAAGCACGAAATTAACCCTTAAACACATTTTAAGTTTTCACTTATTTTTGGCATTCAAGTTGGTTTTTGAGCTTTGGTGTATTCAGAGATTTATAGTAGAATCTTATGGCAATTATTTTTGTAGAATATTTTAACCCGTTAAATCCCTTTTTTATGGGTCAAAAACAGGTCAAAAAAGACCCATACATTGAAGAATTAGAGGGTTAAAATGTTCCACAAAAATGTTCCTCGTAATATTGTACATAAATGTGCTGAACACATCCTATACCAAAAACGTAAGGGTCACATGGTTTCGTTTGCCGATTCACTATGAGAATGTTCAAAAGGGGGATAATAAACCAACTCTAAAATGAAACTCAGACGTAAACTTTCAAAACGTCGATACACGTATATTTTTTTTTGTCCTCTCTATCAGAATCCGTTGGCGGAACCTTGTTTTTTTTCTTTGTGTTTAACAGTGTTACAGATTTTTTTAATTCGAGTCTGACTGAAATAGTCTCAAAATCAGTCATATTTGAAAGTTGAGTGGAAACACTTTCAATTGCAGCTTTCATGTAGTGACTGCCCAAATTTTGCACCATTCGAGTGTAGTAGAGATTTAGTAACTACCACTCAATTTAGTTATAGTGCAGTAATATAACACTATCACTAAGCTGGTAAAAAAAATAGTGAAAAATATAATTTTTTTCAATCAATTTTAGTGCTAGTGAAAGGCTTAGTGCACTCAGCATTTAGTGCACTACGCACAACTCTGGTAAATACTACGAATTTTACCTGAAAATATGTAAGTCCTGATAGATAAAATAGTGGCACTATATGCAAAGTTGTTCCGGCCGCTAACAGTAGCTCAAACTTGTGTATTGAGTGCTTATAATAGCCACGCCAACCCAGACAGTAAATCTTAAACACTGTCTCCAAGTCCAAGAAAAATGTAAAAATGACCTCAATGTAGTAATAATTCTCATAGAAAACATGCCGTGAACGACCATCATGCTTAAATGTCATGGTAGCCGTTACTACACCGTTGGCCAGTATGACAGTCATCACAATCATTCGAAAATATGGCGACCTTAATATTGCATGGCATGTTTCTGGTGCTAGACCGCCATGTTTGTTGTCGTCTATGGTGACAAGACGCCAGCCGGTGTCATTGCCACAAAGGATTTGCGATGCGGCACATTTCTGTATATGACCACGTGCACCCCACATTTGTTGAAACTGCACCCGTATCTCGTTGAACGTTTCGGTTATTACAGCAATGAAAACGTTTTTCACAAGCCACGCCAAAAAGAAGATCATCGTGCTGAAATAATTTAATCAATGTATATAAAAGGTTCCACGCCATTTTGGCCACGATTCACACTGATTTATCTGATTAGAAAAACATAATAAAAACCGATTAAACCCACATTTTTACTATTTTAATGCATAAAATATTTTTTTCAAATTTTGTACTGAAAATGTATAACAAAAAAGTTTTTTCTAAAATAAATGGTTTTTTTAAAACCCAAATTTTTAAGGAGGAGGTTCTCAAGTTCGTTGGTTTTTTATGAAGAGTTTCTCGCATATTTTGAGTGTGCCGCTATGGGAGCGCACTATTAAAATAAAAGAGTAAGAAACTAGAAGAAAAGTATGAATAAAAGAGTGACAAAAAAGAAATATCGACCTGGCATTTTGTTTATGAACTTCAGGAAAGGTAAATAAAATTTGTTGTAAAAAAGTCACATCCCATAGAAAGTGAGAGCTCCCACGTAAAAATTAAACTTTTTTTAGGCCAGAGCTGTGATTATTGTAAAATGAAAATGAAAAGTGTTTTTTTTTAAATAAACTTCAAACACTAAAAAAAAAAAGAGGTGATACGATCAACATCAGCATCGCCGAGTGAGGCTTGCTTTTGTTGTTGCGCATGCATTTGCTGTTGAATAAGAGTTTTGAAAAATTTGGTAACATACAACGGGCGTACAGCGGCCGTTCAACTTAATATAAGCCTTGTACGGCCGTTTTTAGACCCAACTTTCGGCTGCTAGGCTTTTTGGATTATTTTTAGGCCATGTTCGAAACTTTTATGGCCGTGCGGCCCATGTTTAACCGCTGATAGACCGCTGTTTACCTGCTAATATTTTTACTCGGGCTTTTTTCTCATTTGGTGGCATACAACGAGCGTACAGAGGCGGTACAACTTAATTTAGTCCTTGTACATGTTCGACCCTTGTTCGGCCGTGTGGACCTTGTTGAACCGCTAATCGACCACTGTTTGTCTGCTAATATTTTTAATCGGGCTATTTCCTCATTTTTCCTTGTTTTTAAAGAAATTTTGCTAAAATTTTAGTTGTAGTTGCTGTATTTATAATATTTGTACTAATATATGCAAACAAATATTTTTATATTTGTAAGTTCTATAAAGCGTGTTTTTTAGAAGCGAAGAGATGAAAATCTGTTAAATAAACTCAGACTTTTTCTTGTAAGAAGTTTAGAGCCTCGTTGAGCATACCCTTAGCATAAAAAGTAAAAAACGGATTTTCGTTACAGCGTAAGCTGGAGGTCCAATTTTTACACACTCTTCGGAGTAAATCCAATTTATTGAAATCTAAACGGGCACAAAAATGTTAGCAATCATATCTCTGTACCGCTCACTGTTGACAATGAATTTTTGGCCGTCATGATTTTTGAAGGCATATGAACCAATGTTTCCACCGGCGTATCAAGTGTGCCAAACGGCAACCATTTCTGAATAAGCACTATAAAACGTACATAATGCTTGATGTCTTTTGTGAATTGAATAGTTTTTTCAAAGTAATTTTAAACAATTTGCACGCTTTCCTCCAATTTCAGTCTATTCATGATAAATTCTCAGTTGATCTCTTATATTAGTTGGTGTCGGTTGTGTTTTATCGTGTTATGTAAAAGCCTTTGTTTTGTTATATTTCGTGAGTGTATTAAAACAGTTTCATCAGCTTTTTTTAATTAAATATTATATTATACTTACTAATATCATTAATATACAACTATTTTATTAAATAATAATTGTGCATTTAAGTTGTGTAAGTTTAATTCTTGCATATTAACTTTGTTTAACTTGTTTAGTTAATGCAGTGTTGTTGTTTTTGCATGCTTACTGTGTTTTAGTTTCTTCTTTGTGCAGTGATTTGTTTATCTTCAGCTCAGTGAGTGTTGTTTTTGTTTTTTAGTTTCTACTAAACTGTGCACAAACTACCTGAATATAATAACCCTAAAAGCACATTTTGCATCTGCTCATTTTTTAAAAATTAAACATGGATTATTTTTCTGCAGAAAATATCGTTGCTTGTTCTTTAGACGAACTTTGCAAAAGCCAAAACATTCTGAACCCCATGTTCAGCTGTTCTGGTCCATGTGAGCAAATGTTTCATGCATCTTGTGCCGGTATTTCCAAGTCATGCCTTGACGACTTAAAATCTCTGCGATCAGGTCTTCGCTGGTACTGTGCTTCGTGTAGGGCACTTTCCCCAGATGAACTTTATTCAAAAATTAAGCTTTTTGGGGAAAGTCTTAACTCGTTAAACAACAATTTTCGAGAAATTGTAACATTTTTTAGTGAAGTTAGGGCCGCACCCAGTACTAGCGTCTATGATGAAAATTCCATTTCGGAAAATATCCCGCTTGCTTTGTCACAGACTGTTTCTTCCGGGACACAAACAATCCTTTCATCAGAAGACCATATTATCTCAAATAGAAAGAGAAAAAATAAAAAAACCAATAAGAAGCGAAAATCATCTGGATCTACTTCTCAGGCCAAGCAGCCCTCAGCACCGCTTTTGAACAGGAACACTCCAGTTACTTCCTCGTCACCTTCTAACCGTCCTTCTTTGACTAATAGTTCATTTTTGACTCCTATTGAGCCTAGAAATCTATCAAGCTTAAGGGCAGTGTCGAGGAAAAAAAATTTATTTATTTCACGTCTTCAGCCCGACACAACTGTTGAAAATGTATTGACTTTTATCAAACATAATAAATTGTTGAGTCAAAATGCATTTTGCTCATGCAAAAAAATAGGTAATAAACCTTCCCATGCTTCCTTTATTCTCACAGTTCCTGCTGAAGAGTTTGCAACTGTTCTAAACTCTAATTTGTGGACTGATAATATACTCGTTACAGAGTTTCAGCCTAAGAATAAGCCTAGAGGGACGACTCAAGCCGCTCGTCAATCCCAAAAAAACTGAATAGGTTATCCCTTTACTATCAAAATGTAAGGGGACTACGCTCTAAGACGCGAGACATATTTTTAATGTCTCAGAATTTCTCTGAGGATATTATCGCACTGACTGAAACTTGGTTAAACGGAAGCATTACTGACTTAGAATTGTTTGATAACAGTTTTGAAGTTTATAGAAGAGATAGACATGCTGACAATACTTCTGCTGTCGGTGGAGGTGTCTTATTAGCTGTAAGGAACTCCTTAGTTAGTTCCATTATTGTAATTCCCTGCTCTGCTAACATCGAACTTATATGCGTCAAGGTTGTACATTGCAATTCTAATGTATATCTTATTAATGCATACGTTCCTCCTAAGAGCAGTGTAGAAGTTTATGCAAGCCTTGCGGATTGCATAGAATACGTTATAAGCATAATTGACGTTAATGACGACATTTTATTGTTAGGTGATTTTAATCTGCCTGACTTGAAATGGGAATCTTCTGACGATGATACATATTTTTGTGCATCTACAGTGTTGTCAATATTCGAAGCGCCCATCTGGCAACACTGTAACTTTCCGCAGTGATGCCAAATCGACTAATGACATACCGCGTTTGAAGCGTCATTCCAAGGAAATGTTTACAATGGAACAGTACACGCCACGCGAACGCTCTAAAATTATTGAAATTTATATTCAACAAAACAAGTCAATAGTGAAAACTCAACGTGCTTTCAAAAAAGCTAATTTTCTGTTGAACGGAACGGTAAACAAACAAAATTGCCATATTTATGCCACTGAAAATCCACAAGAGATTCAAGAGGTACCTCTTCACGATGCAAAAGTCACTGTTTGGTGCGGCGTTTGTGCTAAAATGCTCATTGGGCCGTTCTTTTTCGAAGATGATAATGGCCACAGAGTTACTGTCAATCAGGAGCGTTATCGCGATATGATAAACAATTTTTTCATGCCAATCGTTCGTCGAAAGCGTATCAGGCACTACTGGTTTCAACAAGACGGCGTGCCACCACACACAAGCCGCACTACAATCGATTTTTTGAAGCAATTGTTCCCTGGCCGTTTGATGTCAAAAAATGGTGATTTCGATTGGCCGCCAAGATCACCAGATTTAACGCCTCCAGACTTCTTTTTGTGGGGTTATTTGAAATCAAATATTTACGTCAACAAGCCAAAGACCCTAGAAGAGCTGAAAACCAACATCCGTCAAGAAATAACCGCCATTCCCATCGAATTGTTGAAGAAAACCATGGAAAATGCTGCAAAACGGGCACAATATGTCGTAGAGGCCAATGGCGACCATTTACGAGATATCATATTCAAGAAATAATGTAAGCAAATCTACTTGAACCCATTTAAATGATATTCATGACGAACAGACAAAAAATTGTGGTTTCTTTGATTTATTTAAAAATAAAACAAAATCCCTGTAATTCGAAGACTCGCCAAGAGCATATATTTGTTGATAATATATGTTCTGACTTACAACAAGTGAATTGTATTTATAATAGTCGTGAAAGTCTTCATGACATGGTCTTAACTACAGATAGTAACAATGTGATTGTTGAGAAGGCCCCTCATGTTTTGACTGCTGTTGATGAATACCATCCACCATTGAGCATATGGTACAAATCAGACAGGGATAATATAGTAAAGTCTAACTCAATAGATAAAGTTTATGAATTTAATTTTAAAAAGGCTGACTTTTTGAAGTTGAATCATTTACTTCAAAGTAAACTTCATGTTATTTTGGAATATGTTAATAATAACACTCTTGATGATTCAATTAATTTTTTTTTATATCGAAATCTTTGCTATGTTTTCTCTGTCCGTGCCATTTAACCTCAAATTTACGAAAAATTGTGCTTACCCCTGGTACACAAAGGAGCTAAAGATTTTTCGCAACAGCAGGAATAGGGCATGGAAAAAATATGTCTGTAGCTTAGACTTGAATGACCTAGAAATCTACAAGCGTTTGTTTCTGGATTTTGAAAATTGCTCAGCTACCTTATATCAAAATTATTTAGACAGTACTAAGCTGAGAATATTGTCTGATCCGAAGAAATTCTGGGGTTTCATAAACACCAAAAAAAAATCTGATAGATTCCCTTCATCATTTAAAACCTCTGACGGATTTACTGACTATCCTGTCGTAATTTGTGGTCTATTTGCCAATCTCTTTAAAGAGTCATTTTGTTCAGACTCTTTTAATCCTGATGAAGAGTACTTTGAATATATGAACTCTACACCCAGGGTTTCGTTGGATTCTAAATCCTTTACTTCAGAGGATATTTTAAATTATATTGGATTGATCGATGAGGATTTTAATGCTGGACCTGACGGAATTCCTGCCGCAGTGTTAACACGATGTGGTTCCGTTCTAAGTCAACCACTGTCCATGTTATTCAATAAATCAATTAGCGAAAGTATTTTTCCACTTTTTTGGAAAAAATCTTTTATAGGTCCTATCTATAAAAAAGGTTGTAAGAACGATATAAACAACTACAGGCCTATTGCGAAACTCTCGTCGATTCCAAAACTTTTTGAGCGCCTCGTGTATGATCGTGTGAAGATTCACTGTGGGAAGATCATGACAACTCGTCAGCATGGATTTGTTACTGGCAGATCCACTGTGTCTAATCTCCTCGATTTTACAACGTTTTGCTTAAATTCATTTTATTCAGGTAACCAGGTCGACTGTATTTACACTGATTTTAGTAAAGCATTTGATAAACTGCCACACAACTTAATTCTATTTAAACTAAAGTTAATGGGTTTTCCACAATTTTTTGTAAGCTGGATTCAATCGTATCTGACAGAGCGATCTTATCAAATACGATTTCGAGGCGTATTGTCAGCTGAATTTATTGCTGAATCAGGTGTTCCTCAAGGTAGCCACCTTGGTCCACTTCTGTTTATTTTAGCCATTAATGATGTAACCCACATCATCAAACACTCTCATCTACTTATCTATGCAGATGACATGAAAATATACAGAACAATAGATGCTAAAGACAATTCAGATCTGCTCCAGTCTGATTTGAAATCCTTTGAAATTTGGTGTTCTAAAAACAATATGTTTCTAAATCCAGATAAATGCCAAACTATGACCTTTTCGCGAAAAAGGAATAATTTAATTTTTGAGTACAAGATAAAAGATACTGCATTAAGTCGTGTAGATGCTGTCAAAGATCTGGGTATATGCATGGATTCTAAGCTATCGTTTAACGTTCATATTGATTATATTTGTAAAAAAGCATCTTCTATGCTCGGGTTTATGAAACGCTGGGCAAAAGAATTTAATAGTATGATCACAACTACAACACTGTATTATGCAATTGTGCGACCTCACTTAGAGTATGCAAGTCAAGTTTGGTCCCCAAGTTACAATGTACATGTTGAACGTATAGAGAGAATCCAAAAACGTTTTGTTCGGTTTGCTCTAAGGGGCTTAAGTGCAACTGACACTTTAAACCTTCCTCCTTATGAGGATCGTTTAAAACTATTAAAAATGCAATCTTTGAATGAGAGAAGGAAGTCTGCAGATATCGTCTATTTACACCAACTCATAACTGGTGTATTCGATTCACCAGAACTCCTAACTCTTATAAATTTTAACACTAACCGTAGAAGCAGTAGAAATGCTAACAATTTAATTTACTTACCTTTTAGTAGAACAAATTATATGGCTACTGCTCCTTTACATCGCATGAGTACCTTTGTTAACAACTGTAGCTTTTTTGATGTTAACTTATCGAAAGGTCAACTCAAAAGTAGATTGAAAACTAATGTATGATTAGATCTATGTAAACGCATGGTTAGTTGTTATGTCTTGTGTTGTCCCTGAGCCCAACCCATATTATGGTGGGTAAATTTTTCTCACTTTGGATTGTTTTGGACCACTCTTATCAGTATCATTAAGGCTATTCACGGTTTGAGCGTACTTTTAACAAATCATATTTATAGCATTTGTTATTGTTCAAACTGTGAGCACCTCGCCATGTGACTGTCGTATAAAAAGATTGTGCAACCCTGTGATGTATGTGATTATGCGGCTGTAGACAGAGCATAAAAATACGAGGTACAAAGAGCACGTCCAAGGGCTGCTTTTATTTACGCGTGCCTGCGTATTTGCATTTGTATGCAAAACAACAACGAAGCAAAATACGTTTTCGTAAATTGGCGAACAAATAGCAGATCGAACAAATGGCAGACCAGCGTATTCGAACTGTGAATGGCCTTATTGAGATGTTTAAATGATATTTGGGCTGGTTCTTAAGATGATCTAATGCGGAGAAAGTGCGAAAAAGCTGTAGTAGCTGAACTCTATTGTTATTGCATGTTAAATCTTAAATTGTCAAACTAAAGTATCTTCAAAACAACCGAAGAAATGATCATCTTCCGACGTTACAGAAAATAGAGTAGCCTAATTAAAGTTCTCTGCACTTAAAAAAATCTTTGAAAAAATGAGTATGGTCGGAACAGAACTACGCCCACTTCCCGTAAAAATGTAAAAGTTTTTCTAATTGTTTTTCCTTTTTAGCAGAGGTTTCACTTTTACTTCATAGTAAGTGATGAGACCAACTTTCCATACAAAGTGAAAGGTTTTTCTAATTTTTTTTCTTGTTAGACAATAAGACAATACGCAAGCGGATATTAAAAACTAAAATAAGAGTGTAGAGTAAGACGCTAAGAAGTTGTCTTATTTAATCAAAAGTTAAGAAAAAAACTAGATTCTTCTGATTGTGAGTGTTTTTTTTTTAGATAAAGCAGCAAAACATCGTGATTCTATGAGGTTTAGTATTATTGGCCTTATTTACCTGAAATAAAAGGCTGCTCGCCAAGCGGGTAGAGAGTCTATTGCCCGGTACATAATGAAAACCCAACCCTCCTGAGAGGCAGCCTGATATACTGTGAATATGCTTGTAGCTATATCTTCAAAGCCATTAAAACCGATCACGTAGCTGCTGAGAAAGTCCATTTTCATACATTTCATTCCCGGTGAACACTGATAGCCTGAATCGGGATCCATAGAACAGAATGTGTCCGGTATTGCAAGTGAATTAATGGTCAATTTGCTGTAAAATATAAAATAATTAAAATAAAAAATTATATCGATCAAATTATCTTAATATACAAAAAACAAGCGTCCTGTTCCGAGCCCAATATCATGACATGATTTGTTCAATCCAATGTATGTATGGGTAATATATTTTCTTCCCAATCTATTTACCCAATTTGGGTATGTGTTCTGTTAAAAATATGAATTTACATGCTGAAAACATGAGTTTTTTTTACAAAAACTGAAATTCAGGAGAATTAAAATTTATTCGTAAAATTTTCCTTTTAATGCCTACCCTAACATTGTACTTTTCTTAAATTGGAACGTGGCCACTCCCTTGCATGGAAGCGATAACTTTCTAATATTTATAACTTTCCAAAACAAGAAAGGTCTTTTAGAATATTTATAGTATTCATTTCTTACTAGTAGACACAACAGTCAAGAGGACACAGCAGTTTCGAGCTATTATGGTTCACAACAATACGTTGTTATCACGCTTGATTGTGGTACGTATGTAGAATTCGTTGTTTGGCTGGTTCAGGATTGTTTCGGAGAAAAGTAAAAATAACTCCTTAAAAAATATTTTCTAAATAACAAAAAGTACTAACACGATAAGAAATTTTTTGCGAAATGAACGGAAAAATTGTGAGCCCATATTTAAACCCGTTCATTTCAACTGGCGTTTAAAAAAGGATCAAATCTAGTTTAATGAAATACCTGGATTTTAAAATGTTTTTAAGTACAAGGAAGCATTTTTTACGAAGATTATAATGGTGTCTCCCCCCCTTTGGCCGGAGACATGGGCCCTTTGTATTGTAAAAACAAAACAAAACGTCTTTTAAATTAGCTAAAATTCTTACATTATTATACGGATATCAATATTATTGGCACTATAGGGAATTATTTATAGCCTTTCTAATGATGTATAGTATTATCAGATCGAACTTACTTAAAAGAATATAAAATTTTTTTAAAAATTTTATAATTTCAATTTGCAAACTCCAAAAAAAATTGCAATATCAGAAAATCTTAAAAATGAGATATGTAGCAAAAAAAAAAGAAATAATTCACCAAAAGGGACATCAAAATAAAATTTCAGTTGCGATTATTTTTCAAAGGATGCAGTTTTGTCTAAAGTAATGACAAACATTTTGGTGCATAAGAAGTATTTGTTTGATGTATAGTTTGGGAGTTATGTCGGGAAACCTATATACACATGGAAAACTCTAAATACTTCTTGCTAGTTAACTAGTAGTGGAATTCCCAAATGCGTTAACGACGATTTTCGATATCGTTAATAAGCGAAAACTGTCATTTTCTATGAACATGGCACGCACAATGGCCGATAATGACAACGATTATTATCGTTTAATTTTTGGGAATTCCACTATAGGTCAATAAGCTCAATTTGAATAAACAATTTTTTGTCGATAAGTCGAAAACAAGGCTAGATATTGATAAAACAAGCTTAATTCATTACCAAAATAAAGTTTTAAGCTTTGTTCGACGCTTATAATATAGATTAAGTTTTGCTAGCTTAAAATTTAAACTTATTTTCAGACTCCTAAACTACAAGAGATAGAGCAAAACGCGTTTTAACTTCGGCGTAACCCGACTGAAAGACGATGTAATGGCGATCATTTTGGTACATTGGTATTAGTATTGAAAAAGTTAGAGGAATGCCAATAATGGAATATGTTCGCATTGCGAAGATTTGCTTAAGAAAATAAAAATATTCGGCAATTATTCGGCTACATTGGGCCGAAGAATAAAAAATCGGCCGATTATGCCGAACACCGAAGACAAATATTCGGCCGAACACTAGATATTTTACGAAATATGCTAGGAGTCTAAAAAAATACATTTTTATAGTACCAGTAACATAACAATAATTTAACCATCTAAGGCCACATTTTTTGTTTGAACTCAAAATCAGATTATACTAATTTCGGGACGAGAAAAACGAATCTGAAGAACGTTTTTCATTTCAGTTCTTCGTTCATTTTTTTCAGGTGAAAATGTCAACTACAGGTGAAAATGTTAACGGTTTTTTAACACTTTGCGATTTGTTTTACATATTTTTTTTATCTCAATTAAAAGAAAAAAAACATCTTACTCACTAGTATCTTTTTTTCACTTCAATATAAAAATTAATTAAATTCGTAAAAAAATGATAAAAAATCAATTCAAATTGACGTAATTGTCAAGCAGAGCATGCTAGCTCCAAGCGGGAAAAATTCAAATATAGCTTGAAGATTCGTCTAGACTCTGCAGGAAACCATTTGAAAAATTTTCACAGACTACGGTTTTATAGCGATCGACATGAACCCTGCCTCTAGTCGGACCTGGGAATTAGAGGGTTAAGAATTATGACAAATTTAAAATACACATTGTTCTTAACTTAAAACTCCTCTACCGGTCGAATGGGGGAGGGGAACGGGATTTTTGGAACACCATTATAATCTACGCAAAAAATGCTTCTTTGTATTAAACAACATTTTGAAATTTCAGCCTTTTCATCTAACTACATTTATGCCGAAATTTCAGCCAAACATAATTTCCCCATTGCTCATAAACAAGAGTACTCCCTTCACCATTAAACCCATTTATTAACTAATAAAATAGCACTTATTTCTACCATAAAACTTCCAAAAGGTATCTTCGCAGAAATATTTCGTACTCTCAAAATAAAACGTTCTCTAATTCGTACGTTTCGATGCAACAAGGTCACTGTCAAAATAAAAAAGTAAACAATTTCCAATTCAATTGCTGAATTCAATATAATTTTGTTCACAAGGAGACGTATTACCAATTTTCTGTAAAATTTTCATAGTTAATTAACAAAAACGCAATTTAAATAAAATTTTAATTTTTAATCCATGTTGTTTCTTCAACACAACACCAAATTAGATGTCTTCAAAATTTGGCAGATACCGAGTGGGCAAAAGCAGGGCTTTGAAGTGCTTCTAGCAGGCCATCATATGGATTTCTTTACGAGAAAATTTTCAAGAAAAGCAATATAAATATCAACTTGAAGTAAAAAAACTTTTGATAATTTCCAGATTTGAACCAACGTCCTCTCATCAGGCGGCCCGTCATCTTATCCACTCGTCTACTGCAGTTGTTAATGAACTTTAACTTATTTTGCATCATTACAAATGAAAGTAAGCTTTCGAGAGTGCGGGTTCGAGACCCAGCTCGGACCAAAAAAAAATTTTTTTTTTGTATTTTTTTTAAATCTACATTTTTTTACAAATTTTTCTGTTCATTTAAACATTTTTTTGGAATTTTTTTGTAAAATTTCTTCATACAAAAATAATAGAAAAGACTTAAAATTTTACCATATAAAAGTTTTCATATAATGTGATATGTAATGTATTAGATTTCGGAGACCTGGGTTCGCGACCCAAATCGGACAAAAAAAAATTTTTTTTGTTTTTTCTGTGTCTTCTTACGAGTAGACACAACAGTCAAGAAGACACAACAGTTTCGAGCTATTATGGTTCACAACAAAACGTTGTTGTCACGTTTGATTGTGGAACGTATGTAGAATTCGTTGCTTGACTGGTCCAGGGTTGCTTCGGAGAAAATTAAAAACGTACTCTTTAAAAAGTATTTTTTTAAATAGCAAAAAGTACTATCTTGATAAGAATTTTTTGCGATATGAAAAGGAAATATTGTGAGCCCATATTTAAACCCGTTAATTTCAACTGGCGTTAAAAATAGGATTCAATCTAGTATAATGAAATAGCTGGATTTTAAAATGTTTTTAAGTACAAGGAAGCATTTTTTACTAAGATTATAATGGTGTTGAAAAAAAATCCCGCTTTCCCCTCCTTTTGGCCGGGAACACGGACCCTTATTATAGTAGCAACCAGAGAACTGCACAAGCCTACTTGAAGTCTATTTCAAGTACTTGCTTGAAATACAAGTTCAAGCTAGCTTGAGCTTGATAATTTTGAATCAAGTATAGCTTGTAATTGAATATAAATAAGCCCACGAGAACTTGCGACTTGCAAGTATGCTAGCTTACAAGCGAACGGCATGAAGTTTCAAGTAAAGGACATATGAAAAGACATATTATTAGGTGGCAACCCTATTATTTCAAAATTTTATAATTTTGAAATTCTGACAACATATTCGGATTCAGCAACCCATTTTTGATATACCATTTTTTTTTTGTCAGCCCCGAATTCATAAAAATACAAAAAATTAAGGTGGCAACCCCACCATCTTGAATTTTAAAATTCTGACTTTAAATGATGTTTAAAACTCTTAAAAATACATTTTATTAGGTGGTAATACTGTGGTAAAAATGAAGGTGTCAACCCTAACCTCCATCTTAAATTTTAAAACTTTGACATTATATTCGAAATCAAATCCGTTGCCAGATTTTCAAAATTACAAGAATTCGCAAAAATAAAAAAATCTAGGTGGCAACTCTATCCGCCATCTTAAATTTTAAAGTTTGACATTATCTTCGAAATAAGTTACCCCTAAAACTTCCAACCACGGAGTCCACAGAATCCTTTAAAGTCCTATTACGCTTAAGCTCTCTCTAAACAAGCTCATTGAATTTTTTGGATACTTGCTTTAATTGGATACTTGCCTTCAATTTTAAGCTTTTCAAGCTTTTTGCTGAAGGCATCAAGCTTTCCTTTACTTGAAACTTCGTGCCATTCGATTGCAAGCTAGCATACTTGCAAGTCGCAAGACTTCAAGTAGGCTTGTGCAGTTCTCTGATGCCAATAGCATAACTATAATTTAAGAATTATGGCAAATTTAAAATACATCTTGTTTTTAGTTTAAACCCCTCTCCCGGCATTTCTTAACTAATAAAATAAAATACCACTTCTTTCTATCATAAATATTCCAAAATAATAAAAAGGTAGCATCGAAGAAATTTTCGTACTCTCAAAATAAAAACGTAATCTAATTAGTACGTTTCGATGCAACTTTGAACTGGTCACTGTCAAAATAAAAAAGTAAACAAACAAACAATTTCGAATTCAACTGCTAAATTCAATGTAATTATGTTCACAAGGAGACGTATTATCAATTTTCTGTGAAATTTTCATAATTAATAAAGAAAAACGCAATTTTAA
Organism: Dichetophora obliterata; assembly: GCA_963920525.1. Classification (NCBI taxonomy): domain Eukaryota; kingdom Metazoa; phylum Arthropoda; class Insecta; order Diptera; family Sciomyzidae; genus Dichetophora; species Dichetophora obliterata. The sequence continues at coordinate 9,083,946 of OY986440.1, forward strand.
ATAAAATTTTCATTTTTAATCTATTTCGTTTCTTCAACACAACACCAAATTAGCTGTCTTCAAAATTTGGCAGATAACAAGACAATAAAGCACAACTGCTGTGTTGCGTAGTAAGAGTATTGAAGACACAGCACTGTTGACAGACAACAGTGGAATGTATTCAGTTGCTTTGTTGTCTACCGTAATAGAAATTTACACATTTAAGACAGCAATTACTGTTGTGTTGTGAACCGTAATAGGGCTATTTAAGTTTTGATTTTTTTTTTCTTGATCTGATCATTTATTATTTTTTCTAAATTTTTTTGAAAATTTTTTCATATTAAATAACATGAAAAGACTCCAAACCTTCAAAAGGTAGGCCTTACAGAAGCACACATCAATACAGCGAGCATGGAAGGTATATTGACGCCAATAAGAGTACTACTAGCATGCTTTCTTTTGCGTATCGCTAGCTAAAATGCCCACTGGGTAACAGCTGCTGTGTTGCATAGTAAGTGTATTGAAGACACAGCATTGTTGACAGACAACAGTGGAATGTATTCAGTTGCTTTATTGTCTACCGTAATAGCAATTTACACATTAAAGACAGAAATTGCTGTTGTGTTGTGAACCGTAATAGGGCTTTTAAGCTACAGAATGAACGAAGATCTCGATAGTGTTCATAAATGGGCTATTAAAATGGTCTTCAACTTAAAGCGCTGAAAACATATGTGTTGCATATTGCCAAAAATAAAATGTGCTTAGATGACATTCCTAACTTGTATACAGGGGACAGGAAGCTAAAAATAGTAAGCAATGCAAAGAGTCTTGGCTTCCGTATTAATTAATAAAATAGTAGTCTGAATAGTTTATTATACCCTGCGAATTTTAGAAAGTCGGCCCATTTTACACCTGTTGATACCAGGCAAAAATTGGTGTTGCAAATGATAATCCCTGCAATAACTTACTCTGAAATTATTTATGGTATACTAGATTTACGTTCTGAGCACAAACTGCGAATTGCGTTTAATCATGCGACGCGATACGTCAGTAATATTCATAGGTTTCATTACATGTCCCAGTTCAAGAATAGTATACTTGGTTGGGATATAATCAGCTATCCTAATCCTCGTAATTGCATTTTTCTTCATAAATGAATTCACTTTAAAGTGCCATTGTATCTCTTCGAAAAATTACAATTTTGCCAGTCAAACAGATGTTATATGATACGAGTACCTACTTTTAATTCTCTAAACTCTACTATTTTTCGTTAGTGCTTTCGTTAGATTATGGAATGCATTACCCAGTCACCTTAAATCTATTAGAAATGAAAGAAGCTTAAGACAAGTCGTTTTAAATCATTTTGCTTGATTGCAAATATCTTCATATAAAACTAGCTGGCCCTGTAGACGTTGTTCTCTACTTTCTGGTACTTGAATTTATGACTGCAAGTCTCATTTCATTACTCAATTTCGGCGGGTGGAAGTATTAGTTATGAATCAATTTTCACGGTCAATATGCAATATGACATTCCAAACTGTTTCATGAGTTTTTGCAGCTCCTTTTAATGTCCAAGATATAGCAAAATAATTAAAGCCAAAGTAATCCCCGAACCTGTAAACACTTTCCGTATCCAAAAACACCTCTTTGAACACCTCGGTTTGCACGTGAAGTATCTCGCCACGCATTCGACTTACTTCGACGACCCAGTGATGTTAGGTCGTCCTCTTTTTGGCATTGTAATAAACACATAAAAACGACACGGAACTGTTTTCACAGAAACTAAAATCAGTCGAACTTACCTTGATAATTTCACAATATTTAAATCTTTCAACTGAGTCCTCGAGTCTTGCTTAAACACGCTACAAAACGCTAATAAAATGTTATCAAATTTAGGTTGTATAGAAGGTGCCACGCCCCCTTTTTCAACGCCATACAATGTTATCAGTAAAACTGCATGTGGAAATTGAGTTCGAATACCTAATTTCGAGGCTGTGCGGCCTATAACTCCAAAGCTTGGCTAGTATGGGAAGTGCCGCACCTCATTGTCCAACTCCCATAAAATGTTATATAGGCTGTGCTGCCTATAACTCTAAAACTATTCGAATATTACCCATAAAAAATACAAAATGTTCATACAAACAGCTTATTTATTTATAGGCGGTAAAAGGGGGTGCGGTGAAATTTTCTTTTTTTAAACCTTCCCTGATATGAGGCGAACAAAACACAAAAAAAATATTTAAATCGGTTGAGCCATTTGCGAGCTTTAGCAAGACTTATGCACAGCAATTGATTTTTATACATACACTCTGTTTCAAAATTATGGATCAGGTCAATAATTGAGCGTTTAACCATGCATTGGCGTCGGAAGCGGGGGAAGAAGGGGGGCAGTTGCCCCCACGTGTTTAGCTAGATAAACAATTTAAAAGGAAAACTTCAAAAGTTATTCAAAATATCAGTTTTTTTTACAACGATAATATTTTTGTATTATATATTTTCCTCTTCTTTCTCTCTTCTTCATAAGCATGCTTGCGAATAACCATTTTCTTTCTCTGTGTTTGCAAAAAGATAGAACAAAATGTAGAGTTTCTACTGCAAACCTACCACTTCAGTTTAAAAGCACCCTTAAGTATGTAGCTTAATGCTTGTTAATTTTGCAACTCTGGTAAGAAAAAATTTGACATGTTCTTAGGGGATTTCCATATTGGACGACATGTTGTACGATAAGTTAGATGGAAAACTAATGGGACTATTTGATTGAGCGTTCGAACGATCCAACTTGTAAAGCAACATCATTAATTGCAAGCTCTTATTGCAAGCAACTTCTAGATGCCCTAACAATTGAGCAGTAATTTTACAAAGTTGTACAATATGGTACAATCGGCAGAAAAAAACCAAAAATTTCGACTATCGTTTTAGCCTACGCATGGTACTACATGTTGTACAATCTGCCCTGTTGGTCCAATGTTTTGGACCATGCGAAAGCCCCTACTGTGAATTAGCTGATGAAAATCCACCTCGACGCTTTGAAGAAACATCAAATCCGGTTCCTTCAGTACAGTTGCCATTATATGATCGGCTACGAAAAGATTATTTCGAAATTTTAGATCTTCTCTCAAATGAGATAACGGCTAGATTCGATCAAACAGGTTGATATTTTACTTTTTTTTTATTTTTGCAAGTTTACACCAGCTTCACTCAACCGACTCACTTTGATTTAACATTCGGTGAGTCGGTTGAGTGAAGCTAGTGTAAACTGGCACTTTGTAAATCTTATTGTACATTTAAACAGATCTTGACACTCTTTAATCGTTGGAAAATATTGTAATCGAAGCCTTCAACGGAAAAGTGCCTTCTGAACAAAATCTAAAAACAAAACTTGATCTTTATGCAGATTACTTTTTTGCAGATGAAATTGCAACACCTCTTTGAACACCTCGGTTTGCACGTGAAGTATCTCGCCACGCATTCGACTTACTTCGACGACCCAGTGATGTTAGGTCGTCCTCTTTTTGGCATTGTAATAAACACATAAAAACGACACGGAACTGTTTTCACAGAAACTAAAATCAGTCGAACTTACCTTGATAATTTCACAATATTTAAATCTTTCAACTGAGTCCTCGAGTCTTGCTTAAACACGCTACAAAACGCTAATAAAATGTTATCAAATTTAGGTTGTATAGAAGGTGCCACGCCCCCTTTTTCAACGCCATACAATGTTATCAGTAAAACTGCATGTGGAAATTGAGTTCGAATACCTAATTTCGAGGCTGTGCGGCCTATAACTCCAAAGCTTGGCTAGTATGGGAAGTGCCGCACCTCATTGTCCAACTCCCATAAAATGTTATATAGGCTGTGCTGCCTATAACTCTAAAACTATTCGAATATTACCCATAAAAAATACAAAATGTTCATACAAACAGCTTATTTATTTATAGGCGGTAAAAGGGGGTGCGGTGAAATTTTCTTTTTTTAAACCTTCCCTGATATGAGGCGAACAAAACACAAAAAAAATATTTAAATCGGTTGAGCCATTTGCGAGCTTTAGCAAGACTTATGCACAGCAATTGATTTTTATACATACACTCTGTTTCAAAATTATGGATCAGGTCAATAATTGAGCGTTTAACCATGCATTGGCGTCGGAAGCGGGGGAAGAAGGGGGGCAGTTGCCCCCACGTGTTTAGCTAGATAAACAATTTAAAAGGAAAACTTCAAAAGTTATTCAAAATATCAGTTTTTTTTACAACGATAATATTTTTGTATTATATATTTTCCTCTTCTTTCTCTCTTCTTCATAAGCATGCTTGCGAATAACCATTTTCTTTCTCTGTGTTTGCAAAAAGATAGAACAAAATGTAGAGTTTCTACTGCAAACCTACCACTTCAGTTTAAAAGCACCCTTAAGTATGTAGCTTAATGCTTGTTAATTTTGCAACTCTGGTAAGAAAAAATTTGACATGTTCTTAGGGGATTTCCATATTGGACGACATGTTGTACGATAAGTTAGATGGAAAACTAATGGGACTATTTGATTGAGCGTTCGAACGATCCAACTTGTAAAGCAACATCATTAATTGCAAGCTCTTATTGCAAGCAACTTCTAGATGCCCTAACAATTGAGCAGTAATTTTACAAAGTTGTACAATATGGTACAATCGGCAGAAAAAAACCAAAAATTTCGACTATCGTTTTAGCCTACGCATGGTACTACATGTTGTACAATCTGCCCTGTTGGTCCAATGTTTTGGACCATGCGAAAGCCCCTACTGTGAATTAGCTGATGAAAATCCACCTCGACGCTTTGAAGAAACATCAAATCCGGTTCCTTCAGTACAGTTGCCATTATATGATCGGCTACGAAAAGATTATTTCGAAATTTTAGATCTTCTCTCAAATGAGATAACGGCTAGATTCGATCAAACAGGTTGATATTTTACTTTTTTTTTATTTTTGCAAGTTTACACCAGCTTCACTCAACCGACTCACTTTGATTTAACATTCGGTGAGTCGGTTGAGTGAAGCTAGTGTAAACTGGCACTTTGTAAATCTTATTGTACATTTAAACAGATCTTGACACTCTTTAATCGTTGGAAAATATTGTAATCGAAGCCTTCAACGGAAAAGTGCCTTCTGAACAAAATCTAAAAACAAAACTTGATCTTTATGCAGATTACTTTTTTGCAGATGAAATTGCAACACCTCTTTGAACACCTCGGTTTGCACGTGAAGTATCTCGCCACGCATTCGACTTACTTCGACGACCCAGTGATGTTAGGTCGTCCTCTTTTTGGCATTGTAATAAACACATAAAAACGACACGGAACTGTTTTCACAGAAACTAAAATCAGTCGAACTTACCTTGATAATTTCACAATATTTAAATCTTTCAACTGAGTCCTCGAGTCTTGCTTAAACACGCTACAAAACGCTAATAAAATGTTATCAAATTTAGGTTGTATAGAAGGTGCCACGCCCCCTTTTTCAACGCCATACAATGTTATCAGTAAAACTGCATGTGGAAATTGAGTTCGAATACCTAATTTCGAGGCTGTGCGGCCTATAACTCCAAAGCTTGGCTAGTATGGGAAGTGCCGCACCTCATTGTCCAACTCCCATAAAATGTTATATAGGCTGTGCTGCCTATAACTCTAAAACTATTCGAATATTACCCATAAAAAATACAAAATGTTCATACAAACAGCTTATTTATTTATAGGCGGTAAAAGGGGGTGCGGTGAAATTTTCTTTTTTTAAACCTTCCCTGATATGAGGCGAACAAAACACAAAAAAAATATTTAAATCGGTTGAGCCATTTGCGAGCTTTAGCAAGACTTATGCACAGCAATTGATTTTTATACATACACTCTGTTTCAAAATTATGGATCAGGTCAATAATTGAGCGTTTAACCATGCATTGGCGTCGGAAGCGGGGGAAGAAGGGGGGCAGTTGCCCCCACGTGTTTAGCTAGATAAACAATTTAAAAGGAAAACTTCAAAAGTTATTCAAAATATCAGTTTTTTTTACAACGATAATATTTTTGTATTATATATTTTCCTCTTCTTTCTCTCTTCTTCATAAGCATGCTTGCGAATAACCATTTTCTTTCTCTGTGTTTGCAAAAAGATAGAACAAAATGTAGAGTTTCTACTGCAAACCTACCACTTCAGTTTAAAAGCACCCTTAAGTATGTAGCTTAATGCTTGTTAATTTTGCAACTCTGGTAAGAAAAAATTTGACATGTTCTTAGGGGATTTCCATATTGGACGACATGTTGTACGATAAGTTAGATGGAAAACTAATGGGACTATTTGATTGAGCGTTCGAACGATCCAACTTGTAAAGCAACATCATTAATTGCAAGCTCTTATTGCAAGCAACTTCTAGATGCCCTAACAATTGAGCAGTAATTTTACAAAGTTGTACAATATGGTACAATCGGCAGAAAAAAACCAAAAATTTCGACTATCGTTTTAGCCTACGCATGGTACTACATGTTGTACAATCTGCCCTGTTGGTCCAATGTTTTGGACCATGCGAAAGCCCCTACTGTGAATTAGCTGATGAAAATCCACCTCGACGCTTTGAAGAAACATCAAATCCGGTTCCTTCAGTACAGTTGCCATTATATGATCGGCTACGAAAAGATTATTTCGAAATTTTAGATCTTCTCTCAAATGAGATAACGGCTAGATTCGATCAAACAGGTTGATATTTTACTTTTTTTTTATTTTTGCAAGTTTACACCAGCTTCACTCAACCGACTCACTTTGATTTAACATTCGGTGAGTCGGTTGAGTGAAGCTAGTGTAAACTGGCACTTTGTAAATCTTATTGTACATTTAAACAGATCTTGACACTCTTTAATCGTTGGAAAATATTGTAATCGAAGCCTTCAACGGAAAAGTGCCTTCTGAACAAAATCTAAAAACAAAACTTGATCTTTATGCAGATTACTTTTTTGCAGATGAAATTGCTGAAGCAATTGCCTGGCCAAACACCTTAAAATTGTAGTGGCATTGTATCCCAATTTGCGAAAAATTCGGTTACTGTAAAAAAATACACAGTTTTGATAGTATCGTAAGTATAGACGTAGAATTCCTTTTTATACAGTAATAGCGAAAAATTCTGGTTTTTTCCATGTATATTCTTCAAAACTTTTTTAAAGTAATTCATCTTCTAAATACAAATTATTCAAAAACAAATTTGTTGTTGTTGTCCTTCTTTAAACTTACCTGATCAAAAATTCTCACAATTAAATTCATGTAAAAATTTGTTTTGTTTTAAAAAAAGTTTTCTTTTGATATTTATGGTGATGAATTTGTTGTTCTTTTGCATTTGTATTGTTGGTAAATGCAATTCAGTTATGTTTAATTAATGGAAATATATATGGGTAAATTTGAATTATTATATATGTATATTTTAAAAGTAATTTAAAATTAAAATTTTAGTTAAAAAAATAAATTTTTAATATGGAAAGAATATAATGCATAATAAAAACAATTCCTATTATGGTATTTAAAAAATAAATGTAGTTTATAAAGCACAACGCATGCTTAGTAACGCATGCGCAAATTTGCGTAGTAGTATACATGCATGCTGAAAATAAACATTAGTCAGAGACTATAAATACTTATAGACATTGCATGTGAAAGCTCCGGTACGGAATGAAAAATTTGCACGTACAAGACAAGAGACCCGACGAGTAAATAACCTAGCGAGTAATCGCTTGCATGGATTTGTGTTGCTAGCACAACATGTATAAGTTGCTTAAAGTTTTGTTTATGTTGCTAGAATTTATAAAAGAACAGTAATGATGCAGAAAACCACTGCTTATACATATATTTTTTAGATTTCTGAGTAGAGCAGCCTGACTTTGTTTACATTTTTTTTGGCTTGATTTGTTGTTGTTGCATTGGACTTTTTTTGTTACGCTAGGATTTTGTTCACGTTTTGGAAGCATTTCGTTGATCGTCAGATATAAATCATATTTTTGCGATTTTGTCTATCTAAAGCAAAGACGTTTTAGATAAATCGCTATATCTTTTTTATTTCTGATCGGATTCAAATGCTCCAAAGAACAAAATTTTAGAAAATTTATCAATCTTCTAAATGACATTAAAATTAAATTTTAAAAAAATTAATTCAATTACTTATTACCTATTTTAAACAGATTTAAAAGTAAAACTCTAATCTGCTGCACAGAGTTAAATCCACTCATACCTTTAAATTGTATTTTTTAAAGAAAATGCCATCAATTTTGTTTTCTTGTTTTTATTTCTTTGTAATTTAAATTGATATTCGGCTAATTTGTTAAAAAAAGTATATATTTATCTATTTGAAGCAAGGCGGTTTAGATAAATCGCTATATCTTTTTTTTTTTTTCTAATCGGATTCAAATGCACCAAAGGACAACATTTTAGAAAATTGATCAATGTCTTAAATGACATCAAAACTAAATTATAACAAAATTAAGCCAATTATTTATTAACTATTGTTACCTTTATCCTTTCAAATTACATCAAAATAAAGTTTTGCAAAAATTAATCGATTTCTTTATTTACTATTTTTACCTTTATCCATTCAAATAATATCAAAATTAAATTTTAACAGAATTAATACAATTATTTATTAACTATTTTAAATAGATTTAAAACAAAAACTCCAATAATAACTTTTAATTGATTTTTTTAAGAAAAGACCATGCATTTTATTTTCTTGTTTTATTTATTTAGAATTAAATTATGATTTGTCTAATTTGTTGTTAAGAAAAAAATAATAAGTAGTATTCTATTGCCACGCAGGACAATCGGCAGCTACACGAATTGCCTTGTGTTATTCTTGTTGCTTTGCCTATTTTGTAGCATCTTCCAATTGGAGACTTATTTTTTTTACATTTGATAAAATTGCGATTCGGCAATTTATATTATCAAAAAAACATTATTTTTTTTAAAGCAAGATGTAGGCTTATTAACAAATTGTAAGCTCTAATTTTTGTATTAAATAGTGAAAAAGGAATACATATATGAAAACCAAAACAACTGCAATGCTTTTAAGTTTTTTGTTATATTGCTGACTTAAACATGAATTATTATAAAATAAGTTATGAAATAATTGAAATTTAAAAGCAAAAAAGAAATCTTAAAAAATTTCATTTATTTTGTAATTTGTAAATTTTCGAAGGAAAAGGAAAAAAATTTAAAAATTTCATTTATTTAGCAAATTTAAAATTTATCACAAAAAACTTCAAAACTTATTTTATAATAATTCATGTTTAAGTCAGCAATATAACAAAAAACTTAAAAGCATTGCAGTTGTTTTGGTTTTCATATATGTATTCCTTTTTCACTATTTAATACAAAAATTAGAGCTTACAATTTGTTAATAAGCCTACATCTTGCTTTAAAAAAAATAATGTTTTTTTGATAATATAAATTGCCGAATCGCAATTTAATCAAATGTAAAAAAAATAAGTCTCTAATTGGAAGATGCTACAAAATAGGCAAAGCAACAAGAATAACACAAGGCAATTCGTGTAGCAGCCGATTGTCCTGCGTGGCAATAGAATACTACTTTTTATTTTTTTCTTAACAACAAATTAGACAGATCATAATTTAATTCTAAATAAATAAAACAAGAAAATAAAATGCATGGTCTTTTCTTGAAAAAAATCAATTAAAAGTTATTATTGGAGTTTTTGTTTTAAATCTATTTAAAATAGTTAATAAATAATTGTATTAATTCTGTTAAAATTTAATTTTGATATTATTTGAATGGATAAAGGTAAAAATAGTAAATAAAGAAATCGATTAATTTTTGCAAAACTTTATTTTGATGTAATTTGAAAGGATAAAGGTAAGAATAGTTAATAAATAATTGGCTTAATTTTGTTATAATTTAGTTTTGATGTCATTTAAGACATTGATCAATTTTCTAAAATGTTGTCCTTTGGTGCATTTGAATCCGATTAGAAAAAAAAAAAGATATAGCGATTTATCTAAACCGCCTTGCTTCAAATAGATAAATATATACTTTTTTTAACAAATTAGCCGAATATCAATTTAAATTACAAAGAAATAAAAACAAGAAAACAAAATTGATGGCATTTTCTTTAAAAAATACAATTTAAAGGTATGAGTGGATTTAACTCTGTGCAGCAGATTAGAGTTTTACTTTTAAATCTGTTTAAAATAGGTAATAAGTAATTGAATTAATTTTTTTAAAATTTAATTTTAATGTCATTTAGAAGATTGATAAATTTTCTAAAATTTTGTTCTTTGGAGCATTTGAATCCGATCAGAAATAAAAAAGATATAGCGATTTATCTAAAACGTCTTTGCTTTAGATAGACAAAATCGCAAAAATATGATTTATATCTGACGATCAACGAAATGCTTCCAAAACGTGAACAAAATCCTAGCGTAACAAAAAAAGTCCAATGCAGCAACAACAAATCAAGCCAAAAAAAATGTAAACAAAGTCAGGCTGCTCTACTCAGAAATCTAAAAAATATATGTATAAGCAGTGGTTTTCTGCATCATTACTGTTCTTTTATAAATTCTAGCAACATAAACAAAACTTTAAGCAACTTATACATGTTGTGCTAGCAACACAAATCCATGCAAGCAACGAGTATATATCTATAAGAGATTTCACTCGTCGCTCGTTATTTTTTACTCGCCGATATTAGCCATCCATCGACAGGATAGGGTATTTTGATGGGACATTTATTTTATACCCCTTCAAAAGTGCGAGTTTGTTTACATTTTGTTTTCTATATTTTGATCATTTTGGCTGCGTGCACAAGGGAGCAAAAAGATCGGTATTTTTTAATGTGCTTGCCTGTTTCTTCTTATTTGAATATCTGAAGAAATATTGCAAATTTTATGAATGAAAATAAAATTTTACAGCTTCTTATTTGCATGTGCATGGTTGCCGAGTTTATTTTGTTTCCAGCTGGACATTTTTGTTGTGATTTTGTTGTAGCTGGTATTTGGTTGCTGCTGCAGAGAAGGATTTTTAGATATTTCATTAGCTGAATAGAAAGACAGAATTCTGATTCGGCTAATGTAATAATTATTGGATAATAAAAAAATGTAGCAATAAATAGAATTGCTCTAGCAGTATTTAATAAATTTAAAATAAAACAAAGAAATATTGTAGATTTAATTAATGAGAATAAAAGTTATATTTGATACAAATTTTACAGATTATTATATATATGTATGTGTGTTTTTTTCTTTCATCTTCTTTAGTTTGTTTCTAGCTGGACATTTTCCTTGTAGCAATATTTTGCTTGCTACTTTGGATACTCAACCATAATTTTTAGATACTTCATTAGATCAATAAAAAGATGAAATTCTGATGATTCGGCTAATGAAATAATTATTAGTCAGGACTTGAAAAACAGTTTTTTAACAAAAATGCTTTTAATAAATAAAATTAACTTGAATTAACAAAATACAAAATATTGAATTAAACAAATTTCTTCAAAATCAAAGAAGAATTTATTGTAGAAAGATATTCTCCGACAGACGTTGTCCTGCCACCGCCTTACTGTCAAATTTTCATGCTAATCGGAAAAAAAACATTTTGTTTTCACCATTTTCAGTATAGTTGCCGAACGTATCTATATAAGCTATATTACAAAATTTTAGTCTAATACAACCAAAACCGTCCAAAATATGACATTTTTGTTGATTTGTAGGCGGTAAAAGAGGGTGTGGTAAAATATTTTTCCCTTAAACCATCTAGAACTCAAAACAAATCGAGTGCCAAAATTTGAGCTTAATTTACTTTGTACCTATCGTTTTAATATTTTAACTGTATTAAAACGTAGAATTAATTTTAATAAAAAAATTTACGAATTTCGTAATCAATTTTTACTAACACTTTTTACAAATTTCACAAAATTTAATACTTTTTAATGCTTGTTTTAAAATTTATTCCAAGATTTATAACCATGAAGGTAGTGTATTATTTTAAAAAATTAAGAAAATTAAAAATAAATAGAATATATGTATATAAGACTGTCTTACTTTTTCAACGTTTTTCGAAAAGTCCCCGGGACACGTTGATTTCTGATTCTACTCTTAGAAACATGAATTTTGGTATATAACACTTTAATATTATCTAACGGTTAATAGTCGCGCAATCAGCTTTAAGGCTTTTCGGCTAAAAAATTATATTTTCGAAAAAACAAGAATTTTTTCTTCAGTATTTTTCATATCACTATGAAACTAATGAAACAATTTTTATCAATTTATACTTATTTAAAAGCTAATAAAATTTTCCATCTTATGCTTTAAGAAACATTGCAATTTGTTCTGTACATTTTTTTAAAAAACTCTGCAATGTGATTTTGATTAAATTTTTTTCGAAACTTTACAAGATCATAAGGAAGAAGTTTTTAATAATGTAAATTTCGTATTTTGAAAAATTTTACAAAAAAAATTTTCATGTACAATTTGAAGTCATATGATATGGTATTTTTATTAAAAAAAAACACAACTGCACAAGGAGTTTTTTCAAAAAAAATTCAATTTTATTTTTTTTAAACGTAGCTACATAAGTATTTATGTAAGTAACCATAAGAAACAAAATTATACGATATTAGTTTAAGTTGCGAAGTATTGTACGTTTTCTGCTGTCAGGATGATTTTTATTGTAATGTTCAATTACTTGGATAACACAATTTTGCTGTCCTGGATCCATTGTCCACGTATTATTTACCATATTTAGAAGTCATATCATTCTTTCTGCTGGATCATTTAAAATTGTTACATTTTTAAAAATTATTTTATTTCCAAAAAATTTTTATTCGTACTCCACAAGGAAGGATGCATCTTAATAAGTTCCTAACAAAAAAAAATATTGAAAAACTGTATATTATAGTTAAGCCAGCGAAGGTGTCAAAGGCCAACTCACAGCAGAAAAGCTGTATAACAACAAAAAAATAACATTAAAATGCAAAACAGTGCATCGTAATACTGAGAACATATTAGGGCTATTCACAATCCAGTGCAAATAGTCTTGCACCATATCATTTGCAAAATGGTCAAATATATATTTACTCTACACTCAATAATTTTTTTATTCGAATTTTGGCTTTTGTAGTTTGTAGTTGTAGTTGAAGGATAATCAATATGAAAAAAGTACATTTTCAAAAAAAAATTGTTGTTTAAATAGTGATTTAAAATAATTTTATGTAGGCAGTTACTGGTAAACTAAATATATGTATTTGTACATGTATTTTTGAAAAACTCTCCCTTTTTTATTTTTGATATATTTTTTTATTTTTATATTTGAAAAACTAGAAACAAACTACCTTGTTTTTAAAAACAACTAATTAAAAAACTTATTTAAAATAATGTTGTTTATGAACTACTTTGAATTATATTATGGCGGCATCTACTTCAATTTTGAATAGTTTTTATTGCATATTGAATTATATTAAGGCGGCGACTACTCTGATTTTGAAATACCAAAATAAAAACTTACTAAATTTCGGTAAAGTAAGTAGTAAGTAGTAGTTGTTTACATACATTTATTTAAATAAAGAATATCTACATTAAAATAAATTGCATAATATGTCTTTGAAAGCAATTGTATTTCAACTTAAATAATTATAAAAGGTTCGTGATGAAGAACTGTGGTAAGTATACTTCTTAAAATGTATTTTTTTTAATACGAAATTTACACAATTAAAAACTTCTTCCTTATGATCTTGTAAAGCGGGGTAATGTGAGTTGAAGTTATCAAATTTCGAAAAAAATTTAATCAAAATCACATTGCAGAGTTTTTTAAAAAAATGTACAGAACAAATTGCAATGTTTCTTAAAGCATAAGATGGAAAATTTTATTAGCTTTTAAATAAGTATAAATTGATAAAAATTGTTTCATTAGTTTCATAGTGATATGAAAAATACTGAAGAAAAAATTTCTTGTTTTTTCGAAAATATAATTTTTTAGCCGAAAAGCCTTAAAGCTGATTGCACGACTATTTACCGTTAGATAATATTAAAGTGTTATATACCAAAATTCATGTTTCTAAGAGTAGAATCAGAAATCAACGTGTCCCGGGGACTTTTCGAAAAACGTTGAAAAAGTAAGACAGTCTAATATACATATATTCTATTTATTTTGTAGTAAATATAGTAGTATGTAATAGAATATAGTAGGATGTATTTCTACGTCAAAGTATAAAATGTACTAAACTTCAAAAATGGCCCAAAAAGACAGCCAACTTCATAGATAAGAAGACATTTTTTTTAAGGAAGACTTTTGAAACTTCCATTTTACATTTTGTTCACTTTTACTTTTGACATTAAAGCCGAAGCAACATCTTCAAAAGAATAAATAAATAAAAACTATTTAAATAAAACTAATAACTAAATTATCAGATGTGGGGTACCACAAACGCATTAAAATGAAAAATTTGACAAAAACTGCCATGATTGATGCGCTGCGTTCGGCTAACGTTGATGTACCAAACACAGCTACGTTGGTGCAAATCCGAGCGCTGTATAGTGAGGTTATGCAAGAAACAGATGAGGTTCCTGCAGGCACACTGGCCGTAACCTCAAAGTGCGTTCCACCAGAAAAAACTTCTGATGCAGTAAATGCAAAGGCTGCAACTGATGAACTTCCGCCTTCTGTTCTTCAAAATATTGAAGGAACTTCTGCCGATCAAACTTCTGCTGCCGATGAAACTTCTGTTGCCACTAAAACGATGTGAGAAATGGCGATGTTGATGAAACCTCTGTTAAAACCAATGCCAGAGCAACCGCTACTAAAATATCTTGTGATTGTTCCGCAGGAGCTTCTGTCCGTTTGCTTTGTGAGGAAAATTCTGAAGATCACCTTACATCGGCGGAGAGCGCCTCCTCTGCTTGCCACGTAGTTGCTGGTGTTGCTTCAGCAAGTGCTGTTACCCAAAATATGTATCGTGCTGCTGAAGATATGATTTCTGAACTTGATGCAGAAGAGGAGCAAGAGCTCAAACGGCTTGAAAGGCGCAAGAAAATTGCAGAATTGAAAAGGGAGTTGGCGGATATGGAATCAGTTATTAATCCAGGAAGAAAAATAGATTTTTCTGACATCGAAAATGCCATTTCTCCCTTTTCCGGAGATAACTCTTATGGAATCCGGAAGTGGATTCATGATTTTGAAGACGTTGTCTTGTCCTTAGGGTGTGATGAACCTTGCAAATATCTTTCTGCACGGCGTTTAATGCAGGGTACCGCTAAAATTTTACTCCGAACCGTTCGTGCCGATTGTTGGGAATCTTTAAAAGGAATACTTTTAAAAGAATTTGACTTAAAAATAAGCAAAAATGAGATATATCGCCAACTTGGTCAACGAGCTCGCCGTCGTGATGAACCATTATTGCATTACGTACTTTCAATGCAGGAGCTAGCTTCACATGCTGATGTTGATGATACGGATCTGATAGAGTTTATAATTGATGGACTATGTGATTCGCCATCAAACGTTTCAATTCTTTACTCAGCTAAATCAATGGATGAACTTAAGAATCTTTTACCGCGATACGAGAAAAGAAGAGTTAATAAAACACCAACAGCTAAAAGTGTTCTAACAACTTTAAATCGCAATACCACTACGACACCGACTGTCGGAGCAACCAGGTGCTTTAACTGTTCTGCTTTTGGCCACATTGCTGCTAATTGCCCAAAGGAAAAACGGCCGGCTGGTTCCTGTTTTCGATGCGCAGATACTGGACACATCTACAAAAACTGTCCAAAATTGCCGAAGCCCAAACCAATTGGAATTGTTAATGAAGATTATTCAGACGATGTTTTGAAGGACTTGAGCGCTATACAAATGGTAAGCGTTGCTTTTATGTTAGGAAAAGATAAGTGCACAGATTTAATAAAATGTTTATCTCTTTTGGATACCGGTAGTCCGGTTAGCTTTGTTCAAAAATCTGTTTTGCCTGAAGAAATCGAACTTGGAAGTTTAGTTTGTTCAAACTATAAGGGGCTAGGGGAATTTAAGTTGTATACTTACGGTACTATATCTTGCTATCTTAATCTCGCTTCTCAAGTAAAAAAAAATACTTCTTATGGTCATTCCAGATGGTATTACTCCTATGCCCTTACTAATTGGTCGTGATATACTCAAGAAATTTAAAATCAGTTTGTATGCAGATCTACAGCGCGAAAATTCTTCAGAGCAAATCAATTTTGAACTTATTAAAAATAATTCATTAAATCAACTTCATGTGTGCACTTATTTTCCTAATAATTTAAATAATAAAACAGCTGTTTTGGTTAATTCAAATGATTGTTCTATTGATGGTAAGCCTTGTGGTGACGTTAAGGTCATAAAGATTAGAAATTTTATACAAGGAAAAGAGTTGTTAGTAAAGAATTCTGCTTCCTCGGTGGAAAAGCAAAAACAGACGCTCATGAAATTTCAGTTATTGATTCAGCAAAAATTGAATTGTTATTTGACATTCCTAAAACTAAAGTTGTTGATGCATGGGATTGTGATATTTTTTCAATAAGGCTCGAACCAATTGATCAACTTGACATTGGTCCTGAGTTAGAGAGGATTATGGTCGATAAGATACGCGCTGTTATAAATGATTCTTACCTGAATTTTGAAAAATCAAAGGTGTCTCCATTAGAGTATGAAATGAAAATCCGCCTTTCGATTGATACGCCAATTTTTTGTCGCCCTAGGCGCTTATCTTTCTCTGAGAAACAGGAAGTTGACAAAATTATTAAAGATTTATTAAAACGGAATATTATTAAACATAGTAATTCCCCTTACGCCTCACCAATTGTTTTGGTGAAAAAGAAGTCTGGAGAAACACGAATGTGTATCGACTATCGCGCTCTAAATAAACATACGATTCGCGATAACTATCCCCTTCCCTTAATCGAGGATTGTATTGAATATTTGGGGGTAAGAAAGTTTTTACCTTGCTGGATCTAAGAAGTGGATTTCACCAGATTAAAGTCTCACAAGACTCAACTTATCTTACGTCTTTCGTTACTCCGAATGGTCAATATGAGTTTTTAAAAATGCCATTTGGTCTTAAGAACGCACCTAGTGTTTTTCAACGTTTCATTACTAGTGTTTTTCGAAAATTTATTGATGCCAAGCAAGTTGTAATTTACATGGACGATATTTTGATAGCTAGTGACAATATAACAGAGCATATTCAAATAGTGCGTGAAGTTTTACACTGCCTTTCAGAGAATGGCCTTGAATTAAAGTTGTCAAAATGTAGATTTGCCTACTCAAAGATAGAATACTTAGGTTATAACATATCTGATCAAGGTATTCAGCCTAGTGATTCACATATTAAGGCCATACAACAATATCCTATTCCCAAAAATAGCAAGGAATTGCACTCCTTTTTGGGATTGAGTTCATACTTTAGACGTTTTATTAATTCATTTTCTCGTATAGCAAGACCACTTTATGACCTCATAAAGAAAGATAAGCCTTTTATATTTTCAAAAGAATGTGAAGATGCCTTCCGAGAGTTGCAACATTGTTTGGTTTCATCGCCAGTATTGGTAATTTACGATCCGAAACGTGAAACTGAGTTACACTGTGATGCAAGTTCCCTTGGCTATGGTGCTGTTCTTCTGCAGCGGCAGGATAATAGGAAGTTGCATCCAGTTGCTTATTTTTCTAAGAGTACAACAGCACAAGAGTCGAAATATCATAGCTTTGAGCTTGAAACCTTGGCAATCATATCAGCTCTTCGCCGTTTTAGGGTATATCTTGAAGGAATTCCATTCACAATAGTCACAGACTGCAGTTCACTTACTCTCACACTTAATAAAAGAAACGTAAATCCACGTATCGCGAGATGGGCTCTTGAGCTTGAAAATTATAACTATAAAGTACAGCATAGAAATGGCGTAAACATGGGTCATGCGGATGCATTGAGTAGATGCCACATTATCTCAGTAGTTAACTCTGAAGATATCGACTTTCAGTTAAGAGCTGCACAGAGCAGTGATCCCGTTATTTTAGCTTTAAAAGATAAGTTAGCTTCTGAAAACTCAAAACAGTACGTACTTCAGGATGGTATATTATTTAAAAATATCAAGAATGGTAAACTTGGATTAGTTGTTCCTTCAGAAATGGAAACAAATTTAATTAGACATGTTCATGAAAAAATCGGTCATTTGGGAGTCACCAAGTGCTATGAACAGATTCGAATGCATTTTTGGTTTCCTGAAATGCAGCAAAAAATTGACAAATTTATAAAAAATTGCATCCGCTGTATAATGTACTCTTCTCCTGCATTGTCATGCGAGCGTAGCTTATTTAATATTCCTAAAGAACCACTTCCGTTCCATACACTTCATTTAGATCACTTTGGACCATTACCATCATTACAGTCTAAGCGGAAACATATTCTTTTGATTGTTGACGCTTTCACTAAATATGTGAAACTTTATTCAGTTGTATCTACAAGTACTAAAGAAGTCTGCGCTGCTTTTAAGAAGTACTTCGAATACTATAGTCGTCCTTCAAGGGTGATTACCGATAGAGGCACGTGTTTCACTTCCTTAGAGTTCAGTTCTT
This sequence comes from Dichetophora obliterata, assembly GCA_963920525.1. Lineage (NCBI taxonomy): Eukaryota > Metazoa > Arthropoda > Insecta > Diptera > Sciomyzidae > Dichetophora > Dichetophora obliterata. The sequence continues at coordinate 9,102,505 of OY986440.1, forward strand.
TTATGTTAGAATCAAATATATCTCATGTTAAGGTTGCGGTTCACTCACCTCAGGCCAATGGTCAGGTAGAAAGAGTCAATCGAATATTAACTCCAATGTTGGGAAAGCTAAGTGAACCATTACAACATGCAGATTGGGTGCAAACATTATCCCAGGTTGAGTATGCTATCAATAACACGGTTAATAGATCAACAGGAAGTACACCTAGTAAGCTTCTGTTTGGAGTTGACCAGCGAGGTGTTATAGTTGATAAACTTACTGAATTTTTAGAAGAAAAACAATTGAATAACTCTGAAAGAGATTTGGTTATATTAAGAGATAATGCATCAAAAGCTATAGTAAGGGTTCAAGAATATAATAAAAAGAAGTTTGATGAGCGTCACAAGCCGCCACATAACTATGAAAAAGGGAACTATGTCGTCATTAAAAATATTGACACAACCGTCGGTACCAACAAAAAACTAATTCCAAAATATAAAGGACCATATGTCATTCACAAGGTTTTGCCCCATGATAGATATGTAGTTCGTGACATAGAAAACTGTCAAATAACACAATTACCTTATGATGGCATTATAGAAGCAAAAAATATGCGATTGTGGAAAATTGATTAAAAAAAAAACAGCTGTTTTAGGCAACGCTTAGTATCACACAAAAGCTAAATATTTCTTTGTAAATTGGTACCGAATGATCTGGGCCGATCATGTGGTCAGATTGGACGAGATGTAGTAAATATAGTAGTATGTAATAGAATATAGTAGGATGTATTTCTACGTCAAAGTATAAAATGTACTAAACTTCAAAAATGGCCCAAAAAGACAGCCAACTTCATAGATAAGAAGACATTTTTTTTAAGGAAGACTTTTGAAACTTCCGTTTTACATTTTGTTCACTTTTACTTTTGACATTAAAGCCGAAGCAACATCTTCAAAAGAATAAATAAATAAAAACTATTTAAATAAAACTAATTACTAAAATTTTTATTTTTCTTAATTTTTTAAAATAATACACTACCTTCATGGTTATAAATCTTGGAATAAATTTTAAAACAAGCATTAAAAAGTATTAAATTTTGTAAAATTTGTAAAAAGTGTTAGTAAAAATTGATTACGAAATTCGTAAATTTTTTTATTAAAATTAATTCTACGTTTTAATACAGTTAAAATATTAAAACGATAGGTACAAAGTAAATTAAGCTCAAATTTTGGCACTCGATTTGTTTTGAGTTCTAGATGGTTTAAGGGAAAAATATTTTACCACACCCTCTTTTACCGCCTACAAATCAACAAAAATATCATATTTTGGACGGTTTTGGTTGTATTAGACTAAAATTTTGTAATATAGCTTATATAGATACGTTCGGCAACTATACTGAAAATGGTGAAAACAAAATGTTTTTTTTCCGATTAGCATGAAAATATGACAGTAAGGCGGTGGCAGGACAACGTCTGTCGGAGAATATCTTTATACAATAAATTCTTCTTTGATTTTGAAGAAATTTGTTTAATTCAAGTATTTTGTATTTTGTTAATTCAAGTTAATTTTATTTATTAAAAGCATTTTTGTTAAAAAACTGTTTTTCAAGTCCTGACTAATAATTATTTCATTAGCCGAATCATCAGAATTTCATCTTTTTATTGATCTAATGAAGTATCTAAAAATTATGGTTGAGTATCCAAAGTAGCAAGCAAAATATTGCTACAAGGAAAATGTCCAGCTAGAAACAAACTAAAGAAGATGAAAGAAAAAAACACACATACATATATATAATAACCTGTAAAATTTGTATCAAATATAACTTTTATTCTCATTAATTAAATCTACAATATTTCTTTGTTTTATTTTAAATTTATTAAATACTGCTAGAGCAATTCTATTTATTGCTACAATTTTTTATTATCCAATAATTATTACATTAGCCGAATCAGAATTCTGTCTTTCTATTCAGCTAATGAAATATCTAAAAATCCTTCTCTGCAGCAGCAACCAAATACCAGCTACAACAAAATCACAACAAAAATGTCCAGCTGGAAACAAAATAAACTCGGCAACCATGCACATGCAAATAAGAAGCTGTAAAATTTTATTTTCATTCATAAAATTTCCAATATTTCTTCAGATATTCAAATAAGAAGAAATAGGCAAGCACATTAAAAAATACCGATCTTTTTGCTCCCTTGTGCACGCAGCCAAAATGATCAAAATATAGAAAACAAAATGTAAACAAACTCGCACTTTTGAAGGGGTATAAAATAAATGTCCCATCAAAATACCCTATCTTGTCGATGGATGGCTAATATCGGCGAGTAAAAAATAACGAGCGACGAGTGAAATCTCTTATAGATATATACTCGTTGTTACTCGCTAGGTTATTTACTCGTCGGGTCTCTTGTCTTGTACGTGCAAATTTTTCATTCCGTACCGGAGCTTTCACATGCAATGTCTATAAGTATTTATAGTCTCTGGCTGACGTAGCTTTGTGGTTGCGACGCTTAGCGATGTATGAGTGCGAAGAAATAGAAAATAGAAAGCGTGTGATGAAGCGAAAAGAAAATAGTTTGCTATTGTTTCTTTTTGCTTTGGTATGACTTTTTTTTGTTTCCTATAAGAATCTTGCACTCATATCAACGAGTATAAATTATACCAAGAGATTGCTTCATCCAGCGTTCCAACTTCTTTCCAGACTATCAGCCATCCACCGACAGAAAAACCAAAACAATGACAACCAACGAGTTTTTGTACTCGTTATTGACGCATTGCTGTGAGTAAGAAGAAGTAAACATGAAAATGAATACGACAAGTAACGAAAGGAGAAGAAAACAATATTATAAGTATGTATGTGAATGAAAATGTAACTTCTATTTGCCACAACTTTTATTTTTGGGATCTTCTTGTGTTTGACGAATTGATGTTGTTTCTAGCTGGACATTGTTGTTGCGATTTTATTCTAGCTAGATTTTGGTTGCATCTGCAAATAATAATTTTTTCATTAGCCGAATAAAAAGACGGAATTCAGATTCGGCTAAAGAAATAATTATTCTTTAATAAGGAGTTGCAAATATGTTTTTTTTTTCATGAAGAGAAGAAAATTGCTTGTTACCCATTTGCTTAAATGTTGTTGAAATGGTTTTTATGTAGGTATTTTATTAAAAGATACCAAAGTTACAAGCAGTCATGATTTTATTTTAAGAAATTTATTTAAGAAAATGATTATATTTTTTATTAAAATGTCAATTTTACGACAAAACCATTGATCGTAGATGCATGTATATATATATATATATATATAGTATAGAATAGTATAGATATATATTAATATTATATTTATTATTATATACACATATACTTATAATTTTGTTAGTATTCTTATTAGGTTATCTTAAACCACCAACAAAAATATACCTATCTGCCCAATCAGAAAACCCTGCAAGCATAATCAAAAGTATATTTTGATTCAATTTTAAAATATTTAAGAATTCCATTTCGTTATATTAAGATATTTATTTCAGATAGATTTTATGTTGAAATGTATATAACTAATCCGAGTAAAACAATTTCATTTAGAACATTTTATTTTTTTATATATTTTAATATTCTTTGTTTATCACGTAATTAAAATGCAATGATAAAATTTTTAACATTTATTAGAATAATTTTGTACAAATGTAATATTGTGACGAATGTCGTAAAATTGACATCTTAATAAAAAATAAAATCATTTTCTTAAATAAATTTCTTAAAATAAAATCATGACTGCTTGTAACTTTGGTATCTTTTAATAAAATACCTACATAAAAACCATTTCAACAACATTAAAGCAAATGGGTAACAAGCAATTTTCTTCTCTTCATGAAAAAAAAAAAACATATTTGCAACTCCTTATTAAAGAATAATTATTTCTTTAGCCGAATCTGAATTCCGTCTTTTTATTCGGCTAATGAAAAAATTATTATTTGCAGATGCAACCAAAATCTAGCTAGAATAAAATCGCAACAACAATGTCCAGCTAGAAACAACATCAATTCGTCAAACACAAGAAGATTCCAAAAATTAACACAAAAAAATAAGCTGTAAAAGTTGTGGCAAATAGAAGTTACATTTTCATTCACATACATACTTATAATATTGTTTTCTTCTCCTTTCGTTACTTGTCGTATTCATTTTCATGTTTACTTCTTCTTACTCACAGAAATGCGTCAATAACGAGTACAAAAACTCGTTGGTTGTCATTGTTTTGGTTTTTCTGTCGGTGGATGGCTGATAGTCTGGAAAGAAGTTGGAACGCTGGATGAAGCAATCTCTTGGTATAATTTATACTCGTTGCTCATATGAATATTTACATTTTTTAGCTAGATTGGATTTGGTAAATTGTATGAATTTACCAATTTCAATCTTTTTAAATGATGATAACATTTTAATGCCCCCCTTTACCTATAAATTTATTTTATTTCTTGCAGGTAAGAAATTTTTTGATTTTAAGCTACATTTTTTACCAATTTTCAGGTACTATAAATTCAGCAAATTTTTTCATTTGAAGCTAAATTTTTACCAATTTACAGGTACTATGAATTTAGGAATTTTTTTAATTTAAAGCAAAATTTTTTAACTAGATTGGATTTGGTAAATTAAATGAATTTACCAATTTCCAGCTATTTAAATTATGATAATATTTTTATATGACCTTTACCTATAAATTTCTTTTAGTTCTTGCAGGTACAATGTATTTAAGAAATTTTTTAATTTAAAGCTAAATTTTTTAGCTACATTGCATTTGGTAAATTAAATGAATTAACCAATTTCCGTCTTTTCAAATTATTATAAATTGATTTAAATGATTTTTAAGCTACATAGTATATACACATATATGAGATGTATATACTTTCTTTATGTAAAAATATATATACAAATTTCTGTCAATTGTTGCAGGTATTTAGAAAATTTTTTCATAAATCTAGTTTAATTTTAGCTTTAACTCGAAATCAATTAATATTAAGTTTACTTTATCTTGTTATGTTAAAGTAGTTTTAGTGTATACATCAACGTATATCTAGCTTATCTTCTTCAGATATAGCTTACATTTTAAAATCCATTTCTATTTAGTAGATTTTGTTTTAATTTTTGGTCTAGTTCTAAATCAATTAATATTTAATTTACTTTCTATATTTTTAGTTTACATTTTATAAAACAAGACAATTGTTGTGGGTTTTTTGTTTTTTCTAGTGTTTTTACTAGCTGCGTTCATGAAACCTACAACCCAATCAACCGTTGCGCACCCGTTGAGTTTGCACCTACTGAACGCGACTGATCACTTACTGATTAGCTCAACTTTTTGAGTAGTTTACGGGCTTCATGAATGCAGCCAACAGGAGATCAGAAAAATAAAAAAATCAGAGTAAATAAAACCTGATTGCTACAGCTGGTGTTGTCCTTGTTGTAATTGTTGGACGTTGCTGTGGTTGCAGCTTCTGATGCTGTTGTCGTCTGTGAGGATGACAGCGCTATAGGATGTTGATGTAAGCTGCGGTTGTTGGTGCTAGCGTAATTGTTGTTGCTACCTGTCCCCGCTAAAGATGTGGTTTTTGTTGCCCGTGATGGGTGTGCAGCTGGTGTTCAGGACCAAGGTAATGTTTTTGGCTGATAGTGTAGCGGTGTTGGTGGCTATGCGGCTGGCGTAACAGTTGTGCTGGCACTTTGGTGGTGGTGCCGACGCTTTTGGACACTGCTGGCTGAGACGTGGCTACTGGGGCCATAAGTAGGTGGCGATGTTGAAGTGCTGGTGCAGTGTCACAGCTGGCGATGTTGCTGTACTGGTGCAGTTATATACGTGGTTGCACTTGCCGTGGCTGAGGTGCTGGTGCAGTTATGTACGTGGTTGCACTTGCCGTGGCTGAGGTGCTGGTGCAGTTATGTACGTGGTTGCGCTTGCCGTGGCTGAGGTGCTGGTGCAGTTATGTACGGGGTTGCACTTGCCGTGGCTGAGGTGCTGGTGCAGTTATGTACGTGGTTGCACTTGCCGTGGCTGAGGTGCTGGTGCAGTTATGTACGTGGTTGCACTTAAGTTTGCTCCTACGATTTTACGAGACTGTCCATATTCTACACTGGCTGTAGTGTCCGTAGCTGAGAAAGTGGCTAAACGATCCAAATTCAGATATATGCATAATGAAAAAATTTATTTTTCTTACCTCACAATTTATGCACTACGTGCCTGGGTAGCCATCAACGAAGAAGAACAAAGGCCGGAAGTTCGCCAGCCATCGTTCTTTTCGTTGACAGCCGTCACCTATTGCATTGTCGTTTACATAAGCAAATCGGACAGTACAACTTGCTAGGTTATACGACATGGTTTAATGACGGCTTAGACCGAATGTTGGTGCAAACGATGTTTGCGCAAACTGTCGGACGCGGGGTTTGAGCCACTTTGTTTAACAAGCAATTAAGGCCACACAACAAACATGTCAGCTGGCAAGTTGAACGATCTCAGGCACTAATTAACCACGGCTGACACGTTATGGATAATTAGTTTGCAAGCAAAAAAAAAAACAAAAAAAAACATCGGTTATATTTAATGAATTCCGGGTTGAAACCCAGCTCAGGCTTGAATTTGAATTCAAATTCCAGATCAGCCGAGGGCACAACACAACGGGTTCTACCGGATGAGCCGATGAGAAAAACTCTTCCGGTCGATCAGTCGTAGCGTTTCCTCTGCTGACCTGAATTTTTAATTCAAATTCAAGCCTGAGCAGGGAAACACTGACGACTTAGCTGTCAAAATTGAGGTTGCGTTATGTCTGTGACATTTTCATTAAGGTCGGTTCACCAACCTCCGCTACCACTAGCTGTCAAAATTGAGGTTGCGTTATGTCTGTGACATTTTCATTAAGGTTAGTTCACCAACTTCCGCTACCACTAGCTGTCAAACGACCATTTGACGCTTGAGATCTTTCCCCCCCACAAGTATAAAATTTTGTTATTGGTAAAATGACTACGTTTTGCATAACCATGATTTTTTTTTGCCGTATACTAGCCGCTTATATAACTTGCATTCGCTGCTGTACCCTGCGAGGCTAATTCGATCATAATATTTCGAAATCTTTCTTATGGCATCGCTTACAAACATCTTTTTTCTTTTTTAAAAATGACCGTTTTCAACTTTAGGCTCAGTAGACTCATTTATAATTTAAAAAATTTTCTATCTACTATTTCAGGTTATTAAATTCTTTCCTTCTTTCAAACACAACAAATTCTTACTTGTCTTTTTTCCCCGGACTAACAAAAGCTTTTTGTATATACTGTAAATATTGTAATTACATTTGTGTAAATATTTACTGTAAATATTGTAAAAATTAAATTTTATAATGTAAATATTGTACATAAATTTTTGTGGTTGCAATAACCGTTTATTAAATTGCTTTATGTAATTTACATATCTGTAAATATGTAAATACTGTAAATATTGGAAGTACATTTAATACTTTTACTTTTCTAGTTTTAAGTTGTAATTATTTACTTTATTGTATTACTTAGGTTAGTTTAATCCATTCAAAGTGTTTGCCTTAGTTGATAATTCATTACATTATGTAATAAGTTTTCAATTTAGTTTTAAGTTATTACATTCTGTAATAAGATTTTCATTTAGGTTTAAATTACTACATTATGTAATAAGATTTTCATTTAGTTTTAAATTATTACATTATGTAATAAGATTTCATTCTAGGTTTTAAGATATTATATTATATAATAAGCACCGTATTATATTAAATAATAAGAGCAAGTTTAAAAATGTTTTCATTTTTTATTGAATAATAAGAATAAAATGAGGTAAGTTTTAAAACACCAACAATTCAAAACCAAAACTACAAAATAAATTCATATGTATGTAAGACATTATTTTGCTTTAAAATTAATAAAAGATGAATTTGTTGCTTTCTTTATTAATTGATTAATTTATTAAAAAATCTATAAATAAATTCATAATTCATAAAAGGATGAATTTATTGCTTCCTTTATTAATTGATTAATTTTATTAATTTATTAAAAAATCTGTTTGCTAAAAATAAAAACTTTTTACATACCTTCAGCAAATAGATTTTATACAAAATTTTAAAAAAATCCCAAAATACAAAAAAAAACAAGGAACTTTATGTCACCATAACAATTACTGTTTAAATAAGGTAATTAAAATGAAAAAAAATATCTTTAAATATTAATACCATTTTTGGATTATTAAACAAACACAATTAGTTTTATATTTTGGATTTGAAAACACAACAAAATACTTTCATAAATTTTCATGTTTCAAACTTTTAGATGGTATTTAATATTTTAAACACTTTCGTAAACATTCTGAGTTTGTTTAAAATGAAAAAAATTTTCTAAATACCTGCAACAATTGACAGAAATTTGTAAATATATTTTTACATAAAGAAAGTATATACATCTCATATATGTGTATATACTATGTAGCTTAAAAATCATTTAAATCAATTTATAATAATTTGAAAAGAGGGAAATAGGTAAATTCATTTAATTTGCCAAATGCAATGTAGCTAAAAAATTTAGCTTTAAATTAAAAAATTTCTTAAATACATTGTACCTGCAAGAACTAAAAGAAAGAAATAGGTAAAGGTCATATAAAAATATTATCATAATTTAAATAGCTGGAAATTGGTAAATTCATTTAATTTACCAAATCCAATCTAGTTAAAAAATTTTGCTTTAAATTAAAAAAAATTCCTAAATTCATAGTACCTGTAAATTGGTAAAAATTTAGCTTCAAATGAAAAAATTTGTTGAATTCATAGTACCTGGAAATTGGTAAAAAATGTAGCTTAAAATTAAAAAATTGCTTACCTGCAAGAAATAAAATAAATTTATAGGTAAAGGGGGGCATAAAATGTTATCATCATTTAAAAAGATTGAAATTGGTAAATTCATTCAATTTACCAAACCCAATCTAGCTAAAAAATGTAAACATTCATATGAGTGCAAGATTCTTATAGGAAATAAAAAAAGTCATAGTAAAGCGAAAAGAAACAATAGCAAACTATTTTCTTTTCGCTTCATCACACGCTTTCTATTTTCCATTTCTTCGCACTCATACAGCTCATACATCGCTAAGCGTCGCAACCATGGCAGAATAGCCAGGTAGATGCACTAGAAATACGCTCTCTCCGCCAACAAAACAATAACAAAGGCGTAATTATAATGTCAAATCCATGATACAATTATTTTACAAGGTAGCCGTGACAGATTTTTGGCGATTGGAAGTTGTCAAAAACAGCTAAAGAATGTTGTAGTTTGCTGCTGTTGACTAGCTATGTGCTTATTTTTAACTTTTATTTGATTCATTAAATGTGTTCACGAAGTTTATTGGAATGTTTTTAGTTTGCTGCAATTGACTAGCTATGTTTAAGTCGTTGCTTATTTTTTCACATTTCTTTGATTAATTGCATGAACAGCTAATTTTGACAACTACCCATCGCCGCTCGTGAGAAAAAAGCCAGTCTACGCGGCTACCTTGTAAAATAATTGTATCATGGTCAAAACAAGCTGTATTAAAAATGTTATCAATTTTTGCTTACTTATTTATTCAGTTTTGACAATGGATTTTCTGTATTGCCTACAACTTCCTCCCGCCGCGATAATTCGAAAACAGTTCATTAATGGTTAGCTTCCGTTCCAGCACGATACAATTAGCAAACAATTTTGTTTTCCAACAGCAATTTCACTTGTCAAAATATATTTTGACAGTTTAAATAAGCCATAGCTACACAAATAAATTGGTTACTGAACAATCGAAACAAGTAGTCGAATGAAAATTTTATTAAAAGTAAACTTTAATTTGCTTTATTTAAGGCCAAACTACAATTAATTATGTATTATATCTTAAAACACGGCTCATTTTATGAAATTTTTAAGATTTTTGTTTAGTTTTTGTACATGTTCATACATAAAATCTGGGTACGCAATTGATTTATACGGTTACAAGTAAATTATGCATCCGTATGGCTGAATGAATAAGCATAAATTGTCAATAGTGACATTATAGTTAAGCCAATGTTTTGCTCTCTCGTTTTTTGCTCTCTGAATTGCATCTACCTGGTTATTCTGCCATGGTTGCAACCACAAAGCTACGTCAGCTAAGCAGAGCTGAGCAAAGTCAACCGAAAAATTTCAATTTTATTTTCCTTCACATCCACTTTCGCTCAATCCTCACTGATTACAAATGTCTGCACAAACGCAACTGTGCAGAACTGACAATTCTTTACTACTCTTTGATCATAACGAGACGGTAAGCATTTTTTCGACGATTTTTTTTTTAATGTTTTTATAATAATATCTTTGAATACTATAAGCCACTAAACGAAATTGTTTAGATGCGCTACATGGAAGTTGGAATTGGAGAAAACACGTGATGTGGAAAATTTCGTATGGGAGGTGGGCGTGGCAGAAAAGAGTTATTTTACTTTTAAACATATATTTAAGATTTTTGACGGAATGGTTTTAATATAGGTTCATAGCAAAAACAAATATGAAGTTATAAACATTTGTGTTGTATCAGAGGTAGGCGTGCTTGTAGGCGGATTTAAAAATATTTTTGTGTGTGTTCTAATAAAGCTTATTCTAACTTATATACCAAGATTACGATGAGTCCTTCTATTTATTGACAACTTTTGTATGGGGCTCAACCACTGTGCAAGGTAGTGAGTTTGAGCCTCAACAATGTGGACGAATGTTTTGTTTTTTTTTTTTAAACAAATTCAAATTTTGAAAAATGCACTGCTAAGGGTAAAAAAAAAATTTAAAAAAACGTAGTTTAAATAAAATTTGTTTTTGTTTATTTTAAAAGAAAGTAGTTTGATTTATTGCTATTTAGAATATATTTCTTTGTGAGTTCTGTAGCTCAGAGCACAGAGCGCTTGCTTTATAATCGTGAAGTTGTGAGTTCGAGCCTCAACAATGTCAATGGATTTTAATCTGGTTTATTTTTTGTTTCATTTTTAATATCTATCTTATCTATCTTCTATCTTATATATATTACGCAAACGTAAAATTTTGTCCGGCGTAAGGCTTTTTAAGTACAAGTCCAATTTTAATAAAATTAGTATGGTATGGCAGGTTTAGACCTGTAGATGTGCAAACTGGACTTTTTATTTCTTAAAAATTTATATTTTTTAAGATGTAGCGAGTTAAAGTTTGCATTTAATTGTTGTTTTTATGTTGCTTTTTCTCTACTTAATTTCAGCATATGCCTAAAAATATGTGAGGTATTTAGCTTCACCTATCGGCTAATACCTATGAAACTGTTATACTAACGAATATCTTTTATAATTTCACAGCTAAAACTATATATTCAATATCAAAGTGGTACTGGAATGATTTCTTACAGCTGAAAAGGGATTTCTAAACTGTTGGTCGGAAAGTTTTTTAATTTTTAAAAATTTACACAAAAATTTAATAAGAAATTGGAAACTGGGTATGAAACATTTTTGTTGAAGCATTTTTCAACTGAAAATCAAGAAATATTCTTACTCCTGTATATTTAAAATAAATTTGGGTATGAAATTGAACATTATATCGTCGTTGCGCATGCAATACCACGTATATTGCAAAAAGGCCAAAATTAATTTCATTTCAATTGTGATCAGTTGAAAATCTATTCAATAGCTTTAAATAAAATCTAGCTATGTTTGATTTTGTCATTTTAACGCCACACTGGTTTGCTAGTTTTTAATATTTATAGAACTATTTCGGTTTCTTGAACATATTCTTTTGTCACCTTTAGTGGTGAATTTTTGAAAATTCGAATTTTTAAAGTTTTTGACAAAAACTAAAAAACCAGAAAATAATTATTTAAGTAAAAAAAAAAAATTAATATAACACGTTTTCAAAACGAACTAAAAAGTAAAAAAATAATTTCTCCTAGAGTAGGGCTTTTAGTTCTCCTAAAAATGTGGGGCGAATGCTATAGAAAACAGTAAGGAATGTTATTAACAATTTTAGTGCGTTAAGTGGTTTGATAAGTTTTATTTTTTTGTAAAAGTATTCAGGTGCACTAGGAAAACAAATAAAAAAAATAATATTAAAAACAGTTACGGTACCAATTGAACCCTTTGCAGACGAGGATCCCTTTGTCCGTCCTCAATGCAAGCTTTATTCCAAAACTTTAACAAGTTTGTGTGGGAATTTTTTAACCTTTCCAATGTTGGCTAAACGACCACAATCGGACGATAAATGGCACAGTTTTGGCGATTAAAGTCGAAATGTATCCAAAAAAAGTTGCAAGAAAATTGCAAAAAAATTCCCGATTTCTCAAAATTTTTACACTGATAGTTTTTGGTTTTTTTTTTCTAGAAACAAAAAAATAGCCCATACAAAAAGTGTTTTTTTGCCCAAAAAAGACACTTTTTAAAAAATTGCAGGTAGCCTAAGGGTTAACACATCGCGAAATCCTTTCGTGGAGGGTACTACAATGAGCCAAGGAGTATTTTTGACCGAGTTTATCAAACACTTTTTTGTTTTGTATGTGTATGGAGACCAACGCCGTAGATAGAAAGGTATTTCATAAGGGGGGATTTTCAAAAGCAAAAAAAAATTGTTTTCTTCACTTTCATAGGAATTTTTGAAGGCCTAAGATCTTTCCAATTTCTTAGCTGATTTCAACAGTCGAAGTGAAAAGAGTTAACGAAATTTTATTTATTCTTATTCTAAACATACAAAATTGATTCAATAGCTCGGTTTTGAGCAGGACGACAAGTATTTACTTAAGTAAAGCAACGAAAATAAATATGTTAAAAAAATAAACATACTTATACATAATTGTAGTATCGACGCCAATTGTGTAGAGCGCGAAACCAATTTGTCGATAACAGTTTCCTCGTTCACAGAAATAATATTATTAAAGCTTAGTATGCTGTAGGAACGAAAATTTTTGGGCATGTAACTCTACACGCGAAATTTTGGTGTAGAGTCAACATTTTTGTGTGGAGAAAAGCACTTGCTGTTCTGGTTGACAGGTTCATATTTTTATTGCTGCAATTTTATATCCTATAAAAAGCAAGACTTCATTAATATATTATATAAATGCAACAATAAATTTTTTAAATAAAAAATTCAACACTTAAACATACTTACTGCTTATTTCTTATTGCTGAATGGCTAATTTCCATGCCAATTAAATGTACGGGCATATAATCGACAGCGAAATTTTGAAATTTCAACTCTCCACTCACGAATGGAAATAGCAATAATTTTCGTTTCTACAGCGTACTAGCTGTCGAAAAAAATTTCGCTGCCTGGTCGTTGTCAAAAGTCTCAATGTATTTCTTATGAATATTTTTTTTTGTTCCTACAGCATACTAAGCTTAAGCAGCAAGGCGTTCCTTTCCAGTAGCATTTCAATTTTTCAAATTCTTTAATGTGCTAATAAAACGTTCACTGGAAGCTGTACTACAGGCAAAATAACAATCATTAATTTCTGACAGCTACATTTGTTGCCGCAAAATAATTTAAGTGTTTCAGTAGCTGTTCTGCAACCATAATTTCTGTTGTTGGTCCATTCTGGTTGGTTAGTTTTCTTTAACTCAAGTTCTGTGACCAAGTTTTCTAAATCTATTTTATTTGGATACAAGACCCTTATAGCAGTTTGAAAAGATTTAATATTTCACTTAATTATTTTTGATGGCTTTGAAAATTTGCAATTATGTATTTGAAAGTGCTTTGGAAATCGCAATTCCATTTTATTTCTAACAAACTGATATACAAAAGGAATGAAAAGCTTAATTCGATAAAAGTCCTCTGCTATTTCTGCCGTTACATTGCATCTTGATAAACGAGGCTTACTTATTTCCATTCAAAGTGAATAAAATTATATTCCAGTTTTATTAAATATATCTTTAAATGCTTCTTTATCGTTCTTCCGAAAATTTTCCAAAGTTTCGACTACAAGATTTATCTTGTCTGCAGAATTTTATTAGATCTTTATCAAGTTTTTGCAACTGTACTGTCAGATCTAACGTAAATGAAAATATTTTATATATTAAATGGCCTACAACCAAATATTATGGACTCGTAAATGCGCACATTAATTGGTTTGCTTGGAACAAAGTGTTACCGCTAGAATTTGAGGTAAAAAGTTTATGAAGGCACTTGACAGCTCAAAAAATCGTGCAACTGACAAATGTGGCAATAAAATGCATTTTTGCACTTTTGGAAATTTTTCAAACATCTGAAGAATATAGTCCCAAAAATTAAAGTCAACCAGAGCAAAACTCTCGAAGTTATTGACTAATTAGTCCCCTCTCCAGTAGCTCGGACAGCGAACATTTCAAACTCGTTTTTCACAAAACCACTTTTTAAAAGCCCGTCTGCACTGCCATTTAAAAACTACATTACTAATTCATTTCATACTTCGTACACACTTTTAACCTCCCCCAACGATAAGTTTTAGAATTTTTTGAGATTAAGGGGGAATGACGGAAATTTTCGTGAAAAATAGCAATTTTATTAAATATTAATTCTTAAATGCTCCATAAAAGATAATAAATTCAGTTATTAAATTGTAAAAATCATTTTCAAAATAATTTATACTTTAATAATAATAAAAATAATATTTTTTTTAATAATAGAGAAATTTATATGAAAAACTCTGTACAAAATTACGGGAGTTGATTCCCTGAGATAAGGCGAGTAAAAAATAGTATGGGGGGTGTGTCGCAAACCACCCCCTAAAACTGAAAAATGAGGAAATCGTTCCTTTAAACGCTATTATTAAGACATACCTTAAACGATTTTTAAATTAAATAACGTTTTACAAAGGAAATTAAAAAGCCTTCAAGGAATTAGTAAAAATGTTGGCATTGCAACAAAAAAAACCTTATGAGCGTCTTACTTCTATAAATATGGCTTGTTTTCTTAAAAATTTAACGTTGAACCGAAGTTTCTCGAAAAAACCGAAATTTTTTATTAATTTTGTAAAAAAAATGCATTTATTAAAATAGAATTTATTCAAAGTAAAAAGACTTGCTAGATCATATTCTTCGACATCTACATCTACTATAGCTATCTGGAAGTAGTTGTGGTATGGATGAACTCATAAGAGGAAGTGCCTCATGTGAAAAGGGCATAGTTTTCTTGTGCCGCCATGGTAACTTGAATAACTTAAAGCACTCTTAATATTTCTATTTTTTTAATTGGACTTTTTTTGTATAAACATAAAAAACTTTTCATCGATTTTTTAACATTTAAGTCTTGTAGCATGTACAATTCTCTTCGAGTAAAAAAATTTTTCTTTAAATGACGAATCTGCAAAAAGAATAAAAAACATTGCCCTTTCAACGAATGAGCAGAACATAAATGATTAAAAAAACATTGGCGTCCACAGGGGGTGCAGTGGATGCTTTCCCCAACCCATGTGCTTTAGAAAAAGATGAAATTCCTATATAATTGAAAAAAAAATTAAAAACACTAATAATAATTAGACGTTTGCCTCTCTGCTTTGCATTTTTGGAATTCCTGCGGATGCCCATGTGCACGCACATTTCAAATAACATTATTATGAAAAATAGCAGCAATAATTAAAAAAATAAAACAAGTTCAAAGATAAAGTGCACTTTCCGATATGCCAATTCCGACGCACAGTGCAGAAAGTGTCAATTACGGAGGGGATTTCCCGAAATGCTACTCGACGGGCAGGTTATTTTACTTGAAGAAAAACAATACCAAGTGCGTTTTTTCGCAACTTCAGTATTTTTACCTATGTCCAGTTTTTTTCATTAAATTTTCCCTATGTGCGTCATTTCGATACTAGGGTTGACCCTAAAAACGTGTTTCTTGGCTTTGTACTCTTTGTAGATGCGCTGGTTGCTGATTTCGAATCTGATGTTAGAACTTCAAAAAGTTTTTTTGACACTAGGGTGCTAGCTAGCTGATTTCGAACCTGAGGTTAAAATTTCAAAAAGTTTTTTACATATATGCTGGCAGTATGAAGGGGTCGCTGATTTCAAACCTGATATAAGAATGTAAAAAAAATTGTTGACACTAGGGTGGACCCTAAAAATGTGTTTTTTTATATACTTTTTGTATATATGCTAGCAGTGTAAGGGGCCGCTGATTTCGAACCTGATGTTAAAATTTCAAAAAGTTTTTTGACACTAGGCTGTACCCTAAACATATGTTTTTTTTTGTTTGTTTTATATATTTTCAGATAATTTCCAGCTGAGATACAGTGGACACCGCAAATCGTCTTTTTTCAAAGACGTTCTTGGTAAAGCTTTGTCACCAGGTTGTTTGCCGACTTTTTTTTTCATAAAATAATGAACAAGGTAGCAACGCTCATTATCATTTTAATTTCACAGCCTATGCATACGTTTTGCAAAATCTTTATATGTATAACTTCCCAGCAAAAAAAGTGCTTCCAAAAGAAGCTAAAGTGGAAGAAAAAGTCTTGAACTCCATCCCTAACTCCATCATACCAAGAAGGCATTCTTTTAACATATGCATGTCATTGGGAGGAATGCTTTCCTTAATCTTCACTAGAAGTAATTCCAGAACTTTTTCAATGAAAGATTTCTTTGAGACCTTCTATGAAAGGATTTTAGTAGGTGCTTTTTCAGAAGAACTTTAACCCTTTCGGGACGGAGTCTTATTTTGAAAACCGTGATATTTTTCGTGGAAGTTTTTGCATATTCTAACAGATATGTCAAAAAAAATATGTTCTGCATACTCAGAAATCCTGAAATCGCCCTTTTATCCTGGGACATATAATCCCAATAAGCATTTTTCGTGGGACATATGATCCCAATAAGCATTTTCCGTGGGACATATGATCCCAATAATAATAAAAAAATAACCAAAGTATTACAATATTAGTACATTTCAATGGAAATTCATTTTTATTTGTTTTATTTATTGTTTTATATTATTGTAGTAATATAATTAGAAATTTAATTTGTGGAAGGGTCCAAAATATTGGTAGCACAAAGCGTTGTTACAGCCTGAGCATATCATCTTTGTGCGCTTCTCGATACCAAGTGAAGTACAGCGAACGCAGCGACAACGTTTTTCTTGTTCCACTGGCAAGTGATCTCCAACATTGAGACTATCAGTTTTTGGACGCTTGGGTGTTCATCCCCCCTGGCGACGTGGCATTTTCTCTCGTCTTTTAATTCCTTCGGAAATCATGCCTTCAGCAAGAGGGACCAGGAAATCTTTCAACGATATTTTTTGTTTCTTATATTCGGTATACACAATCCACGAATTTACCACGCAAACCATTAGTAGTTTATAGAAAACTTTCTTCCACCATTTTTGAGACTTGCGGTTAAAGTCATAAACGGCCGTTTTCTAGTCGGCTAAGTCGACTCCTCCCATATAAATGTTATAGTCGCTGATACTTTTAGGACACTTGATTTTCTTCTTTGATCCGTCTTTTTGCTTTCTTTCAATGTCTACAAGCGATGGCGCATGGCAATTGGAAACTAAAAGAACTTCTTTCGAATCCATCCATCGAGCAGCCAGAATACCACTAGATTTAGTTTGAAGTTGGCTTTCTCCTCTCTTCAACTTTCCGATAAATTTAGGTAAATTTATTCTTTCTGTTTTGCATGTATGTTCCAAGTGCGGGAAATGCAATGGTTTCCAATAAATTTATTGAAGTAAAGAAGCGGTCAAAGGACAAACATCCATTTTTCTCACGAATAGAAGAAACCAATTTTGATACGACCCTCTCTCCAAGAGTGCTGATGTTGGACTGCACAGCATTTTCTTCCTTTCCAGTATAAACATTCAAATTGTAACTGTATCCTGTCTTCGAGTCACATCGCATCCAAACTTTTATTCCACGTTTTATTGGGTTCATGGGCATATATTGCTTCATACTTGATCTGCCTTTGAATTTTACCATACATTCGTCAATAGACTGGAAACAACTCTCACTGCGAGCAGCAGCAAATGTGTATTTTAGACAGTTCACAACATCGGAGATGTAATAGTCTTTGCCAACGTTAGTGGGCTTTTCACAGAAATACAAGGATTTCATTCGGATCGGTTAAGTTTCGCTTTGACTGCGCACGATGGTTCAAAGTTATTAGACGCTGATTAGTGCATTCAGCAATTCGAATGCACAAACTGTAGGGAAATATCTTGGAAAACACCTTATACTCGTTGCACTCATCAGTGAGATGAAGAAGTATTTTGCAATCTCGTTCAGTAGGGAATTCGTATTTTGGATTGAAATCCTGACGGCCATCGGCGGTAAAATTTACCCACTGGTCAACTGGCTGTGACTCGTCATCTTTTTCGTCGTGTTCACAGGGTACATTGGGATTATCGTCAGCTTCGGCAGATTCGGTGTCATCGGAGTTCTCAGTCAAATATTCACTTCCAGAATCATCAAAATCAACATCAGAATCCGACTCTTCGCATACAATACGCACAAGTTCCTCAAGGGTTTGCTTCTTTTTTGCCATCTAAAATGTGTATTGGGACAATTAATCCCACAAAAAAAACGTATTGGGACTATATATCCCACGTAAAAAACGTATTGGGACTATATATCCCAATTTTACGAAATCAGCTATAACTTACCTTATATTGTCATAAAACACCACCAACCAAGTAAGTTTAAAAAACAAACACTTTTTTTATACAAAACAATATAATTCTATGAAATTAATATTCTTTAGCAACAGCTTTCAGCTAATTATCGATCGCAACTGCTCAAATTTCACCGATGTTGTGAAATTCATTGTCAGCTGGTGTGAGTACGCTGACATGTACCGTTATGTTTTTGTTTACATTTCATAATGGACACTTAAATCTGTTTTCGGGACTATTTACATAAGCAATTGCGTTAAAAATAGAGAAAATACGGAAGTTTAACTATTGGTGGGACGTATAGTCCCAGTAGTCCCGAAAGGTATAAGAAGGCATTTCATGGAATGGAATGGTTTTTGTGGTTTGGGGGTTTAAAAATCCTTGAGAAAATATCCCTTTCCTCGACATACTCGGGATTTCGGTGTTGGAAGTGTTTGGTTTTTGTTGGGGGTTTAAAAAAAATTCCACGTAAAATATACTTTTCCCGATGTTCAAAGCATTTTTGTGTTGGAAGTAGTAAGTGTTTGGGTTTAATTGAGGGTTTAACAAATCCCCCGGAAAATATCTAAAACATATATTATAATATAATTATATATAATTTTTTTACTATGTTGATTTTCTATGATTTAAATACAAATTCTAAATGTTTGATAGTTTAAATCATACTTGATTTTAAATACAAATTCTAGTTGTTTGATAGTTTAAAGTCGTTTATTGAGCTTTAGTTCAGGTTAGAACAATTAATTGCTTTAACGAATTTTTTCCAAAGAAACAACAACATTTTCGATATAAAAATGAAAACATCACTAGCTGATTTTATTGCAATTTCAGCCCAGCTACAGGCTTCATCAAAAATCTTTGTAATGGCACCGGCGAAAATCGAACTTTTTTACTTTAATCGAATGTCTTCCAGAAGTAGGTTATAAGAATTCCTCTTGAAAGAACTTCTTTATAAGGCAAAGAAAAAGTACAGTTTGATTTATAGAATGTATGAATAGATGGAGACTGAATGGATATCACATTAGCATCAAAAATGTTGCTGGGTTAAGAGCAGGCTCTCGTAAAACTCAACCTAAGAACTCAATTATTTTTTTTAATTTTTCGATAGCTTATGATATGTAGAATATATACCAAAGTGGTTTGGCCGATAACGATTGCATAGAACAGTTATCACATACAAAAGGAACCCATATTTTCATAAGCGCACTGAAAAAATTGTTAACCAAATCTTAAAACGCGTTTTCTGGAACTACTTTCAAGAACAACTCTAAAGATTTTTTTACTGACTTTAAGGATTTAAGGGTTAAGTGGATCTTCAACCTAATTTCAGATAATATTCGCCTTTTGTTTTTTTTTTAAGAGCACTTTAAAGATCTAAAAATTTATAAAAAATGCTACTAAAAATTCACTTGTCTGCTTTTTTGTACTTTTCTACTATTTATTGATATAATAGGTTTTAGCTCTAATATATAATAAATGATTTATAAAATTTTTTTGTTTTTTTGTATCAAATGACATGAACATACTGTGAACTTCGGATGCTTTTGGATACCTTTTTTCAGCGTGACTTTTGACGTTTTATGCAGGAAAAAAAAATTTTTCTGCACTTTAAGAATCAATAAATAACTGCCAATAAACTGACGGTGTTCATTAACTTACTTCTATGAAAAAAAAGTAAGGAACATCACTGTGTTTTTCGTCCTATAGATGAGAACCTGCCCTTAATTTCTGACCAAACTACTCACTGACAACAGTGGCGGATCCAGAGAGAAGGAAATTTAGGGGGGTAAAATATTTCTGAAAATTTTGTTTGCTTTTATTTTTTAAATACTTTTATGTATTCTTTATTTGAAGTCAACTAATATTTATTAATATTTTTTACAATAATTCACACATGTTAATATTTCAAAACTTAAAATTAAAGCTTTGTTTTTTATAATGCTACAAATCTTACGGTGTGTTATTCTATTCATAGTGAAATTCTATAGTTTCCTATTTTTTAAAATTTTTCGACCACATACTTTGGATTCAAAGGTACAGTGGGTCAATAAAGAAGTCGGACAAACAGGTAACCAAACATTACGTATGAAAGAAAATTTGAAGGAAACAAAATATTGCTTTGGTTTATTTTTTATTTATTATGTATTTATATATACTATTAAAAACAATAACAACATAATTTAAATTAGCTTCATTTTATAAAAAAAAAATAATTCGTGAACAAAATTCATGTCAAAAAAGAACTCGGACATTCATACTAAATTTTAAGTATGTGGCAACGCTGTTTGCTACTAAACATTTTGAAAAAGGGGAATCACAGTTTTTGCTTTGTTTGTAGTAGATGCAATAAACTAAAGCAGTTTTTGTGTATTTTGAAGCTTCGGAGCAAACAATTTTCCAAAATAAAAGTGAAAATGGGTAGACAACGTGGACAAAGCTCAATCGAAGTTCGAGAACTTATTATACGGCACTATGAAGAAGGAAAAACGGTTCGGCAGATCAGTGAAATAGTTGACAGGCCCCGTTCTACAGTTCACGACGTTATAAAACGTTTTAAAATTAATAAATCAGTGGAAAATAAGACAAAATCTGGAAGGCCTAAATTGTTCTCGAGTCATGATGAACGCTGGATAGTAAGCCAAATAAAAAAACAACCTATCCTCAGTGCACCAAAGCTAACAACGGAGGTGGCAAAACATCTTAACATCACCTGCTGCCCAAAAACTGTAAGGTTAGTACTGCGGAAAAAAAATTTTCATGGAAGGGTTGCAAGGAAAAAACCCTTCGTAAGTGAAATCAATAGAAAAAAAAGAATTAATTTTGCAAAAAGCCATGAAAACAAAAATTTTGAGTACTGGAGTCATGTTTTATTCTCTGATGAGAGTAAATTCAACATTTTCAGATCAGATGGGCAATCATATGTATGGAGGAAGACAAACGAAGAGCTGAAGGAGAAAAATTTACGCCCAACTGTTAAACACGGAGGTGGTTCCGTAATGGTCTGGGGCTGTATGTCTGCAGCTGGGCCCGGAAATTTGTGTTTTGTTGAAGGCAATATGGACCAAAAGCAATACCTAGCCATTTTAAAGGAAAACTTGGTTAATAGTGCTGAAAAATTGGGGATAAAAATAGTTTTCACTTCTACCAAGATAACGACCCCAAACACATGGCGCAAAATGTGCGTTTGTGGTTATTGTATAAGTGTCCAAAAGTACTGGAAATTCCTCCACAATCACCTGACATTAATGTCATTGAACATTTATGGACCCACTTGGAAATTCAATTAAAAAATCACTCCATTAAAAACAAAAAGGACTTGGAAAATGCTTTAATGGAAGAATGGGCTAAAATAGATCCCTCCGTCTGCAGAAAATTGGTAGAGTCAATGCCAAAGCGGCTAAAAGCTGTTAAAAAAGGCAAAGGCTTGCCAACAAAATACTAAATAAAAGTTTTTTTTTTAATTTTATTTATACTTAAAATTTAGTATGAATGTCCGAGTTCTTTTTTGACATGAATTTTGTTCACGAATTATATTTTTATTTTTCTTTTATAAAATGAAGCTAATTTAAATTATGTTGTTATTGTTTTTAATAGTATATATAAATACATACTAAATAAAAAATAAACCAAAGCAATATTTTGTTTCCTTCAAATTTTCTTTCATACTTAATGTTTGGTTACCTGTTTGTCCGACTTCTTTATTGACCCACTGTATGTCGTATTGAATATGAAGCAACGCCAAACCGGCAGAAAGAAAATTATACTTTTCCTCAGAAAGAAAACGCAGAACTTTTTTCTGATCTGTTGCAAATACGTCAGTGTCGGGCAAAAATGAAATTCCTATTCACATGTGATTGAGCTAGTATTTTCTGCCGGCGTCAATGTTTCCACACGTACATAATAAAAACTTCGGATGGCGTATGAACAGTAGCCGAGTAATGGCTTTAATTCGTGCTTATGAGAAGCTGTGAGCGTAATTTTGCTTTTCAACTGATGTCAGTTGCAGTGTTGCCGCGACGATTCTAAAAAAAGTATCCATGGAAAGGTCTAAAAAGTATCCAGAAGTATCCACTTTAAAAAAAAATAGTATCCACGTATCAAAATCCAAAGACCAATAATATATTCAATTTTTTAACACAAAAATAAAACTTTTTTATTTTTAAATAATGAAACCCTAATGAACTTCTAAGCTTCCATAAAAATTTCATTTATTTAATTTTAAGACTAACAAATATTTTTATTAAAATATAATAATAAGAAACAAAACATGTAAAATAATATTAAAATAAGCATAAACTTCAGTACTTCTGTCTCTTATATGAGTTGCTATTCCCCTTTAATTACATTAATTTTATAAAAACTCAATATTTTAAAGTAAAAATAATTGCATAAAAAAAAATTTAATAGCTTACTCAGTTTAGTGTAAAGTAAATTCTATGGGTTGGTATTGCCTTTTAATTATATAAAGCTATCATTGCACGTTGAAAAAAAAGATTTAATTTAAAATACTAATCTCAAAGACTTGAAATTTTTTATCTACGTAAATAATACAAAAAACAATATTTAAAAAATGTTTTTTAATGCATTTTCATCTCGCTAGGTGGCGTAAAAAGTAGTCGTTTTAAAAAAGGTCACGATATTTTGGTCCCAATTTATAAAGTTTCGTTATAATTTGCAATCGCTAAGGGAATCTTAGAAGTTAAAACTCACAATAAATATCTTAAATTGAGTCTTTTTAATTTTTTTTTCTTCGTGCAATTGAATCTTAAATTAAGAAGTTCAAATATATTCATTTATAAGCTTTTTGGAAAACAATATATTTTTACCATTTCCAAAGAAAATCTATTAGTCTTGTCGTTTTTGGTTCGGTTTAAGTCAGAAAAAATACGTTAAGCAGCAGCTGAAATACGACAAACTTAATATCTTTTTTACAAAATTTAAAATTTCTTTGTTTAGAGGTTGCTTTAATGCATTTTTTGATAAGAAAATATTGCCCAAAAATGTCTCAATCTTATCGTAACAATTTATCTTTACGTGTTTATCGAATTTTAATGACTGCTTAATTTTTATATTTTGCAAACAAACACATATAGGTATTCATATCAAAACAGATTTTTTTTAAAAAAGTATCCAGACTTACACTGAGGCTTAAAAAAAAGTATCCATAAGTTTTTGAAGGAAAAAAGTATCCAAAGGGATCCAATTAGATCCAAACGGTAACGCTAGTCAGTTGACGTAAAGCATTCACGAAGGCAAGAACTCGCTTCTGCTCGCTTCGCAACTATTAATGAATACAAATAGAAAAATGTTTAATGATCAATGGATGCTAGATTTTTTTCTTTATAGAAAATACAAACGATGTAGCGCAATGTCTATATGCGAACGCACTGTTTGTCGTTCCGTATTAATGTATGTGCAAAGGCATTATTTGGTTTGTCACGCACAATACAATTAATTTTATGAGAAGAAAAAAATTAAAGCTTTTCGAATTAAAAGCTAAATATTTTTTAAGGTTTACTGCTGATGATGTAAATAAAAATATTAATAATTCTAATATTCTTAATAATAACATTGCTATGTTGAAATTTAAAAAGGCATCATATGCTGTGTCCTTGGCAAAAAAATGTCGACTGTACGAAGATGGTATGTTTCTAATAATAATAATAATTTTAAATCAAAATAACTACAATAATAAAACCAAAAATAAATTAAATAAACATAGAAGACATAAAAGAATTTGAAAGGTTAGAATAAAAATAATAATAATGATAATTATAATTATAATAATAATAATAACAATAATAATAATAATAATAATAATAATAATAATAATAATAATAATAATAATAATAATAATAATAATAATAATAATAATAATAATAATAATAATAATAATAATAATAATAATAATAATAATAATAATAATAATAATAATAATAATAATAATAATAATAATAATAATAATAATAATAATAATAATAATAATAATAATAATAATAATAATAATAATAATAATAATAATAATAATAATAATAATAATAATAATGATAATAATAATAATAATAATAATAATAATAATAATAATAATAATAATAATAATAATAATAATAATAATAATAATAATAATAATAATAATAATAATAATAATAATAATAATAATAATAATAATAATAATAATAATAATAATAATAATAATAATAATAATAATAATAATAATAATAATAATAATAATAATAATAATAATAATAATAATAATAATAATAATAATAATAATAATAATAATAATAATAATAATAATAATAATAATAATAATAATAATAATAATAATAATAATAATAATAATAATAATAATAATAATAATAATAATAATAATAATAATAATAATAATAATAATAATAATAATAATAATAATAATAATAATAATAATAATAATAATAATAATAATAATAATAATAATAATAATAATAATAATAATAATAATAATAATAATAATAATAATAATAATAATAATAATAATAATAATAATAATAATAATAATAATAATAATAATAATAATAATAATAATAATAATAATAATAATAATAATAATAATAATAATAATAATAATAATAATAATAATAATAATAATAATAATAATAATAATAATAATAATAATAATAATAATGATAATAATAATAATAATAATTATGATAATAATAATAATAATAATAATAATAATAATAATAATAATAATAATAATAATAATAATAATAATAATAATAATAATAATAATAATAATAATAATAATAATAATAATAATAATAATAATAATAATAATAATAATAATAATAATAATAATAATAATAATAATAATAATAATAATAATAATAATAATAATAATAATAATAATAATAATAATAATAATAATAATAATAATAATAATAATAATAATTATAATAATAATAATAATAATAATAATAATAATAATAATAATAATAATAATAATAATTATAATAATAATAATAATAATAATAATAATAATAATAATAATAATAATAATAATAATAATAATAATAATAATAATAATAATAATAATAATAATAATAATTATAAAAATAATAATAATAATAATAATAATAATAATAATAATAATAATAATAATAATAATAACAATAATAATAATAATAATAATAATAATAATAATAATAATAATAATAATAATAATAATAATAAAAATAATAATAATAATAATAATAATAATAATAATAATAATAATAATAATAATAATAATAATAATAATAATAATAATAATAATAATAATAATAATAATAATAATAATAATAGTAATAAAAGAAATAATAATAGTAATAATAATAGTAGTAATAATAGTAATAATTACAGTAATAATAATAGTAATAATAATAATAGTAATAATAATAGTAATAATAATAGTAATAATAATAATAGTAATAATAATAGTAATAATAATAGTAATAATAGTAATAATAATAGTAATAACAATAGTAATAATAATAGTAATAATCATAGTAATAATAATAGTAATAATAATAGTAATAATAATAGCAATAATAATAGTAATAATAACAGTAATAATAATAGCAATAATAATAGTAATAATAATAGTAATAATAATAGTAATATTAATAGTAATATTAATAGTAATAATAATAGTAATATTAATAGTAATAATAATAGTAATATTAATAGTAATATTAATAGTAATAATAATAGTAATATTACTAGTAATATTAATAGTAATAATAATGGTAATGATAATAATAATAATGATAATAATGATAATAATGATAATAATGATAATAATGATAATAATGATAATAATGATAATAATGATAATAATGATAATAATGATAATAATGATAATAATGATAATAATGATAATAATGATAATAATGATAATAATGATAATAATGATAATAATGATAATAATGATAATAATGATAATAATTATAATAATGATAATAATGATAATAATGATAATAATGATAATAATGATAATAATGATAATAATGATAATAATGATAATAATGGTAATAATAATAATGATAATAATAACAAATATAAATCATAATAATTGCAATTATAAAAATAGTACATAAAACAAAAAAAATTAATTCTATTTACAGTGTATCTGTCGCTCTATCTTGGACTCACACACAAGCTTGCATGTTAATGTACTGGTTTCACCGACACGAATGATATCATTCTTATCATCTTATATTATATTTCTTTTTAGTATAGGTGCGCTCTCAAACAGCGCACACTGAGCGAAATAGTATGCAAGATTGTATATTTATATCCCCACACAAACAGTTATATGAGTTTATTTTTTATTTGATGTTTTTATTTTTAGTCATCGGTATTGTTTATTATTTCTTCTATATCAACATCAAAGCTCGAAAATTGTATTCTAAGTAAATAAATTATATAAGTCTGCTTGCAGTGGCAAAATTAATCATTCTGCTTCACCAGTAAGATTCTCTGCGGAATACAAATAATATGAAAAAAGTAATGCGAAGAATCTTAACAGGCAATATGTATGAATTATATTAAACCTTAATAAAATAAGAAATATATGCATGAGAATTATGAATCTGCAAACCAAAATGTTGGTTTTTTAAGAGTGCACATAAAATTTCCGACATAGGTCTACACCATGGATGATAATTTCATTTTTCGTTTTGGTACTTAGCGGATTTTAAAAAGTACTAAAAGTACTGCATTAAGAAATAAAGTAAAATTTTGAAACAACCTTATAAATGAACTTTGATTTGAAAGAAGCTTAGAAAGTTTTTCACACGTGAAGTTTGTAGTGCCTGGTTACAATGAAAATTAGTGATGTGAAATTTTTTAGTAGCGTACAAGGTATTTATATTAGAACAGCAGTAGTACAGTTGAAGGGTAGTTAAAATACATTTAAAACTTTTTATTTTTTAAACTAACTTTTGCAACTGTCGGTTTGTTACTTGTTGTTAAGTTTGCTACTTTTTGAAGACAGTTCACCAGACAGAAGCTTGAACAGTAATGATATCAAGTATATTGAAGAACAGAACAGATAAAAATTTCAAAGAATTAATTGATAATGTACAAAACATTTTAGCTTGGGCGTATTATTTAAGAAAATGTATTCAAATATAAAAGAGTCAACAAATTGTCTTGAAAACTGTCTGTATGCACTTCACAGACTTAATTTTGAGCTATTTTTGACAATTAATACGTATATGGGCATTTCCCAGAAAAGTTAACCGCGCTGTGACTCACAATGAGGCATTCCCCAGAATATAGTCTTTCTACTAGTGGCCAAGTGCTGACAATGAAAGTTGATCCACCGCAACAACAAAGCGAGTGATGAACATTCATCGCATTACGGCACTTTTATATGAATTCAATGCCAAGGCCAGTAAGGTAAACAAACAAATGAAAGTAAACAAATAATACAATAAAGTGAGCACTGACCTACCACAAGAAGAACTGGGCGATCAGTTTTAATTTTATTAAAAGACAATAAAATAAAGCCAACAATTTACTTCTGTGCGGCTAGTGCCAAAAATGCTGACAATACATTTTCGGCACGAGTCAACCAACGAAGAGGTTATATAATTTAAATTGTATTTTATTGTTGTAATTAGCATGCATAATTTTTGTCGTCATGCAATTAAAACAGAGGTAGAATATTTTAACTATCGGGAAACTGGGGGCGATGGAACAATGTAACATGTCTGACTGTCTCAACCTGGCGAGGCCAGCATAATCTTTGTGAAATCGCCTCAAGTCGACTCAAACCTCCACGTGGTATTTCCTGGGCAACGTCAAAACTGACAACCGTTAGTTTGGCGGATAATCTGAGCGGCGGGCCTCCCTAGGCTTAAAATAGGTTGTGCGTCGGGTTTGAAGCCCACCCGTAAAAACCAATTTCAATGAAAACAAATAAGAATAGAAGAAAAATTATCCCCAAATCTGATGACGACTACCGCAAACGAAAAACTGATAATGATTTACGGATATGCACCTGGAATGTCCGAACCCTTAATTGGGAAGGTGCCTCTATCCAACTGACTGATGTCTTGGAAAGATACAAAGCTGATATCACTGCTATCCAAGAAATGCGATGGAAGGGACAGGGTTGCATTCGGCATGCACCCTGTGATATCTACTACAGCGGCCATGCGTAGAAGCACGAGTTTGGATGCGGATTTGAAGTTGGCAAGAGACTACGGCCCCACGTCCTGCGATTCACACCTGTGAACGAACCACTTGCCATAATCCGCATCAAAGTTAAATTTTTCAATATAAGCCTAATATGTGCGCACGCTCCGATAGAAGACAAGGACGATGAGATCAAGGAAATTTTCTACGAGCGCCTTGAAAATGCTTACGAGCGCTGCCCCCGCCACGACGTAAAAATCGTGCTTGGTGACTTCGACGCTAAGGTGGGCAAGGAAAATATTTTTTGTCCAACAGTCGGAAAGTTCAGCCTCCACAACAACACATCCGATAACGGAATGAGGCTGATTGACTTCGCCGCAGCACGAAACATGGTCGTAAGTAGCACTAGATTCAAGCATCTCAATATTCATAAAGCCACCTGGATGTCCCCTGATCAAAAAACAAAAAATCAAATTGATCACGTTTTGATCGACGGAAGGCACTCTTCCAGTGTATTGGATGTACGCACGATCCGTGGTGCAAACATTGACTCGGATCACTATCTTGTTGCAGCCAAGATCCGTACACGTCTGTGCGCAGCTAAGAATACACGCAACCCTACACAGAGAAAGCTAGACGTCGACAAGCTGCAATCGAAACAGACAGCCGATGCTTTCGCCACTCGACTCTCACTCCTGCTTCAAAGCACTCCTCCAATCGATGATATATGCGCGCAGTGGACACACATTTCCAACTCCATGCGTGCGGCTGCTGAAGAGGTGATTGGCTACCAACGCCTTCGCCGAAACCAGTGGTACGACCAGGAGTGTCGCGACGCCACTGCAGAGAAAGACGCCGCCTACAAAGCCACCCTGCAGTCGGTTGTAACGCGCGCTGCTAAGGAGCGATACAAAGAAAAGAGGAGGGAAGAGAGACATATTTTCAGGCGGAAAAAAAGAGAGGCAGAAAAGCGCGAGCAGGAGAAGATTGAGATGTATGGTGACGCTGACAACAATCCCGCCAATAGAGATGATATTACGGAAACCCCAATTGCGGATGACAGCGTCGAGGTTCCGCTGCCCGACTATGATGAAGTTCTGACAGCTATAGATCGGCTTAAAAATAACAAAGCCGCGGGAGCTGATGGCTTACCTGCTGAGCTGTTTAAGAACGGAGGCGAAGCTCTTCTTAAATGCATTTACAAGCTTCTATGCAGAATATGGTCGGAAGAATGCATTCCGAACGATTGGAATCTCAGTGTGCTCTGCCCAATCCACAAGAAAGGCGATCCCACTATCTGTGTCAATTACCGTGGGATAAGCCTTCTTAATATCGCATATAAGGTCCTGTCGAGCGTTTTATGTGAAAGATTGAAGCCCATTGTAAACAAACTGATCGGACCTTATCAGTGTAGCTTCAGACCTGGAAAGTCCACCATCGACCAGATTTTCACGCTACGACAAATCTTGGAGAAGACTCAAGAAAAACAAGTCGACACCCACCATCTTTTTGTCGACTACAAAGCCGCCTTCGACAGCCCAATAAGGAAGCACCTGTACTCCACCATGTCTGAATTTGGTATTCCTGCAAAACTAATACGACTTTTCAGGATGACACTGAGCAACACCAGCAGTGCAGTTAAAATCGGGAAGGACCTCTCCCCACCATTTATTACCAAACAAGGTTTCAGGCAAGGTGATTCCTTACCGTGCGACTTTTTCAACCTAATGATAGAAAAGATCATCCGAGCTGCTGATCTGAGACGTAGTGGCACAATATTCTACAAGAGTGTTATGCTGCTTGCGTGTGCTGATGACATCGATATCATTGGCCATAATACGCGCGAAGTCAGTGCAGCATTTTCCAGATTAGAAAGAGAGTCAAGTCGAATGGGTCTGTCAGTGAATGCAGATAAGACGAAATACTTAGTGTCAACAAACAAACAGTCCCAGCGTCTTGGAACCCACGTTACCGTTGACAATACCTCCTTCGAGGTTGTGAAGAACTTCGTTTATCTGGGATCCAGCATTAATTCAACCAACGACATCAGCATTGAGATCAAACGAAGAATAACTCTTGCCAACAGATGTTACTTTGGGCTCAGTAGGCAATTGAGAAGCAGAGCCCTCTCTCGACGAACGAAAATCACGCTCTATAAATCGCTCATCATGCCCGTCCTACTTTACGAATCACAAACCTGGACGCTGAGCAGTTTAGATGAAAAGACTTTAGGAGCATTCGAGAGAAAGATTCTTCGTAAGATCTACGGACCAATCTGCGTCAATGGCGAGTACCGAATACGGTGGAATGATGAACTGTATGAGCTGTACGCTGACATCGACATAGTCAAGCGCATTAAAATCGAGCGGCTTCGCTGGCTTGGTCATGTTCAGCGCATGAAAGACGATGCTCCAGTGAAGAAAACATTCGATTCGGTACCCAACGGCGGTCAACGCAGAAGAGGACGACCGCATCTTCGGTGGAAAGACCAAGTAGAGGACAACCTGACGAAGCTTGGAATTTCCAACTGGCGCCAGCAAGCGAAAGACAGAAATGGCTGTCGCAAATTCTTAGATGAGGCCAAGACCGACATACGGTTGTAGCGCCAACTAAGTAAGTAAGTAAGTAAGAATATTTTAAATAATATTTTATCGTTGGCTTCAGTGTTTTGGGAAATACGACCCAATTTTCTCACACTGAACATGTTTGTACGTTTGTTTGTCTACACTTCACACTATTAAATAAGTATGTGCGTAGAAATTAAGAATAAATAAAAATGTTTATTTTAAGAATGTCTGTATATTTTAAAGAATAATTAATTGTATGGGCGAGAGTTCAGGAAATGCAAGATTAACATTTCCTAATTGTAACTTAGTGTTAAGAAGTTACGTATGAAGAAATAATTGTAAACTAGACTAAGAACTTAATAATGACGATAAAAACTAAGACTAATTATTGTGCAAGATGCGGATGGCAATCTTGCACAAATGCTGAGTACAGCTGATTACCATTAAAACCGAGGTGTTAAGCATAAGTATCTTTAAGAGAATTGGGAGTTGATTTTTAACTGTGAACAAATGTAATTGTGAGTCGTTTTTGTGTGGAAATAAAAGTATACAGTCACTAGTGTGACCAATAAGAGAAGTACAAAACGTTATTTTTTCTAAATAAAACGAAGGACCCAGAGAAGGACCAGAGGACTTTTCAAGCTGCATCAACATGAGTGAGTATAACTACTAAGGTAACTTTCTGACAACCTCACGGCTGCCAACTGACCGGCATAACGCACCATGCCTAATAAAATAAGGTGAGCAAATATAACTAGGATTTGGGACGGGTCAGACCGGGATGACCAATAGGGCTTTAGACGAACGGTAGAATCTACGCACATCCAGGTGGGAGGATGCAACAACCGTGACAAAAAATTTAAACTTATTAAAAATATATTATTTTATGATATTATCCAATTTATTAATTTAATAAATTAATTAATTAAGACCCGTTTTAATTTTATTAATCTAAGCAATTTATAAATAAATTAATTTACCTTGAAGATCAACTCTTCTGCGCTGTTTCACAAATGTAGTTTTTCTTTTTCGCAAATGTTTAGTAAATATTTCGTAATTTTTTTGTTTTAGTAAAAATGAACGGCATTGGCTAGAGACAATGAAAAATAGTTGAGGCAAGGAAAGGATAATATATTAAATTTGTTTCTTACTAACTAAATTACTTAATTTCTTAACTACCCATTTACTTAATTACTCAATTGATTAACAATAGAAATTTAAGGGTAGGTTCTCATCTCGAGCTCCGAAAACACGGCGATGTTCTTGATTTTTTTTTTTTCATAGAAGGAAGTAAATGAACACCTTGAGTTTTTGACAGTTATTTATTGATTCTTTAGATGTAGGGAAATATTTTTTTTATGCATAAATGTGCAATGTGAAGTGTCAATACGCCGTCAAACGTAACATTGAAAAAAAAGGTACCCAAACGGTCTGCATCCCACAGCACGTTCATGTCATCTGATATAAAAAAACCAAAAAATGTAATAAATTTATTGGAACTTGAATTTATAATATCAATAAATATTTAAAAATAACAAAAATGGTGGACATTCAAATTTTAAGTTGCGTTTTTTCACATTTTGCGCTCTTCAAAGTTTTTTAAATAAAAACCGGACAATATTATTTAAATTTAGGTTTGGGATAAAATAAATCTTATCTATCTATAGAGTAGTTCTTGAGATATCGTGGAGACCAGTTTGTAAAACATAGTTTTTTAGAAAACGCGTTTTAAGATTTCGTTAACAATTGTTTCGAGTGCGTTAATGAAAATATGGGTTCGTTTCGTATGCGATAACTTTTTTATGCAATTGTCATCAGCCAAACCAATATGGGAGCATATGCTACACATCATACGCTATAGAAAAATAAAAATTGAGGTATTTGGTCGAGCTTCATGACAACCTGCCCTTAAGTAACGTCACACCAGATCAAAAAGACTAATAAAAAAACCAGAGAAGATTTTTGAATTTGATTACTTGGAAAATAAATTTATATTATTTCCAATTCTTCTAAAAAAGTTGTATAAGTTAACAACAATTAAATGCGACGCTGCGGTTCTCACGATAAACGGACAACGAACCCGATACCTGTGTAAAAACAACAACCTTTTGCCTACGTGAGGAAATGTGCGGACGCAATTTCAGACTGCAGCAATTTGGAGCTCTTTTTGTTTTCATTATTATGTTATGAAAATTGTTAAGTTTAGTTTTTAAGTGGTCATGAAATAAAACGGACATTAGTCCGAAAAAATATTTTTTTATTAAAATAAAATAAAAATTCGTTAACTGGCGCCCAACGTGGGGCATGCGAGAGTGTTCCAAAATTCTTTAAAAATAGAAAAATAATTTTAAGCGAAAAGACACTAAAGATCATAAAGTGGTAACCAATCCATAAAAAAGTGATTTTAAAATTGAACATAAAAGTGTGCTAACCACGCCACTAAAAAGGGCACTAACGATCATAAAGTGGTAACCAACCCATAAAAAAGTGACTCGAAAAAGTGAAAAAGTGTGCTAAACCACACCACTGAAAACACTTAGTGTTCCAATATAAAAAAGTGTCCAGTGCATCAATCACAGCACCAACGGCGTATAACAGAAAAGCATATCGCAGGAAAAAATAACTTGGAAACGAGGCCCCCGAGTAGTGAAAGCAAAAAGGAGCAGGAAAACCAACTGCAGCCGCCAAGGAATTTTTCTAAGGAAACTCAAGCATCCCCTTAATAAAAAATAAAAGAAGAAAGTTTCTTTTTCTTGTTCAACGAAGTGAAATGATTGTATTGATACTAATGTAAGTTTATTTTGAAAATTATATGAAAATTAAGTGAAACATTGTATAAAAAATAAGTGAATAAATTTTGTATTGAAAATTAATTGAAAGTGAGGAATATGCAAACAAAATAAATTAAAAATTAAATTTCAAACTAAAAATTGAATTCGAATTTAGTAAATTTAAAAGAATCAAATTTGAAAAAAATTAAGCAATATCTAAAGAAAATAATATTCAAAATACAATTTAAAATTAAGAAACTTGACAAGAATAAGCAATTGTTTTAACAAGAATTTATCCTTCCTTTAACACAAATAATTAAGCTAGAAAGAAAGTAACGAAGGGCAATTTTTTCCTGATCCAACAAAATTAAGCCTCGCGAAATTCAATTAAAACTGTGACCGAAACAAATTTCGACGAAACATGCCAACCGACTATAATATACTTAGGCCTTCGGCCCTCGAACCGGTTGGTGAGTTTCAGGCAACCAAAACTCCGGCACTTTCCGAGCTAGTAACCAGATTGGTAACTGAAGCTCTTAGAAAAGAGGGCAGGGATATTATTAACTCCTTGCTTAATCTAACGAGCGATCATTCCACTGATGTTGACGACAGCATCAACCCTACTAGCTCAAACAATTTAGCCGAAATGGACAAAATTCCTGATGTGGTGAAAAGCCTTCGTGAGTTCTCTGGTCAAGTTGGAGAATTCAGTTCATGGCGAAAAAGTGTCGAACGAATTCTGAACATTTATTCTGGCCTTAGAGGCACCACTTAATACTATGGGATATTGAATGTGATTCGCAACAAAATTGTCGGCCATTTTTGTTACGCCTTTAAATTGGGATAGAATTGCGAAGTGTCTAACGATGCACTATGCGGACAAGAGGGACCTGGGTACTGTTGAATATGAGATGATTTCTCTTATTCAAGGAAATAACACCATCCCAGAATATTACCAGATAGTCTACCATCATTTATCATTTATCCTAAACAAACTTTCCTCAATGGAAATGGGTGCAGAAAGTCTTCATAATTTAACTAAAACGTATCGAGACAAAGCCCTCGATACGTTCATTAGAGGTTTAAATGGCGACCTGCCTCGCCTTCTAAGTATGAGAGAACCCGTTGACTTGCCCGAAGCCCTTCATCTGTGTACAAAATTACAAAATGTCGATTTCCGAACAAATTATGCGCAGAAGAGTAATATCATAATGAGCAAACACAACCCACCTCCAGTTCGTCCAAGACATTTTCCTTCCCAGGCACCACCTCTACCAGCCCCAAGACGAACATTTTATCCAGAATTATTTAATACCCCAAGACAGTTAGCAAACCAAAACTTCAATAGACCTCCACCACAGTTTCAAAGACAATTCCAACCTCAACAGTTTCTACCACGTACTAATTATTATCAATCCCAACCGAATCCGCTCTAGAATAGATCAAACATACCACCTAAGCCCCTTCCTAGGCCTGAGCCGATGGATGTAGATCAATCAATCCAATCGAGGGCCATAAACTATCAGAACCGCCCAAGACAAGACAATAATTTCTATAAAAGACCACCAAGCCAAATGTCGCAACAAGCTGTCCCGAATAAATATCAAAAAATTTTTAATACACAACAATCAAATAACAACAATACTACTAATCAAGACGAAAAATCAGAAGAAAACTATATCGAAGACCATGCAAACTACACTGACAAATTGCAAAATAGCGATCTTCAATATGACCAAACCCTTATCGACTATATCGATAATCAAAATACCACAAATCTAAATCCACCCGAAACACTAAATGACGTCTATTTTTTAGATTAACGAGCTCTTCATTACCATTTATCGAAAAGGTCATGAAGAGTGGTGAAGTCCTCAAATTTTTGATAGATACAGGGTCTAACAAAAATTATATCCAACCTCGCTTAATAAGGCGTCCCATCCCTAATAAGAAACCATTTTATGCTAACTCCGTAGGTGGAAACATTAAAGTGACACACCACACCGAAATCGATATGTTCGACTCATTAACACCCAAAATTAAATTCTTCCTTCTTCCGACCCTCAGCTCATTTAACGGTATCATAGGAAATGACACAATGAAAGATCTGAATGCAATAATTCACACCCAAGATAATTTCATGACAATTGATCCAGGAATAAGAATACCATTGAAACAGCATTTATCTGAAACAGTGAACTTGATTGACATACGAACGGACCATTTGACCAAAGAACAAACAAAACGATTTCATAGTATAATTGGAAAATGCTCAAATCTTTTTTCGGAGCCAAACAAAAAACTGACCTATACGACAACGGTCGAGGGTGAAATTCGCACTACCTCCGATAGTCCAGTTTATTCGAAATTATATCCCTATCCCATCGCATTAAAAAGAGAAGTCGAAACTCAATTAAAAGCCTTGCTCGAAGACGGAATTATCCGTCCATCCAAGTCCCCCTATAATGCGCCTGTATGGATCGTTCCAAAAAACCTGATTCATCGGGAGAAAGGAAATATCGAATAGTCGTGGATTACCGAAAATTAAATCTGGTCACAATTCCCGACAGGTACCCCATTCCGGAAATTAGTGAGGTCTTGTCAAACTTAGGCAGAAATAAATACTTTACGATAGCGGATCTAAAGATCGGGTTCCACCAGATACCCCTAAAGGAAAAAGATATCGAAAAAACTGCATTTTCGGTTAATCACGGTAAATATGAGTTCACTCGACTACCATTTGGATTAAAAAATGCACCTTCAATCTTTCAGAGGGCACTCGATGACATCTTAAGGAAGCATATCGGTACTCGTTGCTACGTCTACATAGACGACATCATAATTTTTGGACGTGACGAAGACGAACATTTTTTAAATTTAGAGATTGTTTTCAAAACATTGGAAAAGGCAAACATGAAAATTCAAATAGATAAATGCCGTTTTTTGCAAAGCGAAATAGAGTTTTTAGGGTTTATAGTTTCACCAGACGGAATTAAAACCAATCCCCATAAGGTGAAAGCCATTGTAAACCTACCACCTCCACGACACTCAAAGAATT
The DNA here is from genome assembly GCA_963920525.1 of Dichetophora obliterata. Lineage (NCBI taxonomy): Eukaryota > Metazoa > Arthropoda > Insecta > Diptera > Sciomyzidae > Dichetophora > Dichetophora obliterata. The sequence continues at coordinate 9,139,659 of OY986440.1, forward strand.
AAGATCTTTCCTCGGTATGTCAGGATACTACCGTAAATTCGTTAAAAACTACGCTAAGCTTGCGAAACCCCTGACATCCCTTTTAAGAGGGGAAGATGGACGAGTGTCCAAAATTCAATCTAAACATAAAGAAATTTCACTCAACCAAGAAGCTTTAGATGCATTTAAAAAATTTAAAAGCGCCCTCGTTTCTGAAGAAGTTCTTCTCGTGCACCCCAACTTCAACAAACCATTCGAGCTTACAACTGACGCATCCGATCACGCAATCGGTGCTGTGCTTTCTCAAGACCAGAAACCAATAACTTTCCTCTCAAGAACACTAAGTCAAACCGAGGAAAATTGCGCTACTAATGAGAAGGAGATGCTCTCAATCATTTGGGCACTCAACTCACTGCGTAACTTCCTTTACGGTTCCAGAAAAGTAGTTATTTACACAGACCACCAACCACTGACACATGCCCTCAGCAACAAGAACACAAACGCAAAAATGAAAAGATGGAAGGCCATACTCGAGGAGTATAACCACGAACTTCGATATAAGCCTGGCCGAACAAATGTGGTTGCTGACACGCTTTCTAGACCACCCAAAACAGTTCAAATCAATTCTATGACCGCAACGCAACATAGTCACGATAGTTCCGCTGAAGATTTAATATGCGGTGTAGAAACCCCAATAAACGTATTTCGAAAACAGATTATATAAAAATTACGCGATGAAAATTCATACCAAATACAGAACCCATTCGATAACTACAATAGACACATTTTTATTAAGCCACACTACACACATACCGATATCATTAATATATTTAAAAGGTATTTAAATCCAAAAACCGTCAATGGACTATACGCCAAAGAAAGGATAATGGGAATGATTCAAGAGGTATACTCGATACATTTCCGTAATTATTTTTATTTCCCGCGAATGTCATCAAAAATCAAATCCCTTACGAAGAATTGTTCACTTTGTAAACTACAAAAATATGACCGACACCCCAACAAACCCATCCTAAAACCAACACCCCTTCCTAAATACCCAGGCCACATAGTCCACATTGATATTTTCTCTACTGAAAAAAATCTAGTCCTAACAGCCATAGATAAACTTACTAAATATGCAAAAACCATTCCTATTAAAACACGTTCTATCGAAGACATAAGAACACCGTTAAGGGATGTACTATTCTTCTTCTCAGTCAGATAGAGAGGTTTCATTCCACTCTCGCTGAAATAATGAGATGTCTAAAAACCGAAAATAATTCTCGAACATTCAACAAACTTTTGGATAGAGCTACTCACGAGTATAATTGAACTATCCATTCCGTCACTGGAAAAAAACCTGTGGAACTTCTCCTAGGGCGATCACCCAGAGTAAGTCCCGATGACTTCGAAAGAATAATACAGGATACCATTGAAAAACTCAAAAGAAAACAGGAAAAATATGAAAATAATCACAATAAAAAACGTAAACCACAAAAGAATTATGAAATAGGCGAAACAGTTTTTGTCAGACACAATAAAAGATTAGGATCCAAACTTACTGAACGCTATAATCAAGAAATAATTACGGAAAATAAAAACACCACCATTACAACCGAATCGGGCAAAGTTATACATAAAAGTAATATACGAAATTAATTTCTACTTCCAGGTCATCTTTAATCCTTGTAGGATGCGAAATACAAATTCTTGACTATACCAATTCATAAGTAGTAGCTGTCCACTATGGACGGGCGAAAATTAAAAGAGAAAATTTTAAGATTATCCACGACATTAACATGAAACAGTACGACGACATTGTACAGGATCAAACTGCAGCATTTGAAAAAGACATTCCAAGAGACCAGCCCCTATATCCCTACCTCCGCCATGAATTATCACAAATCGAGGAAATACTAGCACATCTTAAGCCAAGAGTTTTTAAAAGATCGCTAGACTTCTTAGGATCTGCTTGGAAGTGGGTTGCAGGGACACCCGACTTCGTTACAATTCAAGAAAAAATAAACAACGTTCTCACTAACAATAACAACCAGATCATAATAAACAAACTTATAAGCGACAGACTTAATAACATAACTCACGCTACAAACGCCATAGAAAAATTCATGAAAACCGACACTAAATATAGACACGAATTAATTAATATCTAGTTCACAATATAAAATGAAGCTAATAAAAGAAGAACTAACTAATATTAAATATGCTATCAATTTTGTAAAATCCGGTACTATAAATACACTCATGCTTTCAAACACTGAAATAGAAATAGCTACCACGTTGTTAGACAGAGAAAAACTGCCCTACGCAACTCCCCAGGAAGCTCTCGAGTTTGCAAATGTTAAAATTATTACGAACAATTTGTCACTTCTGTATATTGTAAATATTCCCACTACAACAATAGACACTTTCGAGAAAATTTTAATAAAACCTGTAAAAAGAAATAATACAATAACAGATATCGAACATTGTACACTTTTAAAAAAAATGATGTTATCTATTCAATAGTAAAAGAATGCAAACTTTTTAATGCTTTAACAATCTGTAATCAAATGAATTTACTAGATATAAGCAACACTTCATGTTTACCCAACATTCTAAGAAGCTCCCAATCAACATGTAACAAATCCAGCGGGCAACAAATTATAACCCTAGAAGAAATAAAAACCGGCGTTCTACTTTTAAGCGACTTCAAGGGAATAGCTAACATTAACGACATTCCGCATGCACTGAATGGAACATTCCTTATTAACTTCAACAACGCAACAAAAACAATAGACGATCGAACTTTTACATCCAACGACATCCCTAGCTTCAAACCTCTACCACCTGTATTGCAACCTACACCACACGAAAAACAATACAGAGAACTCTTATCCCTCGAGATGATGAAGGACTTAAACATTAAAAACACAAACCAAATCCAACTACTGAAAACGGAAAATAGAATCGAACGATGGACTAATTTGGGACTCTCTACAGTTCTGCTCATTCTTTTAGCTGCAATCCTAATATTCGAAATTCTGCTAAGAGGGAACACAAAACTTGTAATTAAACAAAATATCAAACAACAAGAACCACCCTCGCAACCAGAAAAATTCTCGGAAAAGGATAACCGTTCGGTTGCATCATTCTTTTAAAGGACCTCGACACCAAATCCACCTAACCACCAGATCTTCTCCTTTTTGCAGATGTGGACATCAGCATTTAAGAGGGGAAGAGTTAGCAACAATAAAATACGACGCTGCAGTTCTCACGATAAACGGACAACGAACCCGATACCTCTGTAAAAACAACAACCTTTTGCCTACGTGAGGAAATGTGCTGACGCAATTTCAGACTGCAGCAATTTGGAGCTCTTTTTGTTTTCATTATTATGTTTTGAAAATTGTTAAGTTTAGTTTTTAAGTGATCATGAAATAAAACGGACATTAGTCCGAAAAAATATTTTTTTATTAAAATAAAATAAAAATTCGTTAACTTATACAAATGTATTGCCCAATTCAGAGAGGAGTTTTTTTTTCTTATATCTTTCAACCCTAGGGTCGATTGTTGCCATTGTTTTTACTTTATATAGTGCTACTTAATTACTATACAAATTTAAAAATGTTTTCACCATTCCCTATTTTACCTCCAAATACACATTACAAAAAAAAAAAATTTTAAAAATGTCATGTTTGGTATTGTTTACATGTACCCATTTTGCACTTTTTTCAAAACTTTGGGGATTTTAAAAAAAAAAACTAGAAGAGTCCGGGCTTTTTTTTCTTACGTATTCCTTTTTAGGGGGTAAAACCCCATTTTTCTAAAAAAAAAAAAAAATCGGTGCGTAGCCCGTAAAGTAAACTTGTTCCGTTGAACTTTGAATTGATTGAACTTTTCTTCTCAGGTGAAGCAGAAGCGATTGCAAAAAGTGAATTTTAGAATTAATGTGTAAAGGGGTGCTCACACTTTTAATGAATTATCTTTCTTAAGTTACCACATATTAACTTTAAAAGGAAACTGTGAATACGCTATATATAAGCTATGTGTAAGATAAAACAAGTGAAATTTTTTTTTACAATATTTTTAAGAAGTACTGAAATCATCGCGGAGGTACTGCGGTACTTTTGAAAAGCGAAAATTACTGAATTCAGTACTTTAGTACTGACTTCATCATCCCTGGTCTCCACAGCATAATGCCTTGAACACATTGACGACGACAGCAACAGTGCGTCAAATGTCAAATTATTTTTACATGCTTTTCTTATGGAGGTGAAAGTGGTGAAAATGTTGCAACGACAATGAGTGATTGCAACAAAGTCGCTGGCGTCGGTTTAGAATTTTTTCCAATTTGACGTGTGACAACAGTGCAATATAAGTGTTTGTGTATACGTGAAAGAAACAATCTAATGATACTTCCAGATTGTTGTTTCTTTCTTCATGTTGTTTCGCATTGTTGCTGTCGTCGTCAATGTGTTCAGTAAATCACCGTCAACGAACGACTGAATTATATTCTCTTCTGTTGTGAGTTTTGTGTACATATGAAAAGTTACTCTCAGAGAGCGCTCAGTGAGCTATGAGGCGCCCAGCGCTGATGCATGGTATAATTATTTGACAAGGTCATGGCAGAATAACCAGGTAGGGTAAAGAGATTCACCACACTGACAGCTAATGTCAAAATTATGTCAAAATCACAAAATATAGTGCTGCCGTATTTTCAAAGAAAAATTAATGATTGAATCATTAAGGGTATTCACAGATGCGTGGTTTTCAGTGTGGCTAAAAAACCCCGTAGTATTAATACGTTGTTGCTTTATGTGTTTTTACAGCAGTTTGACTGTTTCTTTGTATTTTGTTTGTTTTCCAATAAGCCCATTAGATTCGTTTGCTTAGTTTCGTTTGTTGTGTATGTGTGTTTTTGTGTGCACCTATTTTCACATGTGATGTAGGCTGCACATTTATGCGCACTGAGAGCGGAATTTGTTAAGAAATGTTATTCTTTATACTAAACTGGAAAACGGGGAAGTACAAGTTTTTATTTTTAAGCAAAATTTGAAGCAGCGTCCTAGAATTTGCTAATGTAATAAGGTAGATTGAGCCATTCGCTATAATTTCATTGTTTCAAACAGTCGCGCTTTTGTGTTTTTGGTTTTTTTTAAATTAATAATTATATTGAAATTAAGAATTCAAAAAAATAAACAAGAAATAATGGGCAATAATAATTTAGCGAAAATAAAACTTTAAAATCACATAAAAACTTATTTGTTTCATTAAATGTACATTTTTTTCTTACTTTATCTCATTTACCCTAGTACAAATTCCCCTCAAAGCGTTTGTCTCACAATAATCAACAGTACTGAAAAGTGGCATCGCTAAAATTAATTTTGACATTAGCTGTCGGTGTGGTGAATCTCTTTACCCTACCTGGTTATTCTGCCATGGACAAGGTAGCCGTGACAGTTTTTTGGCGATTGGTAGTTGTCAAAAACAGATTAAGGAGTTGTAGTTTACTGCTGTTGACTAGCTGTGTGCTATTTTTAACTTTTTGTTGATTCATTAAATTTGTTCGCGAAGTTTATTGGAATTTTTTTTATTTTGCTGCGATTAACTAGCTATGTTAAAGTCATTGCTTATTTTTCACATTTCTTTGCTTATTTGCATGAGCAGCTAATTTTGACAACTACCCATCGCCGCTCGTGAGAAAAAGCCAGTCTACGCTACTACCTTGTCAAATAATTATACAATGCGCTGATGTAAGATATTTATATGGTTGCTGTACATTAAGCCAAGGCTCATTTATAAGGTTATGGCACTTGAAAGCGAGCTCGGTCGAACTGTCAGAATGGATAAAAAAAAGTAAGAAAATGAAAGCACAGTGACAGTTCGAGCAAAGGCGGAAATAGAGTGGATTTCTCTCAAGTGCCACAACCTTATAAATGAACCTTGCAATAAGCCAAAGCGAATTTCAAAAGTGCATAGTATCGATTTGGCTTAGGGCTCATTCAAAGGATATTGTAGCATGCATGTAAACTAAAGTTTTTGTTTCGATCTGATTGCATTTGTCTTCCCCGTCACTGGATTCTACTTCGGTAAAAACAGGAGATTTTTTAAAAATTATTTTATGAAAAATCTTAACGGCTAGTTCGGTTAGTAGAAAGATGAAATGGAGTAACACAAACTGTCGTTCTTTTCTGATCACATCTTAATGATTGAAAATGTCCTCAAAGATGACATAAATTATACAGAAGAATTATATTGCAAAGTTTATTAGGTAAAGTGCCAGATATGTTACTTATTCATAATTATTTAAAATCGTAATATCGTTCAAAGCAATTCAAATTTTCTTTCACTGTTGTTTCGCCTAATCAATAATTCACGTAGGGTATCTATCCCTTTCCTTTCAGGTCAAAGACCAAACAGTGTTTGTATTTGGCGCATGCCTTAGTTCTCCGAAATATTTTTTAAAAAAAATTTTAAGAAAAAAGTATGAGCTGATAATAGGATATTCTTGATGTTTACCTGAAAATCAAATTTATTTAAAATTGCAAAAATAATCATAAAAAGAGAGATTAAATATTTTGATAGGGAAATCTTTTTTAAATAAATTAAAATAGCAAATTTATTAAATTTTATTTTGAAATATGAGGATTTTACTGTAATCCAACTTTCTTAACAATTATTAAAATATGCCTAAAAACTCGCCTTTTTTTTCATTCAATATTATGTATCTCAACATCGAATAAAGATATAATCGGTTGACAGTCGGAATCAGCGGTCATAAATCTATTGAAATCGACTACAATATTTAATCATATTAAACGACATGATGTTAAAGGACATTTTTAATAAGCAAGATGTTTACATATCGAGACCAAATTTTGTATAGATGATTTCTAACGTTATATTTATTATTGCGATAAAATAAATTTTCAAAAATATGTTGTTTTAAATCACCTTCCGCAGTTGGATAATGGAAACAAATCGTGATGAAAGTTTCTATTAAACATCATTACACTGATGCTTTTCTATTCCATTCATTACAAAAAATCGTTTTTAAAAATCGTTAAAAAATATCCTGTTTTATACTCTATTCACACAAAGTTTTGGTGCGTTAATGTATGGCATTATATCTTTCGATCCTCTCTGAGCCAGTTCAGTACAGGGTTAGTTTTTCCATACGAAATCGCTCCGGCCTTCTGTACATACTTAATTAGCTAAGTTTACGCAGTTTATAATAGAATCCTTGTTATAGAATTCATATTTTTTCGTTCAGTTGGACGAAAAAGCAATATTTTTAATGTTCAAAAAAGAAAGAGTAAAGGGCAGAATGATTATAATCTTTGAATAATTATTCAACGTAACGAAGGCAGCGCCATATCATGTCAGCAAACTAGAAACAACTAGAAATTGTTAAAGCGATTGCGCACCGCTAGATTAAACCTAGAACGTTCTATTTGATTTTTGTTTATCTGAGAAAAATATGTATGTATATTAAAATTACTATTGTTAAGAAAATTGAGATCTTGCGGGGAACATTTCCCTCTTTTTACCCCCACGTGGATCCGCGCCTGAAGACAATTTTCAATTTTTCTTCTTGTTTTGGCAAAATGAAATAATTTAGAATATCTGTGTTTTTATCTATACAGGGTGTTCTGTGTAAGAGTGCGAATATATATAAAAACTATATATTTGAGACAGTTTTCGTCGTATAAGACTAAAACTTGGTACTTTATTTTTTTATTTTATTGTCGGATTCTACGCCCCCTTTCGCCGCCCACAAATCAATTCAAATGCTATATTTCAGACGAATTTGGTCGCTTTAGACTACAATTTGGTTAAATAGTTCGTATGGATACTTTCAGCAATTGTACTAAAAATGGACATGGTCTCACTATGTTTACGCCCCTTTTTCAGAAGATAAGCCTGAAGTGAAGCAAAGTTCGATAGGTATAAACTAAATTAAGCTCAAATTTTGGCACTCGATTAGTTTTGAGTTCTAGATGGTTTCATGTAAAAAATATTTTGCCACACCCTCTTTTACCGCCGACAAATCAACAAAAATGCTATATTTTGGACGGTTTTGGTTGTATTAGACTAAAGTTTGGTAATTTAGTTTATTTAGTTCCGTTCGGCAACTATACTGAAAATGGTGAAAATATAAAATATTTTTCTCCGATTACAAAAAAAAACAAAATCCGAACAAAAATACAAAATGTATAAACACAAAAAAAAATTTTAATTTTTATGATAGGCTTGATTTTTCGATCGTAAGAAACGTTTTAAAATTTTTATGATAAAAACTTTAAATAAACCCTACATTTATGCATTAACATTAAAAAAAAAAATTTTTTGATTTGAATATTTTTTCAACAACAAATATTTTACCAAAGTTTTTTGCGAAATAAAGGAATTCGTTAAGGTTGTTTTTGGAAAATTATAAAAATTAGAAGGGAAATGAAAATGAAAAAGATTGAAACACGATTGGACGGACAATTAATCAAAATTTAAACAAAAAAATGCAATCCTTTGTAACGTGACCGACTTTTAAAGAAAGCACTTTCATTTTTAATTTATTTTTTTTCCATTTCATCAAAATATAAAATTAGTATTAAAAACTTTTTGTGTTTCAGGTACGAAAAATAAGTCCTGAGTTGTGCATGTTTATATTGAAACTTGGTGTATATGTGCTATGAGACCAAGTGGTGGTCACTTTATAGATAAATATTGCCACGCTTACTTTTACCGCCTCTTCTTTACACACAAAATCGTGTGTGCAGAGTTATTTAAGATCTCAGGAACGATAATACCTTACGCCACCAAAATTACTACGTCTGTTATCAGGGTTTATATCTCAAGTAATAAAAAAATTAAAGTTGCCACATCCCCTATAACCACCCACAAATTAATTGGAATGCTATATTTCATACGATTTTTGCTGCATTGGAAAAAAATTTGTAATTTAGTCCGTAGTATAGTTACTCTCGGCAACTCAGCTAAAAATGGGCGTGGTCGAACTATAACTATGCCCACTTTTCAGAAAGCATAATAATTACTGAGTTTTGCATGTTTTATAATGAAACTTGGTGTGTATGTGATATGAGACCCAGTAGTGGTCACTATACATACATATAAATGTTTTCACGCCTACTTTTACCGCCTTTCTATGTATACACAATCGTTCTTGCTGTGTCTCTTAACATCTCAGAAACGGGAACGCTTTGGACCACCAGTATACAACATATTTTATTATGGTTAATATCTCGGTTAGAAAAAAATAGCCACACCCCCTTTTACCACCCAGAATTAAATAAAAATGCTTTATTTAAGACAGTTTTGATAGTCACGAATTAAAGCTTCAAAAAGAAACGTGTGGCATGTGTGGCTCGAATGGCACGTTGCTGAGACACTTCCACACTTTTCAAAAATTCACAAAATGAAAATGATCACAAAGAAATTAGTTGAATTGGGGCAGTACATTGTCTGTCGAACCCGCTAGTTCAATATATAAAAATATTCTGGATTGCTAAGGGGGGTTTGAACCCTCTTAGCAACCCCCTCTTATCTACGGCGTTGATGGAGACCGACCTGGCCTACTGTACATATTCATATATAATTCATTTATAGTATAAGAATATACATACGGTCTGCCTTCTACATCGTATTCACTAGTGTTCATTACACAATGATTTTTAAGTTCGCCAAAAAATTGCACTCCCAGCAAGCCATACAGCGACATGAAGAAAATAAAGAACAGCGTAACGTTGTAGATCTGCTGGCTCGACCGTCTAGAAAGTGTAAGAGAATAAATTAATAAGTGAATTTTGCACCTGTTCTTATAAATATTTACTTGAATATCTGGTTAATCCGGCTCTTTGGCATTGAAAACTTAAGGAAGACACGTAAAAATCTTATCATAATTAATGGACGTGGTGCACGCATAATTGATAGATAGGAAAATCTGTATTAAAATAATAGTTGTAAATGATTCGAATTTCAAAAGAATGCCATTTTTTTGTTATCACTGTAGGTGATGCTTACTTTGGCACAAACTCGAGCACTTCAAAAATTTGCAGCATGATCGATACCCAGAGAAAAAATACCATCGATGCATCGAACTGGCACCAATGATCTTTTAAGTATGGAACTTCGCCCTGTCAATGCGAATTAAGGGAGATGTACTAGATTTAAATATTTGCTATTAGCTCCATACTCACATGAAGCACACCACGTATGTGCATTTTAGCGATCATTTCTGCAGTAAAAAGGAGCGTCACTGCAGTATCCGAAACAAATGTTATATACTGTAAAGGCGGATGTCGCTCGAAAGTCTTCGGCGTATTCAATGAGACTGAGGTCAAGGATACTAAGGCACATAAGCGCATTAGTCGCCTTACCCACAGCTTGTTAACCCATTCAATATCGGCACTTTCGTTAAGCGACTCCTCTGGTCCGTAATCAGCCAGAAACGGTTCGCCACCTTTAAGACTTTGTTTGCGTCCGAGCATTTTGTTGCCAATTCCAGTTGCAATACCGAGTCCAATTGGTGGTACACCTGTTATTGCAGCGCTGCTTGGGCCCATTGTGCTGCTAATACCACCACATATTCCCATTCCGCCGCTGGGAGCAGCACTAAAGTTGCCACCGCCAATGCCTCCACTGCCGCCGATACCTGCAACTCCACCGGGAACCATAATGTTGCCACCATTATTATTAGTGTTGTTATTGTTATTGCTGCTGCTGGTATTTCCACCATTTAAATTACTGCTATGAGCAAAACCTGCTTGCATACTTCCACCACCGCCAACACCAACACCACCACCTCCACCACTACCGCTATTGCTGGAAAATGTTCCTGTCGTTGAAGACATTGGCGCCATCATGGGTTGCGTGTGGCTGCTACTGCTGCCGCTTGCGGGTGATATCACGCCAGCTGTGCTGTTTGCAGCACTAAAGCCATCGCCATTGCCAGCTACCGACGGCTGAAGGGTGGTAACTGCAGCGTTGCTCACTGAGCGCGTCTGTCGAATCGCCGAATTGTTGCCTGCACCACTACCATTTACTGAACTTTTTATGCTCGGTGAAAAATTAAACGTGAAATGGTTCGGTTGAGGTTGGTGATGATGATGGTGTTGTGCTGTCGCCTGTGAACGCAATTGTTGTATCGTTAGGCTATTCGTACTGGAGGAGCTGGTGCTGGCAGGTGTTGTTATTCCACAACTACTGCCCGTGTTATTTCCACTACCAAGAATAATGCTGGCGTTGGCGGCTCGTGAAGTACTACTGGCCGCCGACGTAGTATGAACTCGAGTGCGGTCACTCATTCAAATAGGAAGCAGTCATTGTATGTAACCGCACAGTAACTATGTTTTGAGTTGATCGATGACTGAAAATTTCCGTAGCTTTTGTTCACTGATATTTTTTAATATTGATCAGGACAATTTAAAATGAGCTGTTGCCTTTTTCAGCCCTATATTAAAGGACATAGTAATTCTCATTTATTTCCTATAACTAGCGCTATTTATTTTTGGTGTTGCTTTTCTAAAATTATGCTTTTAACTGTTTGCCTTTAAAGTTTATTTATATTTTTGTTTTATTTTCCATTTTCATTTGAGCTGTCATAAATAAACAAATAATGGCAAACGTTAGTAATATTTGATTGATTTTTTAAAAACATTATGAAATTATTAAAGAAACTTAAGGATTTTTGAGCTCCAAATGAACTTATTTCACTTACAATAATTAAATTTTATAAGAAACTCGCTATTTTGCAGTGAGTCTTACTACGTCTTACCTATCTATATCTATAGGGGAGAGTGGGGAGTTTTGAAGCACGCTTTGTTGGGGCGTAAAAACTACCATAAAAGTATTTTTAAAATTTTTTCGAATCGAATCTCTAGAGTAGGGGTGTCCAAAGTCGCCCGTACGGACGTTTTTCCCATACGGGCTTTCTGCCTGCCCGCAGCAAGCAGCACGGGCAACAGCATATGCTGGATGAATTCGGGGGTAAAATTAACGAAGGACATGCTCGAAGAGAATGAGAAAGAGCGTAAGAAAAAGCACCATTTATATCGTGATCAGTGCTGCCAGAAAAATGTTAAGCCTGTGCTAAAATTGCTAACAAAAGTAGCTAAAACGAGCAAACCATTTTTTGTAAGCTAATAAAAGAAAATAGTTAAAAGCAAACACAACTGCAATATTTAATCAGTTTATCAGATTAATCAGTTTATCAATCATATTGATTGATTTGTAAATGCAATGTATTGCTACATAAAAAACTTATTAAAAACTGTCTTTATTAAATTTTATGTACACAAAATAAAAGAAAATTAATAAAATTGTATGTATATTAAATTGAATAAAGCTATTTTTGATAATTTTTTTTAAATTTTCAAATATAGTTTAGTATTGACCTTTATTAATAAATAAAAGTAGTAATTAAAAATAGCTAAGCTCTAAAAGAAAAAAGCTTGAAAAACAAGCTGAATCTATTTGAATCTAGCTGAATCTAGCTGAATCTAACTGGCAGCACTGATGGTGAGTGTGAGAGTGTGCTTTACGAAAGTCATAATATAGCTCATTAATGTATACAGGGTTACCAAATTTTTATTATTACAATAAATACTTTATAAATTAAATCTTTTAAAAGTTCTAAAAATATCTTATAACTGACAGCTAGTGTGTAAAATCAAATTGAGTTTAATAATATTGTGGTTTTAAAAATGCAATGTGGAGGCAAGGCGCATTATTCATCCCAAGCTGATATCAGAATATTGAATTCTCAAACGTCAGTATATTTTGAACTGTTTAAAGATGAACTGTTCTTGAGATGAAAAGCTCAAACATAATAGGCTTGAGCTGACTGTCGCTAATGTCAAAAATCAACGAAAAACAAGCTGAAGTTCTGCCAAATACTCAATTTGACCAAAATGACATGATCGAGCTCGTCCTTAAGGGCCAGTTTTTCAGTACGAGGTTAAGGTCTAGTTACGTTGAGCAGACCTTAAATCACCAAATTTGGACGTTTTAACTTTGCTTAGGCAAAAAAGAAACACACTATTTGATAATTTATGTCAATTTTACTTCAACAAATGCTAAAATATCTGGTTAAACCAAGTTTAAACGTCCAATTTTGGTGAGTAAAGTTAGGTTTAATTTGACTAAAGTTTAAACTCGTACTGAAAAACTGGCCCTAAGTCATTAAAAAAATTCGCCAATTTGTATATCAATTAGTTTTGTTTGGTTTGTTCAGTTGAATTTGTGATAACAGGAATGAATCGCGAAAATAAGTTGATGTTAATTTCATTTAAATTCGTTACTCGTTTGAAAGAAAAAAAACAGCTGATTCCTTACAGAACATTCGATTTTAATTGCTTTGGCTGCAGCCAGATCAAGTTAACGAAACTTGACGAAAAAGCTGGTTTGAGCAATTATGGGTTGTACGCATCATTTCTATGTAGTTGTATAAAATTTGACATTAGCTGCAGCCAGCTCGAGCCTATTATGTTTCAGCCTTAAGATAGCGTTTCGAGGCAAGGAAAACAATTAAAATTACATTCTCCAAGTTAGCGGTTCCAAAAAACAAATTTTTGACTGAACGCTTTAATTGAATTGTTCATTTCATAAATTTATTTTTTTTATATTAAGGTCAGATTTAAAGAAGAAGTTTTCTATAATTTTAAATCGTAATATTATAAATAATAGTATAATATTATGTTTGATAGAAGAAGTATTAATGTATTGAATTAAAATTATATCATATGTATTCATAAAAAAAAATAGTTGCCTGCATTGCGAAATTATAATTGCGCTCATGGTGTAAGAAATAGAGGTGTTAGCGAGTTCGAAACTTCTCTCTCAAAATGATAAAATTATGTTTCCCCGCTGTTGTCAAAAGCTGATAGTGAATCGCAATGAAACACATTGTCTCAAATCTCAATGTTAATGCGGCACAAGGAATTGATGAAATATCAGTAAAAGATATTAAGCTTCTCCTTCCAACAATAGAACACATATTGGTTAGTCTAATTAATAATTGTTTTTTAACTGGTATTTTTCCGGAATGTCTCAAAAAAGCAATAATATCTCCAATACATAAAAAATAGGCACACTATTGTGATAATAGTGTGCCTTAGCTTACACTTTTTTTAGTACAAAATGTTAAATGAAACTAATATCTTAGTGTTTATTAATTTATTTCTTAATTTCACACCTCTTATACACGGAATTAAATCCGTCTGAGGTTATAACGTAATCTTAAAAAAAAAAAATTAGATTATAATTCATGAATTTAATTTAGTTATATAACCCTTTTATACAAATTGTTAAATTATAAACTGGTGAATAAAGACTACGTTTTCTAAAAAAAAAAAAAAACAACCAAATTTTGTTAAATTCGTGTCTTTCTGCAAGTTTATAAGATTTTTAGAGAGATTAAAGTGAGAATATATTCTTCGATATGTTCTTGAAGCAGACGATGTGAATGCAAGACAATTTGCATGCTGGCCAAAGCTTCATGTCGGCGGCACCTTCCAGAGCACGTTTCTGGTAAAATGGCCAAAACATTCAATGACAAACTTGGAAAATCGGCGAAAACAACTGCAATAACTTTTTGTCAATACAACACGGCACAATTAATTGCACTAAATATTTATTTATACTTAATTCGCACAATAAACTATAAAAACTATAACACATCATCTTGCAACTCAAACAAATAGCACAATTTGAGTTCCGCTCTTTCGCTCACAATTTTTTGACAGAAGCAAAGAAAATCATGGTGTTGTCAAAAACTCACTAACACCTCTATTTCTTACACCATGATTGCGCTCATTGTGCTCAGAGCCGCCTAAAATCAATGTTGCATCCTCAGTGATATAAAAATCGGGCGTTTTTTAACTGGAATCGTAAATACTGTGTAAATTATTAAGTTACCGTATCGAGTATGTATTTTGTCATAAAAAACAAAAAATTTTAGTAATATTTTGACTGTTAAAATTTTGAGAAAAAAGTATTTATTTTGTTTTTTATTATTTTACGCAAAAATAAAACTTAAAATTTGCCTGATATTCTGCCATTTGAGAGGTTCTAATTGTACCTACGAAAAATGGTTACACAATTTTATCAATACTCGCCACATAACTGATATTTTATTTTATCTTTGAATGTTGAATATTAAACTCTGTACGTTTACCCCAAAGTTTAAACAAAAACATACAAACAAATTTGCGCTGTAAGACGTATTTATACGTCAAAGCAACATCGCTTTCAGTAGCTATGCCAAATAATAAAAACCCTTTTAAGGAAAAATATGCAGAATGTGCTACACCGCTTTTTCATTACAGCATGTTCTCGCTCTCACGTGTTCTGTACATCTACGCTCTCATCATCCTCTCAAAATTTTTCGCTTCTCCCCCGAATTCATCCAGCAGACGACAAAGTGCTCTGCCTGCCCTCTGTCGACGCACTGGCAAGAATTCTGGACGACCCTTCTCTAGAACATCTTATAATACACTTCCTGGTTGAAGAATTTGCATAAAATTGAAAATCATCGAAAATTTTTGCCTGTTGACCCAAAACACTGGTATCTGGAGTTTTCAAAAATCGTAGGGAGTTGTGAAGCACGACTAAAAACTGCAGAAAATGCCATTTTTTGATGGAATTTCTTTATTGAGATCGGAGAAAATGACAAATTATTATGATTATTATATATTAGAGTTAAGAAACTGGAAAAAATGAAAATTCTATTGGAAAAAATGAAAAAAATGGCAAGTCGCTCAATCATTCCGATTCGCAATAAACGAAAGTATAACCAATTCACGAGCACTCTTCAAATAGACTAGTGAGTTGTGGTTTTCTCATAGTTTTCTTGTAGTTTTCAGAGTTTGCTAATAGATTTTATAATTATCTTATATTTTTAATACTTGTCGACTCCTCGAGTTGAAAACTATATTTTTTGTAAGGGGAAAACACAGAAAAATAGCAAAATTTATTGAAAAAATACTTGAAATTGAACTAAACATTCGAATTTTTTACAAATAAGGCGTAACAGGCATGTACAAAACGGTTTCAGGTTGGCATCTGTCATATTTGCCGTGCTTCACATCTCCCCACTTGATGTGCTTTATTTCTCCAAAATCGCTGCTATTTTAAAATTGTCACCACGTCAGTGACACATCGAATGTTTTGCATAAATCCTTTTGAACGTCAAAATCATAATCATTGCTGAATATTTTGTGTGTCACCTCACCTTTTCGATTCGCTTAAAAATGTTTATGAAAATGCAACAAACACGAATGCTCAAAAAAATTTTCGAACAAAATGTTGAGATGATATGACACAAGAGATACGAAAAAAGTGTGTTATCGGGACGAATGCTAGTACAAAACTGGGATATTAGATGAAAAAATGTTGACAGTAAGTAAGAGCCATGGCACAATTACTGACAAGGTAGTAGCGTAGACTGGCTTTTTTCTCATGAGCGGCGATGGGTAGTTGTCAAAATTAGCTGTTCATGCAATGAATCAAAGAAATGTGAAAAAATAAGCAACGACTTAAACATAGCGAGTCAATCGCAGCAAACTAAAAACATTCCAATAAACTCTTCGCGAACAAATTTAATGAATCAAAGAAAAGTTAAAAATAAGCACATAGCTAGTCAAAAGCAGCAATCTACAACTCCTTTAGCTGTTTTTAACAAGTACCAATCGCCAAAAAATTGTCACGGCTACCTTGTCAAATAATTATACCATGGTAAGAGCTATCAAAACCACTGCTAAGGGGCATGTCACACTTAGCGGACACGGACAAATTTGTTGTTGTTTTCACGGGTTGTTGTTTTTCTCTCTCAATTTCCAGTTATTTATTTTACCCGCGAAAACAACAACAAATTTGTCCGTGTCCGCTAAGTGTGACATGCCCCTAAGCGACATCCATGGCCATGCTCGCAACACCCATGGTAGAACTAGTGTTCTAATTCTACTATGGCAACACCCAATGCTTCACAATTCCCCACTGTCCCCTACTATTATATAAAATTGAAGTGGAAATGAAATGTAACCACTTTACTTCAAAAGTACTGAGCCGATTTTTATGAAACAAGTTTTAGAATATTAAGTTTGCGCTACAGTTTTCCTTGAGGGTATTTTCCTACGAAATTTTAATAATATTGGGGGTTGGAATTAATTTTAAAGGTTTTTTTTCAGTTTTTGAGAATTTATTTAGAAACAACGGTACAATGTATATTATTCAAAGTATTGTCCATCGTTAGCTACAACATTTTCCCATCTTTCTGGCAGCATATGGATTCCGCGCCGGAAGAACGATTCGTCTTTTGAGGCAATCCACGAATCGACCCATTTTTTGGTATCCTCGTAAGAAGTGAAGCGCTGCTCAGCCAAGCCATGCGTCATCGATCTGAATAGGTGGTAGTCGGAAGGGGCTATGTCTGGGCTATAAGGCGGGTGGGGTAGCACATCCCAATTCAGCGCCTCCAACGTTTCCTTGACGGTTCTTGCAACATGTGGCCGTGCGTTGTCATGTTGAAAAACCACTTTGTCGTGTCTTTTGGCATATTCCGGCCGTTTAACTTTTAATGCTCGGCTCAATTGCATCAATTGTTGTTGGTAGCGTTCCCCAGTGATGGTTTCGTTAGGTTTTAGCAGCTCATAGTACACGACACCCTTCTGATCCCACCAAATACACAGCATAAGCTTGGCGCCATGAATATTCGGCTTGGCCCTCGATGTTGATGCATGGCCGGGTGGTCCCCACGATTTTTTTCGCTTAGGATTATCGTAATGGATCCACTTTTCATCGCCAGTGACAATACGATGCAAAAAACTCTTCCTTTTATGCCGTTGAAGCAGTTGTTCGCACATGCAAAATCGCCGTTCAACGTCTCTCGGCTTCAACTGGTACGGCACCCAATTTCCTTGCTTTTGAATCATTCCCATGGCCTTCAAGCGTTTGCCGACCGTTGATAAGTCGACTCCCAATGATTCTGACAATTCTTGAAGGGTTTGACACGGGTCTTCATCGAGCAAAGCCTCCAATTCCTCATCTTCAAACTTTTTCGGCTGGCCCGGACGCTCTTTGTCTTCCGTATCAAAATCACCACTTTTAAACCGACGGAACCAGTACTCACAAGTAGAAATCGATGGAGCATAGTCCCCGTAAGCCTCAGTAAGCGTGCGTTGTGCTTCAACCGCTTTTTTCTTCAAATGGAAGCACAAAAGTAAACCTTCCCGTAAATTGTGTTTTGTTGGAACGAAAGTCGACATGTTCACAGAGAAAAAAATATATGTTGTTTACACTTCAGTGGAATGACACATACTGAAAATGAAGCTTAGACAATGTGCTTTGAAATGAATATAGTCACAGGTGTGCCCGATGCGATCTATTGATAGTTACGCCATCTCTTAGAAAACCTTTAAAACTAATTCCAACCCCCAATAAGTATATTTAATTAAAGTGTTAAGTTTTTTTAAGAAATCACCGCAGCTGCCACGCATTGCTGTGTCGTTTTCTTTTTAAGCTTTGTGTTGCGAGAGTTTCAATAAACTCAATTTTGCTCTCTTCTCTTTTTTTTTATGCTCAGATGAGCCTAGAGCGAGGCAAAAATTGAGATACATATAAATGCAGATCGGCGCTCTATAACAAAGCAAAACAAAAGAAAAGAGGGCATTTTTTATTTCTTTGATATGTATTGTCTTAGTGTTTGATATGCATTGTCTTAATTTTTTATTGTTTTATTTGTTTTATATGTATTTCTTTTGTTTCTTGCATGCCAAACAATTGATCATTCGACCAATCTATCATTTTCGCGTGCACAACTTACCACCAACAACAGCACAATCTTAATCGACGTTAACCAAATTTGTCAATACCCACCAAAAACAACCCTTACACTCACATAAACATGTGCGCAGTCGTTGCTAATTGGTCTTGTATTCTAAAGATAATAAAAAAACGCAGTTTCCTTGAAAAATTACAAAAAACAACACAAAAAGAACAAATTAAGTTGCGAGAAACCTGCGCCAGCATCAAAGTATTGTAGTATGGGAGGTGCCACGCCCCGTTTTCCTATACCACTTATATTATTTGTGGAAATTGACTTTGATAACAACTGATTTAAATCTCAAGATCATAGCTTTCATATATGTGAAGTTATTCAGTTTTGTTAAATTTCATTGTTAAGCACCACCTATTGCATAATTTTTGCACTCTTTGAACAATAAACAGCTTTCTATGCAGAAAGCTCAGTCTATATGTTTTACAGAAAAGCATTTTTTACGCGAGCTTGCGTCTTCTGAGCTCTCTGAGAATAAACAATTAAGTGGACGAATATGTGCATGCGTACATTCTCTCTTGCTCTCTATTGCTCTTACATAAGCGTAAACCTCTTACATAAGCGTAAATGTTTTTAAAATTTTATTTTTACCTTTTACCTTTGCATTGTAATTATCTACATTAAAAAAAGAAAAAAACAACATACATGTGTATGGTAGGTTGGCGTGGTTCTCAAACGATTTTGCTTATTTTCGAACATGATCTTTATTTTTAACCGACTTCAAAAAGGAGGAGGTTCTCAAGTTGGTTGGTTTCTTTGTTTTTTTTTTAAATGTATGTATTTTGTACATCGATAACTCCTAAAGTACTAACACGATTGCAGCAATTTTTTGTCAACAGATAAAGACATTGAACGCGGAGGTGCCCGTCTAAAAAAGTGGACGTTATTCGACTAAGGGGCATGGGCACAATAATTGAAAAATGCTGTGACTCGAATAATGTTGACACTAGGATTCTAAAATTAGGTACAGGGGTTGGAACAATTATTTAAAATTATTGTCAAAAAAGTGGGCGCTATAAGATAAAGGGCGTGGCAATATAATAAAAACGCTGTAACTCAAATAATATTGACACTACGAAACTGAAATTAGGTACAGGGGTAGGCATAATTATGAAAATTTACGGTCAAGAAAGTGGGCGTTATTGGACAGAAGGGCGTGGAAATATAAGAAAAATACTGTATCTCAGTTAATATTGACACTAGGGTACGGAAATTTGGTACAAGAGTAGGTAAAATTATAACAAAACACAATCAAGAAAGTAGGCGGAATTTTTCAAAGGGCGTGTCACTGTAAGAAAAACATTGTATCTCGAATATTAACTAGGGTACCAAAATTCGCTACAAGAATGGGCAAAATTGTTGTCATAACCGCTAAAAAGAAAGAAATAAAAACTTTTTAACAACAAAAAAAAACCAACTTCAAAACCACTACAAAGTTAAAAATAATTTGAAATTACTTTTCACATTAATTCTTGGTCAAATTTGATAATTTTTTTATAAATAGTATTAAATTGAAAATCTTATTATTATAATTTTTTTTTTTTCTATTTTGTGTTATTATCATTAATATATTAATTTCTCCATGAATAAAAAACCTCTAAAGTCGGTGCTAATATAATCAGACTTTTATAAAATTAACGCTCCGGATATCTTCTGAATATCACTACGAATATGTATAAAAACAATAAAATATATTATGTTTAAGTTGTTTATTTAATAAACAAAAAACATTGAATAGTTTAAGCATAATAATTTCAGATGAAAACATTTTCTTGTTTCATACTTTTTAGAGCGTGATTTTTAGTAGTCTGGTTTTAGTTTTTTGAACTTATTTTTTGTTTACATTTTTAGTTGCCACACGTAAAACAGGTAGCTTTTAGTGTGGTACGATTAGAAAACGGTTTTTGTATCATTGGTTTGAAGGTCTTGTAGCCTCTTTTTTAAGATGCTATTGCTCCGATACTTTCTGGATACTTTCTAGCTCCGAAGGGGGGGAGAGGAGATACTCATCCATAATGTTTTATACTCGCCTAATCAAGGAAAGTCACAACCCTAGGGAATTCTGCTATATCTGCACTTTGTATATAATACATGCAGCTATTTGTTTGCACATCACTGTATGTTTGATGTTCTACACAGCATGGTATGAATCGTTTTTGCTTTCACAAATTTTATTCTGCATTCTTGCTTTCACGAAAAATATTTCCTTAATTTGCTTTAAGTGCGTCATATATCCATCAATAGGCCGATTCGTGAAGATTGGTGGGTGCAACGTTGCCGGTTTCAGTCGCTTCAAAGACTCAAAACATACATGAGAAGTAAAACTGGAGAAGAAAGGCTCAATGGGTTAGCTCTTCTGTTTAAATGGTATGTGGAAGTGACCAAGGAAAAATTTTAAGTGCACTAGCCCGAAATAATAGAAGACAAGACATTATAATATAAAGATTATTTTATATAACAAAAATTGGAATAAGTCTAAATAAAATAAATGTAAAACTTCCCCAAAATTTGTTTTCTGGTACGCGCCTGGTTCAAGCTTAACCAGCTTTAATTTATTTTTTTCCTTTGACTAGTTCTTTGTTTTGTCCTGTTAAAAACTATGAACTTTAGCTTTAGCAAAATCACTAAAAAAAATTAATTTGACTGGTTAACTTTTATTTTGTCTTTTTGTCATTTATAATTGTTTTTTACTAAATAAATCACATGTGATGGACCTCTACCAACTGTTCACAACTCTAACAGCTAGCTTGCTCTAAACGAGCACACCGAGTCAATTTATATCACATTGTACACGTTGTAACACAATTGAAAGACGACTAAATTTCACCAAACAGCCTCAAAGTATGCCACAAATTTTCCCTAAAATAGGCAACAAAACTTATTGCAATCAACAAAATTACTTCTTTAAATTATTATTTTGGTCTGAATTTCTCTGTTTCGTTCAAAGATTTTTGTATTAACACTTAATTTTAAATACCAGCAGCAAATACTTTACAATCATAACAGTTGCACAAGTTTTTTCAATGAAAAAGAAGAAGCTACTGTTGACAATTAGCATGAATGTTGGTTGGTATCCAATGTTTGTTTATATGAGTATTTATGTCGATGCTAAGCTTTTTCGTTCGGTTGAACTTTTGAGGCATTTGGAGAGAAAGCTCTACAGTAAAGGATACAAGCTGCGTTGCCAGATGGACATGCCGGCAACGCTGGCTGCACTGTACGATTTTTACAACTTTAGAAGAACAAAAGTTGTTGGTTTTCATTAAGCTTGGTTTTCACTATAGGGCAGTTCACGATCTTGTTGCATCGTTGCAAATGCAAAATAAACAGCTTTTACAAAAACAAAAAGCATTGAAAAGCTTTGCAACATATGCTTTTTGTTTTTGTAAAAGCTGTTTATTTTGCATTTGCAACGATGCAACAAGATCGTGAACTGCCCTTATGTAATTTTTATGATGACACAAAAGTTTATCACCTGAAATATCACCTTAATAAAGCTCTAAAACACTTTCTGGCTACCTCCATTTAATTATTTATTTGTTTTTAATTTTACAAGATAGCCAAAGTTAAAAATATTTTAACATGTTGTTATTTTCAATTTGATTGACAACAACTGACCATTGAAAATGACACAGTAAAACCAAGCATTAAGCTAATTGTACTTCTAGTAGATATGAAAGTGAACAGTTTTTTGTATGATTTTTTCTGTCAAGTTATGGTCTTCTAAGGAATAGTTTTAACTGGAATTCCAATTTGTTGGAAGTAGTTTTTCGAATCGGAAAAAATTACAGTAAAATGTTAAACTTGGCTATTCGTATCAAAAATTTACAGCTCTTTTTTAAACAGAAAGCAATTTGGAAAAAATTTGTTTTATTTGTTTATTTACTTATATGTTTGCTAAGTCTTAATAGGGTTCAGTGGCGTAGCTATGGGCAAGAAAGAACGAAGGAGATCTAGCCCTCCTTTGCCAATGAAATGAAGCTATTTTTTAATTTTTTAACTATGCAATTAAATTTTTTACATAAGTTGTTCGAATAAAAATATATTTTGCTTGTACTGCGCATTTATAAATTTTTTTTTACCTAAATGTTCTGAAAAAGGTACAATTGTACTTAAAAAACATCACTGCTACCAGCTAAAACAAGTAATTTACTAATAACACAATTTTTAGCTGGTATTAAATTCTAATTGAATATTAGATAAAAGCTCTTGCAGTCCGTAAAATACATAAATTTTTCATCATCAACATAAAACTGTGGGATAGCTTTTAATTGTAAGCTAAAAATATTATTTATATGCAACAAAAACAAAGAAGTAGCAAGTTCAGATCCCAGGATATTCCTACTGTAATTTTTTTGCGTTTTTCCTATGTTAATTTCTACATATTGCTTCGTGTTTAACGAGAAACTTTCAAAGAGTTTGAATGCATTTCGTGTTAAGCCAAGTTCTAGTAGTTTTCTAATAATTGCTGGCAAATTTACTGAGTCTACACGGAGAGAAATAATATTCTTATATTAAGTCAATATTTTTCTTCATGTAAGAAAATTTAAAATTAAACCTTAAATCAAGCATTGAATTAAAATACTTGATTCTGGAACCTGGAACAAGACTTAAATCAAGGAAATATTTTTTAATTTAAGCAAACGTTGGTTATTAAAAATATTATTGAATTAAGCAATTATTTTTCTTGACTTAAGAATATATAAAATGATTTCAAAATTGTTTGATTCAAGCACGTAAAACTATCAAGCATGTAAAACTTAAATCTTTCAAACTTTAGTCTTAAAATTTAGATTTAAAAAACAATAGCTTTCCCATTTCTGATCTGAAGGTATAATATAATTCATTTTGCAAATTAGAATATAGAAACTAATACATATAGAAACATTTCACATATATTTCACATATAGAAACTAAAAACAAACCGAAATTTTTACAATTACTTTGCAATATACGTATTTTTAGTCTAGGGTCAATGTTAAATTGAATTCGATAGCAATTTAATTGCTTTTCAATATTAAAAGATGGAAAAATTTTTTAAATTTTATTGTTTGCTTCTAAACCTTTTTAATGCTTCAAATTATCACAAGATATCATAAAACCTTTTAAAATAAGATATCTTCAGTGATAAAACTAATTTTCTGTTTGTTTGTTTGGCCTTTATACAAATCTAAACGGCTCAACGGATTGCGCTCAAACAAGGAATACATATTAAATGCATCCTAACTTAAAATGTTACATACTTAGTTTTTGCTACGTCCTCTTGGAAATTTTTCAACTAACGGTAATTTTTTATTATAATATACTTTTTACGACCGGAGTTTTTTGTGTATTTAATTTTAAAACATTTTTGTTATTTTGACATCAAAAATACTCACATATATTCAGAATTGTAGAAATTTTCAGTACAACGACTTTTTCATAAAGCATTGTTACCTAAGAATGAGAAAAAAAAAGATGAAAAGTTTGGTCTTTCGATGCAAATATCTCCGCTGTCCATTAATATATTTCATTCAAATCTTTTTTCTTTTTCAAAATTTCCATAAAAGCACTTCACTAAAATAGTTTGAACTGTACCGTTAAGTCAGTGTATATATGTTTTATGATTATGTCAAAAAAGGTTCAAAGTATTAATTTTTTCTCAAAAAATGACTCAAAAACTATTTTTGTTGTAGAAAAAAAATCAAGTAAAATTTGCACATCTGACTACTTTTCATATGGCATAGCATTGATTTGCAAAAATTCTTTCAGCTAAGCACAAAAATTATTTTACTGTTTTTGTCATCAAAACAACAGGGGCTACCCCCTTTGATTTTGTTTTTTTGCGAAATTTATTTTTTCCAAAATGTTGTTTTTATATTTTTTAAAGTTCAAGTCTCAGAACTAATTTATGTAAAAAAATTACCCCAATATCTTTTTCCAATCAAAAGTTATGGCTAAAAATTTATTTTTTTATACCAGACTATTATTAAAACTCTGTTTTGTTTTAAAATTTCCTATATAATTTGAATGCTCCCATTTATCTCTAAGAATGTAGTTGTGTGTCTAGAGTGATTACAAACATTTTTGTTTATATAAAATCTTGCTTATAGTAATCTACTTACTTTTTTGATATGAACACAGACATTTTCTATATTTTGTGGTTTTTTTTATGGGGACCTCCAAAATATATTCCCGTTGGAGCTGTAAATTCGGCATTCACACGGAGAGAAAAATCAAGAATTCTCTGCTTGAATCAAGCAAATAGGCTATCAGCTTACACTCAAGCGTAAATTTCTTAATTCAAGCATTATTTTGCTAGAATTGAGCAAATTTAGAACACATGATATTAAGAAAAAAATACTCAATTCAAGCAACATTTGCTTAAAACTCAAGAATATTTTTTCTACATTCGAGTCTAATATTTACTTGAAATGAGAACAATTTGCTTGATTCAAACGATTGGCTAAAAACTAAAATAATTGGCTAGACATGAGAAATTTTTTTTCTTGAATTGAGAACAATTTGCTTGATTCAAGTAAACAATTTGCTGAAAACTAGAATAATCTACTTGATCTGAGAAATTTATTTTCCTTGAATTGAGAAATTTTGCTTGATTCAAGTAAACAATTTACTGAAAACTAAAATAATTTACCTAATTTGATAACTTTATTTTCCTTCAATTGAAAATATTTTGCTTGATTCAAGTTAATAATTTACTGAAAACTAGAATAATTTGCTCGATTTGCACAAAGAAGTAACACTTTCGCATGCTTTGTGGACACACATTGTCGACAGTGATCTTGAACGTAGATTTTGTTGCCTAGCGACTCTTTTACAACAACCCCAAGATTTTCATGATTGTTGTAATTCGCTGTAATAACAACTATACGTTTGCTTAAATTAAGAAAATATTTTCTTGATCCAAGTCTTGTTCCAGGTTCTAGAATCAAGTATTTTATGCTTGTTTCAAGCTGTTGTTTATTTTGCTCAATTTTGGCAATAAATACTCAATATAATTATTTTTTCTTAATATTAGTTTTTAATGCTTGATTTGAGCAAATGAGAGAACATATTTGCTTAATATTAGAATATTATTTCTCTCCGTGCATATTCAGAATTTTAAGTAAAACGGAATAAAGACATAAGAATGCATTTAATGAATGCAAAAGTGATTTATAAATAACATTTTCAATTCACATTCGTTTGTAAAAAAATTATTAATTGTTCATTTCAATTATTCATTTTCGTTATTCAGAATTATATATAATTTTTTTTATTCATTTGAATGTTATTCACAAAAAATGCAATTCACAAAGAATTTCAGAATTTGAATTTATTCTTTCTTTATTCATTATTTGTTTTTATTCGTTATTATTTTTTGATTCATTATTCATTTATTGTATATTATTTATTCATTTTATATTCATGTGCGACCAATAACTCAAAATCTGTTGAATTTTTCAAATTTAGGTTGTATGGGAGGTACCACGCCCCCTTGTTCAACGCCATACAAAGTTATCAGTAAAACTGCATGTGTAAATTGAGTTTGAATACTAAATTCCGAGGCTATGCGGCCTATAACTCAAAAGTTATTCGAAATCGGAAATTTTTGTTTGTATGGGAGGGGCCACTCCCCCTTGTTTAGCGCCCATAAAATGCTATAAGTGAAACGGAACGTGTAAATTGTGGTCGAATACCGAATTCCGAGGCTGTGTGGCCTATAACTCCAAAGCTATTCGATATCGCAAATTTCGGCTATATGGGAGGTACCACGCTCCCTTGTTCAACTCCCTTAAAATGTTATCAGTAAAGCGGCACGTGTAAATTGTGGTCGAATACCGAATTCTGAGGCTAAGCGGCTTATAACTCCAAAGCTATTCGATATCGCAAATTTGAGTTGTATGGGAGGTGCCACGCCCACTGGGGGTAGGAGAGTGAAATATACTTGACGACCTATTCTCATACCTACCAAATATACATACAAAATTTCATAAAAATGTACCGACAACATTTCATTTATTACTGCAAATTATAATTTTTAGACCTTTTTTCAGATAACTCTAAGAATCGGCCGAAGTAGGTATTCATATTTTGAAAACTGAACGATTAATAGACATACAATAATATATTTGTCAAACATTGCACATTTAAAAGCAAAAACATTTAATATTTTTTTTTTCCCAGGCAACTCTTCTTTTATTGCTTTGAATTTCATTTTAAATATTATGGAATTCCTATTTTTCTAAAAGTTACAAATATAATCAAATCAATTGGGTTCAAATTGTTCTAAGTAACAGCATATTTTTGTTTGCAAGATGCGCAAAATCAAAATTTTCACAACAATAAAAAAGCATAAAAAGGCTTGACTTCAGAGAATTGTAGTATCTACAAAAATACTTCAATTGTAATAAAAATTTGGATTCTTTTTAGTGAAAGTGGTATCAACGGTATCAACGGTTATTCTGTTTCACCACAACAAAATTTTTGATTTATTCGCACTGGACAAAGTAATGTGAGCCCCGATAACCGTAATCTCCAGCTGTCATTCCCTACTGAGATTTAGCTAAAAGGAAATCTATTAGGGTGCTCACAGTTTCATTTTATCTGGTTTGTTAACTTTGCCACCTGTTAACTTTAAAACATTTTGCCACCTGGCAGAGATAACACAAAATACTGAAATTACCTTGCTGTAATACATGTTTGTCTTTTGTAGTAAACTGGCATCTGTTGGAATATGGAACATTAACTTACCCGAATCTTGCGCTATTTGCTGTAGCACGTTATATAGCATAAAGTATTTCATAATTTTTCCTTTCCGCTTATCCGAGGCATTATTGTTAACAACATATCACAAAATGTAGAATGCGATTGTGTCAATTTTGAAATAAAATATGTAAAGATTTGCTCACACTTTAAATGTGTTATCTTTTAAGAGTTGCCATATATTAACTTTAAAAGAAAACTGGGAATACCCTATATATCTTGATTTTTCGATGACTAAATATGTTGGTATTAAAAATTACATTGAACATTTTTCTTTCTGACAAGCTCTGAACGCTGACTACGTCCATGTCTTCAGCAAAGGTAACAGCTTTCAAGGGAGCTTTTTCTAGATAATTTTTCTGCACTTGAAACTTCGTAACTTGCGAAATCATTACATGCTTTTCCAGTATTGAAAATTTCTCTTGGATTTGTAAACAGTTGATTGCAAAAGACCGATGCAAAAGCTTTAAAATCAAAGCAATTATAACCCATAAAAAAAACCAAAAAGTTAAGAAATGCAGGAATTGATATAAGTAAAGTTTATTTGTAAAAATTAAATGTTTACAAATAAACTAGAAAACATTGTCCGTGTATTGTTTATGTACCACATCAAACGTAGTAAGCTCTTAGAAAGTTCTTTGAAATGGGATCAACAATATCTAACAACAACAATAAAGAAACTGGCAACAGCAACCGTGGAAGCAATACAACGGAAGATTCTTCTTATAGAAAATATCAGGAACTAAAAGTAAGTGTGAGAAACCTTCGTAGGCCGCCAATAAACTTGTTCGACTATTTCAACCCTTTCACAATTTACAGATTTCGATTAACAGATTTTAGCACAGAAGACAACAAAAAAATACACGCATATCGGTGTTTTAAAAGTTTACACCTGAGTAATTATTTATTTAGGATTGGCAGTTTAAAAATATAAAGAGTTAAGGCTTGATTACCCAAGCGTAAGGTAACGTAGGCTACGTTTTTAACTGTCAAAATGTGTACAAGTTGTAACCGAAATCGTAACGTGGCGGGACGCAGCGTAGAAGTCTGGAGAAAATAAATTTCTACGGCACGTTACTCTTTTTGACAGTTCGACGGCGCCTGCACTACGTTGGACTACGATTTCGGTAATCGTTTATCCTCGAGGCAAAGTTGCACTACGCAACGTCCCACTGCGCTACCTCACGTTGCGCTTGGGCAATCAAGCCTTTAGAAAACTAAATATATTAACCCTTAACAGTCACACTTCATTCCCGTAACATAGCGGCCACACGGGTAATTTTTCGCCTCAGTCAAAAATATCGGTGTAGGATGGCAAATTGAAATATTGAGACTCCAAAAAATTCATGGACTCTCTGAGACATATTTTGCAACTCCTAGTATGGTTAACAAAAGCCAAAATCAAAATAATATAACAAAAAAACAAACATATATGCGCAAAATTAGGAAAAAATACGTTTAAAAAAAAAATCTTTACTCGGTCAGTATAAAAATCAGTCAGGGCTAAAAATTTAGGATGAGACGCTTCATCACAATAAAAAAATAATGCTGTAGCTGCTACTTTAAAAAACTTTATTTATTTTGCAGAATTAAAATGACAAAAAAGGAAAAATAACAAAACTAAAATTTTATTTTTATAAGAAATACAAGCTGAAACCAGGCTGCCTCCATGACCCCTAGTCAAACGCCCATTAAATGTTATCAGTTTAACTGCATGTGTAAATTGAGGTCGAATACTGAATTCCGAGGCTATAAAACGATAATTTTAGCCATTACTTTTGACTGGAAAGAGATATAGGTGTAATTTTTTCACAGAAATTATTTTTGAGACACGTTTTTTTTTGTAAAAAATAGAAAAAACAACATTTTGAAAAAAATTAATTCGCCAAAAAAGCCAATCAATCAGTCAATAATGACAAAAACAGTAAAATAATTTTTGCGCAAAACTGAAAGAATTTTTGCAAATGAATGCAATGTCATATGAAAGGTAGTCAGAAATACTTGATTTTATTTTTGCAACAAAAAAGTTTTCAACTATTTTTTGAGTGAAAAGTCAATATTTTGATCCTTTATTGAAAAAAAAAATAAAAAATATATACACTGACCAAACGGTAGAGTTGAAACTATTTTTTTAAATTGCTGTTTTTGAACTTTTGAACCAAAAAAATTTATTGAAAGCACATTTATAGCTCGTTTATTTACGAAACAACCTAAACTTCATTTGAATGCCCTGACGTATATTTTGTTTTTGTAAAGTGCACAAGTCCTCAATTGCACAGGCAAGTGCACTGAATCGTGAATACCCCTATTGTTTTGTTTTTTACAGTTTTTGCCGCCGTTCTGCCTAATACCATGTTCATGCTCGTAAAAAAAGCTGATTTTTGCATATTCGAACATGCTTTTTCGAACTGCGTTCATGCTGGCTATAATGCAGCTTCAGCTTTTATTTTGACATTTCTATGCTACAGCAGTCCAAGCTAATCGCTTTTCCTTTAATATTTTCTTGAATAAAAGATATGTAAATGACTATAATTGCTATATTATAACTAAATATATAAAAATACTTACAATCCTTTACTAATTGACTTTGTTGATTATATTTTTTATTGACATATGACAAAAAATTAACTTCGAATTTCGGAAGTATTGACGAAACACCGGGTTACACATACAAAAAAGCAGAATAAAAATTGCATTAAGTTGCTTTTTTCTAGTGTTATTTGTATGGAAAAAAGCTGCTTTTTTCCCCAGCATGAACGGGCTATAATGGTCCAATTATGTTTGCGTAACGCAACGCAACGTGGCAATAGCAAATGACAGATTGCACGTAGATAATTTCGTGTTGATTATTCAGACCTTCATCTACTTAACAAAATTTCAAATCAGCAGCTTTTGTTTACAAAAAGTAAAAAATTTCTAATTGCTAAGAAATGGACCACAAATTGTTACTTAAATTATAGTTAAAGTGTAAGTAAAATTATAATTTTTAAATGAATTCAGAATATACAGCTGCGGTCAAAATAATAGCAGTGCTCATATATTCAGACATGTTGGGATAAATAATACTTGTCTACAAATTTTGAATCCAGTAAACCCATTATCATTCCTATATGTCCTTTTAACACTGGTTCCAAATCTGTACTCAGTTTCTTCTCACATTGTAAAAATTCCAAAATACAGGGTGTTTTACGTTTTTTGCACATGTTAAGTATTATTGATCTAGAATCTAAGCTACACACAAAAAATCGCCACATAAAAACCTAATAATGCAGAGCAAATTTAAGAAGATTTATGGTTTTTACCCAAAAAGATTTTCTTCTTAAAGTTATTGGCTTTGTCCTCTTAAATAAATTTAAAAAGGAAATCTAATAGATTTACTAAGTTTTACTAATAAGGCAATCCCGGAATTTTGGGCCTTATAATCCCGGGGCTGTCGGGACTGGAAAAAGTCCGAGATCGTGATCCGTGATTGGAAGCCTTAGTATTTAGTCTTCCTTTGTTTGCTGTTTTGTAAAAATTGTATGTAAAATTGTTTAGGATCCAATGCATTCCGTATGGTAATGCAACTAAATTTTTGAATGGAATATTTTATTTTCAGATGGAGCGCTGGATACAAATGCATTACCAAATAAAAGAACGGGAACAGGCCATTCAACTGGCACGTGATCGTGAATTATTCTTTTGGCTGAGTGGCTTTTATATGATATCGTTGTTTAGTACTTTTTCCTATTACCAACGCATAAGGAATACTGCAGCTTTGGTGCCATTGGTGCCACTTACATTTGTAGTGAGCTACTTTGGCGACTTGGCGTACGGAAGTAAAATTCATAGGATACATGGTGGGTAATATTGCTTAAGTTATCCTTTTTGTAAAATATTTTACTTTCGT
The DNA here is from genome assembly GCA_963920525.1 of Dichetophora obliterata. NCBI lineage: Eukaryota > Metazoa > Arthropoda > Insecta > Diptera > Sciomyzidae > Dichetophora > Dichetophora obliterata. Next base: position 9,171,119 of record OY986440.1, read on the forward strand.
TTTTTTTTATCAACAGCTGAAGCTGATATGATAATGAAACATGAACAGGAGCTGTTACAATGGCCGGGAGGACTTCCAACTGTCGCCAGTATAGATGAAGCACGTGTTGAAGTGGAAATGGAAAAGAAGATGCATCCTCATCCGTCATAAACGATGCGCGTTTCTGTGTTAAGCGTTCTATTTAATACTATATTAGGATAGTTCTTTTTATATCATACAAATTAGTACTTTAAATCTATATATATATATATATTTATTTTTTTTAACTACTGAATCGCTCATTTTGAAATTAAACATTCTAGCTCGCTAAAGTATTAAAAAAAAAAATAAAAGGATAACACTTAATGTTACCTTTTGAGTCTAAATAAAAGCAAATTTTTGAATATAATTAGCAAAATGCTCAAATACAAATTATAAAAAATGCAAAAATACTTGAAATTGAATTGAATTGAAAAAATGAGAAATTTTGTTGTTACCAAGGAACCAATTACCAAAATAATACCAACAACTTAAGAATTTAAATGAGCAATACAACAAGAGTTCGAAGTATGTAAGACTAAGGAACAATAATTTTGCACGATATTTGAACGGAGTTCGTAAAAACTGTACACTTGTAATTATTACGTTTTTCACTAATATTAAATAACTAATTCTATTTTACTATATATTAGATAACATCAAATTTATAAAAAAAAGTGTTTATAATAGTTCTTCATATTGTTATAAAAATAAATAAATAAATAAGACTCTAATTCTGATTACACTCAAAAAAAGGATTTCACAAGTATTTGTTGTCTACATTTTAAAAAATCGATTCTTGCGAAAGTATTTAAGTAAGTAACACAGTACAACATCCAAAATAATTACAAAGTTTGATCAACCACTTAGCAGAGAAGACAAAAAAAATTATTTGTGTAGCGTTGTTTTGCAAGTCTACGTCTGAAATTTGGTATACATATTAAGTGTTTCCTGAGTTAAATTGTTACATATTTCGTTTTTGGCTCGCCCCTCCGACATTTTTCAACTAACGGTAATTTTGTTACTATAATACTTTTTACCATCGAAGTCTTTTGTGTATTCAATTTTAAAAATTTTTTGTTATTTTGACGTCAAAAACACTCACATATATTCAAAATTGTAGAAATTTTCAGCACGACTTTTTCATAAAACATCGTTGCCTAAGAATGAGAAAAAAGAACATGAAAATCAAAGTTTGATTTTTCGATGCAAATATCTCCGCTGTCCATTAACATGTTTCATTCAAAAGTTCAATAAAAGCACTTCACAAAAATAGGTTGAACTGTACCGTTAAGTCAGTGTAACTATGTTTTATATTTATGTCAAAAAAGGTCCAAAATATAGACTTTTTACTCAAAAAATGACTCAAAAATTGTTTTTGTTGTAAAAATGAAATTAATTAAAAATTGCACATCTGGCTACCTTTCATATGAAATAGCATTTATTTGCAAAAATTCTTCCAGCTAAGCGCAAAAATTATTTTACTGTTTTTGTCATCAAAACAACAAGGGACCCTCTTTGATTTTTTTCGCGAAATTTATTTTTTCCAAAATGTTGTTTTTGTATTTTTTACAAAAAAGTCAAGTCTCAAAAATAATTTATGTAAAAAAATTACCCCAATATCTCTTTCCAATCAAAAGTTATGGCTAAAAATCTATTTTTTCATACAATTGACTATCTATAGTAATAAAACTCATTTTCTGTTTGTTTGTTTGTTTGTTTGTTTGTTTGTTTGTTTGGACCTTATACAAATCTAAACGGCTCAACGGATTTCGCTCAAACTAGGTATACATATTAAGTGCATCCCAACTTATTTCAACACTAAAACACTTACATATCTTCAAAATTGTAGACATTTTAAGTACAACGACTTTTTCATTTAACATCGTTATCTAAGAATGAGAAAAAACTGCATGAAAAACAAAGTTTTGACTTTCGATGCAAATATCGCCATTGTTTTTAAATATATTTTAGTCAAATTATTTTTTGTTCAAAAGTTCAATAGAAGCACATCACAAAAATAGTTTGAATTGTACTGTTAAATCAGAGTATATATTTTTTTTTTGTTCGAAAAAAGTCTACAATATTGACTTTTTACTCAAAAAATGATTTAAAAGTTGTTTTTGTTGTAAAAATATAGTCATTTAAAAATTGCATTTCTGACTACCTTTCATATGACATAGCACTAATTTGCAAAAACTCTTCTAGTTTTGTGCAAAAATTTATTTACTGTTTTTGTCATCAAAACAAAAAATGTACCCCTTTGATTTTTTTTCGCGAAATCCAAAATGTCCAAAAAGTCTCAAAAATAATTTTTGTGAAAAAATTACCCCAATAACTCTTTCCAATCAAAAGTTATGGCTAAAAATCTATTTTTTCATACCAGACTATTAATAAAACTGAGTTTTGTTTTAAAATTCTCTATATAATTTGAACGTCCCCATTTATTTATAAGAATGCAGTTGTGTGTCTAGAGTAATAACGAACATTTTGGTTTATACAAAATCTTCCTTATAGTAATCTACTTATTTTTTTTGCCTCCCCACCCCTTCCCCCTCTTGTTGAATTTGTTGCGTTGTGATGGCTCTATTTTTTTCTCACTATTGTGTCACTGTTGTTAGGAGATATCGATGTACATACCTACATTTTAAAAAAAAAACCAACCAACTTGAGAACCTCCCTCTTTTTGAAGTCGATTAAAAACAAATTTAATATACTGTTCTTTCCTTGCCTCAACCATTTTTTCATTATCTTTAGCCAATGTCTTCCATATTAACTAAAACAAAAAAGCTTACAAAAAATTTACTAAACATTTACGAAAAAGAAAAACTACATTTGAGCAACAGTGCAGACGATTTGATCATCATGATTAATGAATATATGTAGCAATTCTTTAAATTAATAAAATTAAAATGTTTTCCTTAGATAATATCATAAAAAAGTAAGTTTTTAATATGTTTTAACTTTTTGGTCACGGTAGACTTTTCTGTGGAAATGCCCATATCTTTACTATGCTTTTTTTAAATGCATTTTTTTAAATAAATTTTAAAATTGCTATATCTTAAAAACGGTATTGTGTTTATTTAAATTGTGGCATTTAAATTACCTTCAAAATGATTCTACTATAGACAGCAATTTTTCAAAACTTTATGAGAAATCACAATTTAAATATTTAGTATAAAAGCATCTATAACTTTAAAACTAAATGAAAGTAACATTTTATTTTTGCGCCATCGTAAGCAGTGTCATAAATTAATGATAAAAAATTAAACAAAAGATATCGGGCGGGTGCTCCCAATCAAGAATTAGTACAAATAAAAAAAAACCACTTTGCTGTCTGAGAGAAACAATAAAAGCAGCATTTTTGCTTTTTGTGAATAAAAATTTTCAATCGCAGCAACCGTGAATTTTTGAACTGAATTTTTGTTGGAATATCAAGCGTTGTGAATATTAAGAAAATTAGTAGACAATAGAAAGTAACATAAAATGTGTGTAAATGTTTAATTATGTAAACTGCTTTTGGCTTGTTGCTTGAATAAAATATTGGTGGTTGCTGAAAAAGTGTAAAAAGTGTTGCTAAATATAAATACCGAAGTAACTATGATGCATTTTATGGATTTTTAAGAAAACGTAAGTTATTTTTTAACAATATGAAAATAATGCAGCTTAAGGCACAAAAAAAAATGCTCCGTAACGAGAATAAGCGAAGCTGTTGGGTTTAATGCATTTCAATGTTGTTAAGCAGCTTAAACAGTGTAGAACTGGTGTGACAAACTGTTGCCATGTTCAAACAGATTCGATAATCTGTGAGCGCGTTTTACCGGTACGTCATGCCTGTTGGCAGACATTTTTTATTTTTGCCTTCACACCGCTTGCGTGTGCTTGTAAGTTTGTGCTGATAGAAAAACAACAACAAAAACAATAGGCTGTGTGCGACGCAGGTTTGAGTGATTCAACCAGCTAATAAACCAAACGATTTTCGTTTCCGAATTCGTTATCTAGTACGAGAACACGATTTGAGAACGATTCGTTAATTTAAAAATATCGAGGCCTTCTCGAACTAATATAAGAGAGTTTCCAGTAATTCATATTATTTTTGGTTAATTGCAGTATAAAATTCAAATAAACTAGTTGAATCCAAATGTTTTTTACCAAAAAACGAACTTATTTTTTTATATTTTAAACAGCATCCTGTAAGAACTATAATTTGGATGCTGGTGAAAAACTGCAAATATTATTATGTACATTAAATGAAATCTGAAAATTACCACCATCCGTGACCTCGAACCCCGGCCACGTAGTGTAAGTCCAAGAGCTTATCCATTCTACCATTGCGGTTCTTAACTATGCGACGCTTATCTTGCGGTATTAAGAATGTAAGCACGCCTTTGGTAGTGGGTTCAAATCCCACCCGGGGCCAAAAAATGTTTTCTTGTTGTGCTGTTTTAAAATTTATTTTAAAATTCAATTTGAATTTTTTTATACAAATTTTTTTATACAAAATTTTTTTTACGAAAATCCAAAATGCTATTTTCTTATATGTTTATATTTTTATAATTTTTTTATTTTATGGAACAATAATTTTTTATAGATAATTTATTGGTATCTATTCTTTGAATTTTTACATGCTTTTAATTGTCAGCCTTCTTCAAACTTACTTGATCTAAAAAGCTCACAATTAAAAGCCCGAATTTTGAAGGCCTCTTTTGACGGTCGATATAAAACAACCAATTAATAGTTTTAGTATACATATATTTTGATTATATATTTATTAATACAGTCAAGTTTGAATATAGTGAATTAATTTCCAAAAATATTAAAAATTGAAAAAATTATAGGCTGGTAAAGTGGGGTGCTAAAAAACGGTTCCTCCATCTAGACACGGTTTCAACCCTTTTAGTCATCTAAAAAAAAGGACTGTTAATTCGTAAGAATTTCGCTATATCCCGGACTAGGGAAAGAAAATGCCTTTTTTTTTTTGCGAAATGGCGACTGTTTGGAAAAAAGTAATTTTTTGACTTTTTTTACAGTTTTGAATTTTTTAAAATATTAAAAACTGAATTTTTTTCATAATTATAGTCTGGGCCATAGAGGGATATATAAAAAAGGCCCACGCCAAATTTTAAGTTCATCGGTCTGTTAGACCTTGTCATATCGTGTCAAACGTGTTGGAAAAAGTAGTTTCGAGAAAAGCGCATTCAAAGTTTTTAAGTTAAATTTCAGGCAGTCTTACAGACGGCACTAAAATGGCTGTAATATTATTTAATATTATTATATAATTTATTTATTTAAAAAAAAGGTTCACAAATTAGACAGAGTCTTTTAAACGCAGTAAGAATATAGATAAATAACAAAATAACAAGTGATAAAAAACAAAAAAAAATAATTTAAAATTTAACTTAATACAATTAAAATCATTTAATCATCTAATCAAAATAATAATTAATTCAAAATTAATTCAAACAAAAATTGAAAAATCGACAAAATCAAGAACAACAACAAATAAAGATTAAGTAATTTTAATTAAAGTAACTTTTTTAAATACAATTGCATTGAATTAGTGAAAGAGAGATACTTAAGAGAAATGTTGAAAAATTACATGCTTAAAGTTGCGTTTAGTTGTAATACTTTTTATACTTAAAGGCAGTGAATTCCACAATCTGATGGCGTTCACGTAAGAAGTTAGAGTTTAAAAAATTATAAGTAGGGATTAAAAGATTCAGATTTCTAGTTGACCTACAAAATAGTAGCTTTTCAAATAAGTAATCTGGAGTGCGAGTGCAGATCAGGTTGTGTAAAAAGATGCAGTTTCTAGCATCCAAATAGTTGAAGATGTTGCAACCGAGTAATTTTTTACTCAAGTGACTAATGCGGTCAAACTTTCTAAGACCAAAAATGTATCTTACAGCATTATGTATCTTACATTGTAACTATTAAAATAATTTGAATGTTAAAAAATCTTTTAAGGAGATATTTAGTCCAATTCTGAATGATTTTCTCCGGGGAATTGGAAAAGGGAGTTTTCATTTTGATAACTCGTGAATATTGACGGTTGATGAACAAATTGGCATTAAAAATTTCCAAAATTTTATCTTAAAAATTAAAACTCCCTCTTCCGATTCCCCGGGAGAAGCATTCAGCATTGGGTTGGTTCTTGCATATAAAAGCTATCGAAAAATTGAAAAATATTGGCCCATTATCATAGTCAAAATAAAAGTCGACTCGAAATTTAGAATAAGCATTTTTGACCGTTTTTTAAAATAATATGTTGTCAAAAAGCTTGCACTAAACTTAGAGCCGGCATTTATTTGACTATGATAATGGGTCATTGAATTTTTCAATTTTCTACACGCCTTAACTAAGCGTCGCTAATTTTGCGTTATTAAGAATATAAGCAAGCCATCGGTCGTGTGTTCAAATCCCAATCGGGACACAAACATTTTTTTTTTTTGTAAATTTTAAATTGAGTTTTTTTATAAAAAATTTTTTGTATGCAAGTTCGAAATGTTTTTTTATATATATATAGTTATATAACTTTTTTTTTTATTTTATAAAACAAAAGAATTTTTTGCTTAAGCAATGTTTGCTTAACAGCGAACTTAAAATAAATTATATAATTTTAAAAATGTGTTTAAAAAATTTTTTTTTAAAGAAATTAAAAACTCGTGCTCGAAAACAAGCTCGAAATGAACGCTTAATCTTGGATCCACCATCGTGAATCCGCCATCTCAAACCGTTATCGAGCTCGAAACGAACACGAGATCTCGGATCCATAAAACAAATTATGGGAAACTATTTTTTTAATAAAAAAAATTTTTCATTGCAATTCAAATAAAAAAACTTATAAAATACATGAATTAAAATAAAAAATTTCAACATTTTTATATGAAAAAATTAGAAGTCTTTTCATACAATTTTGTATGAAACCGAGATCTCGTGTTCGTGTCGAGCTCGTTTTCGAGTCCGAGATAGCGGATCCGTGATCTCGTGTTTGTTTCAAATTTACAACAAAGCCGACTTTGTATATGCAAATGTTTTATTTTAATAAAAACTTTTTTTTCATTGTAAGCTGCTAAAAATACGGCAATAAAAATTTAAAAGAAAAAATTTTCATTATTTTTATATGAACAAAATTTAAGTCTTTTCATATATTTTAATAATTTTTCATCAATTTTTCTTAATAAAGACTTTTCATATAATTTTGTATGAATCCGAGATCTCGTATTTGTTTCGAATTTATAACAAAGCCGACTTGTTTATATGAAGACTCAGCAAAATTTTGTTAAAATTTTTTGAGCAAATTAAAAATAAAATTTTAAATGTTACAAAATGTCTATTTTGGCATCTCTTTTGTAAATATAGATAATTTTTGACGTAGAATTACGTCTTACAGCGCGGTTTGTATGGGGGTCATTTTCACGAATTTTTTTCAAAGTGATATTTGACACTTTAGGGTATACCTACAGCCTTTAATATTCATCGTACAAAGAAAAAAAAATGCCAAAATATCAGTTTTAGTGGGAATAAAACGAATATCTAATAAAATAGCAAAATCTAAGAAGATGAAAAATTCATCTATTCGTATGAGAAATTCACAAGCTGCTTATGGGTCGTCCATAAACTACGTTACTAATTTTCCGGTTTTTTTTACCCCCCCCCCCCTTCCCCTGCGTTACTTTTCGTAGTGCTTTTCAAAACCCCTCCCCCCACCATAAAGTAACGTGACATATGAAATTAATTCATTCGAATGATTATATATTTTGACTAGCTCTGACAATTTTCACTAGTATTAGTGACTAGTATGACTAGATACATTAAAGGAACAATTGGAAAAAAATCAATAACTAATATCATCTGTAAAAGCTCAATCACTGGGATAGAAGAAGCTGGTAGCTTTGTTGAGGATTCTTCAAAATAGAATTTTTCATCGGATTCTATGTCGACCCATTCAGTTGAATCCTCATTTCTAACGCAAAGAAATTCACCTGCTCTTTGACAGAGTACCCTTAAAGGCTGCACCCGAGCTACACCAAGTTCTGTGTTTTTGTGTAAATGCTTTCTGAAAATTGATTTATTTAAATAGTATGTTTTATTCCGATTTATTGTAGACGATATAATACAAACTTATGACAATTCATAGAAGTTTTAAAAACGAAATACAAGCCGCAGGTAGGAAACCACCTTGAACCGATTTCTTCTTTCTGAGAAGGACAGTACATGTCATACGAAATCTCCTTTGATCAAGAATATTCAGGCCTTAACGTCAAAGCCTGTCGCAAAAGCAAAGACCTAAATTTTTCAGACGTGTGCTGAGATGGTGAAGGAATACCAAAAGGTTCCTGTGTCGAGGGAAAAGGTGGTGGAAGAAATCGTTGAAACAAAAATTAACCATCAATTTAGACGATCAAACAAAAACATGTAAGGTAAAAAATTTGGAAATGATTGTGTTATTACAAAGAGTAGTAAAGAGTTGTCAGTTCTGCACAGTTGCGTTTGTGCAGACATTTGTGATTAGTAAGTATTGGACGAATGTAGATGTGAAGGAAGGCGATGAAATCGAAAATTGTCGCCTGACTTTGATCAGCTGTGCTTAGCTGACGTTGCTTTGTGGTTCCGACGCTTAGCGAAGAATGAGCTGTATGAGTGCGAAGAAATAGAAAATAGAAAGCGTGTGATGAAGCGAAAAGAAAATAGTTTGCTATTGTTTCTTTTCGCTTCGGTATGACTTTTTTTGTTTCCTATAAGAATCTTGCACTCATATGAATGTTTACATTTTTTTAGCTAGATTGGATTTGGTAATTTGAATGAATTTACCAATTTCAATCTTTTTAAATGATGAGAACATTTTTATGCCCTCCTTTACCTATAAATTTATTTTAATTCTTGCAGGTAAGAAATGTTTTATTTGAAGCTACATTTTTTATCAATTTCCAGGTACTATGAAGAATTCAGCCAATTTTTTCATTTGAAGCTAAATTTGTTCTCAATTTCTAGGTACTATATGAATTTAGGAATTTTTTTAATTTGAAGCAAAATTTTTTTGCTACATTGGATTTGGTAAATTAAATGAATTTACCAATTTCCAGCTATTTGAATTATGATAGTATTTTTATATGACCTTTATCTATAAATTTCTTTTAGTTCTTGCAGGTACAATGTATTTAAGAAATTTTTTAGATACATTGCTTTTGGTAAATTAAATGAATTTACCAACTTCCAGCTATTTAAATGATGATAAATTGATTTACATGATTTCAATTTTTAGCTACATTGGATTTGGTAAATTAAAGGAATTTACCAATTTTCCTCTTTTCAAATTATTATAAATTTTTGAGCTACACAGTATATACACATATGTATATGAGATGTATATACTTTCTTTATGTAAAAATATATACATATACAAATTTCTGTCAATTGTTGCAGGTATTTAGAAAATTTTCTATTTTATTTTAAACAAACTCAGAATGTTTACGAAAGTGTTTAAAATATTAAATACCATATAAAAGTTTGAAACATTAAAATTCCATCAATCCAAAATATAAAACTAATTGTGTTTGTTTAATAATCCAAAAATGGTATTAATATTTAAAGATATTTTTCTCATTTTAATGACCTTTTTAAACAGTAATTGTTATGGTGACATAAAGTTCCTTGTTTTTTTTATTTTGAGATTTTATTAAAATTTTGTATAAAATCTATTTGCTGAAGGTATTTAAAGATTTTTAATTTTAGCAAACAGATTTTTCAATAAATTAATAAAATTAATCAACTGATAAAGGAAGCAATAAATTCATCTTTTTATGAATTATGAGTTTATTTATAGATTTTTTAATAAATTAATAAAATTAATCAATTAATAAATAAAGCAATCAATTCATCTTTTATTCATTTCATAAAGCAAAATTATGTCTGACATACATATTCATTTATTTTGCAGTTTTGGTTTTCAATTGTTGGTGTTTTATAACTTACCTCATTTTATTCTTCTAATTCAATAAAAAATTAAAACATTTTTGAACTGGCTCTTATTATTTAATATAATACGGTGCTTATTATATAATATAATATCTTAAAACCTAGAATGAAATCTTATTACATAATGTAATAATTTAAAACTAAATGAAAATCTTATTACATAATGTAATAATTTAAACCTAAATGAAAATCTTATTACATAATGTAATAAATTATCAACTAAATTGAAAACTTATTACATAATGTAATAAATTATCAACTAGGGCAAACACTTTGAATGTATTTAACTAACCTAAGTAATATAATAAAGTAAATATTTACAACTTAAAACTAGAAAAGTGAAAGTATTAAATAAACTTCCAATATTTACAGTATTTACAGATATGTAAATTACATAAAGTAATTTAATTAACGGTTATTGTAACCTCAAAAATTTATGTACAATATTTACATTATATAATTTAATTTTTACAATATTTACAGTAAATATTTACACAAATGTATTTACAATATTTACAGTATATACAAAAAGCTTTTGTTGGTCCGGGAAAAAAAAGACAAGTAAGAATTTTTTGTGTTTGAAAGAAGGAAAGAATTTAATAACCTGAAATAGTAGATAGACAATTTTGAAAATTATAAATGAGTCTACCGAGCCCAAAGTTGAAAACGGTCATTTTTATAAAAGAAAAAAGAAGTTTGTAAGCGATGCCATAAGAAAGATTTCGAAATATTATGATCAAATTAGCCTCGCATGGTACAGCAGCGAATGCAAGTTATATAAGCGGCTAGTATACGGCAAAAAAATCATGGTTATGCAAAACGTAGTCATTTTACCAATAACAAAATTTAATACTGGAAACTTTCAAAAATACTGAGTATTAAGAAAAATCCGTACTAATCATGATTTAAGCTGAGTATTATATATCATTAGTACACAACTGAGAAAATAAATACACAGCTGACCCCAATATTAAATATTTAATAGGGGCGTTTACCAGACACATTTTTTGACATTTTATTAATGTTTCAAACCCTCGATGCAGTAATTCTTTTTTCCATGGGGTAGCTTTAATTTGGTGAGGAAGCCTATGAAATCCCTAATTTGTTCGATTTTAGGAGAGTCCGTCGTAATTGGAAGTCTGTTAGGATTGCTGTGATCGGTGCTTTTAACATTACAAAAATCGAATCCTTCATTGAAACGTTTGACAAACGCTAAAGTAGCTTCGGCATTCGCTTTGTTGACAAAGTTAAAAAGATCTTTGTCAGTACAATAGCGAATGCCAGCAGCCACAGATTCGCTAAGGACTTGGACAGCCAGACAAACTCTCATCTTCTGAAAAGATGTAGGGTTTATGTGGCTGTCTGTCAGTTTTAGGGATATTTTGAAGGAGTCCGATTGGTCTAATTTATGGTCTAATGAAAAGAGGAAAATTGGTAAATTCCTTTAATTTACCAAATCCAATGTAGCTAAAAATTGAAATCATGTAAATCAATTTATCATCATTTAAATAGCTGGAAGTTGGTAAATTCATTTAATTTACCAAAAGCAATGTAGCTAAAAAATTTCTTAAATACATTGTACCTGCAAGAACTAAAAGAAATTTATAGATAAAGGTCATATAAAAATACTATCATAATTCAAATAGCTGGAAATTGGTAAATTCATTTAATTTACCAAATCCAATGTAGCAAAAAAATTTTGCTTCAAATTAAAAAAATTCCTAAATTCATATAGTACCTAGAAATTGAGAACAAATTTAGCTTCAAATGAAAAAATTGGCTGAATTCTTCATAGTACCTGGAAATTGATAAAAAATGTAGCTTCAAATAAAACATTTCTTACCTGCAAGAATTAAAATAAATTTATAGGTAAAGGAGGGCATAAAAATGTTCTCATCATTTAAAAAGATTGAAATTGGTAAATTCATTCAAATTACCAAATCCAATCTAGCTAAAAAAATGTAAACATTCATATGAGTGCAAGATTCTTATAGGAAACAAAAAAAGTCATACCGAAGCGAAAAGAAACAATAGCAAACTATTTTCTTTTCGCTTCATCACACGCTTTCTATTTTCTATTTCTTCGCACTCATACAGCTCATTCTTCGCTAAGCGTCGGAACCACAAAGCAACGTCAGCTAAGCACAGCTGATCAAAGTCAGGCGACAATTTTCGATTTCATCGCCTTCCTTCACATCTACATTCGTCCAATACTTACTAATCACAAATGTCTGCACAAACGCAACTGTGCAGAACTGACAACTCTTTACTACTCTTTGATTTAACTCTTATTTTTTTGATCACATATAAAGTTGAAATTTGGTTTTTATTTTTTGATCAAAAATAAAAGTTAAAATTTGACTTTTATTTTTTCGATCAAAAATATAAGTTAAAATTTTACTTTTATTTTTTTAATAAAAAAAAAGTTAAAATTTGGTTCCATACCTACTAAAACGGCTGAAGATGTGAAAATAACGTCAGAAAGACTATTCTTTTGAAATGTAAAAAGAAATCAATTTCATAAAAGTTCTAGGCCTTAAACAATGTTAAAAAAATTACAAGCAATCCCAATATTTGTACAACACGATTTGGAAAAACTAGTGATGTAATATTTGCTAGAAATATCGATGACATTACATCTATATAATATACGTTTGCTATTTAGATATTAAAACCCAATATGTTATTCTTCCCAATATGAAGTTATTACTTAGCTGAATACCGATTACTAAGCGATTACATAACTGAAAACTGATTACTGAAGTGATTACCAAGTGATTACTTAGCCGAATACCAGTTACTAAGTGATTAAATAACCAAATACTTATTACTGAAGTGATTTCTAAGCGATTACTTAGCTGAATATTAACTACTAAGCGATTACATAACCGAAGACAGATTACTGAAGTGATTACCAAGTGATTACTTGGCCGATTAAAACTGTTTTTTTTAGTTTTTTTTATTTTTCATGAATTTGTGCTTCAATTCAGTTTTACAAACATTTTTTTCCAAAAACACACAGCACTTGTTCGGAAGTTCAATAAAAAAGTTATTTTTAAAAAAATTTAATATTAATTGCAATATAGTGACAAAATCGAAAATGATAGTATCGAACTAATAAAATTATTCAAAATGTTTAGCGTTTAAATGATAAATAAAGTTATAGACGAATTCATAATTTTTGCTTTACTTAACGCGTTGTAAATATTTTGATTAAACTAAACTTATATATTAGAACTAAGTGACTGATGGAAGAAATTTTAAGCAAAAGTTTTGGTTTTGGTTTCCGAAACCGAAACCGAGTATTCGTTCAGACATTAGTTAGTTGTAACGTAACGCCAGCACATATTTTTGCTTATATCTTCAAGTCCTTATGGTCGATTGCTGCAATTTTTTTACTTAGTATTGTGCCACTAAATTACTTCGCAGATATAAAAAAAGCCTTGTTAAAAGTTAAACTTTTTCATTCCTTTTTTTATATTTCTTCGTACAAATCATCCGTAACGCCAAATTGGAAATGCCCCTAAATTTTAAATTGTCATAGGGCAAATAAAATTTTACATTTGCAAATATTTTCTTTATAACAATTCCAAACTCTTGAAATTAGGTGTAAATTATTCGTACCATTAAAAAAAGCCCCTTTGTTTTGATTTTAGTACAGAAGCTACTTTGTTTATTGTCATTTCCTCTGTTTGACATTAAACTCCCATGACTGACAATTTATTTATAGTACGACCGGCAAATTAAATTTAACTAAAACTATTTAAGCCTCCATTAATAGAGAAGAAATTTTAACATTTTTTATTGTGAGAGTACTGAGAGCTGATCTCTCACAAAATCAGCACGAAATTTAATAAAAATTGCATCAAATTCAACTTCAATTAATAAAATCATGTTTTTCATTTCAGAATTAATTCACCTGACATCAGCAATGAATTAAAAAAAGATATGACAAATTCTTAAATTAATTTCACTTATTTGAGTAAAGTATTTAATCTACTATAGAAAACTATTGAAATATTGAAAAGCTGAGTGTACCTCATAAAAAATTATTTTTATAACAAAATTTTAAGAAATCGATTTTTTTAATAAAAAGAAATTAAAGATTATCAAAGAAATTAAATAAAGTAGTTTTTAATGTTAATGTTTTGTTTTTGTTAAATAATAAATGTTTGCTTAATCAGTATCAAATGAATTTTTTATTTTAATAGGCCCTTTAATGTGTGGTTTAATGTTATATATTTTGCAAAATGTTATATATTTTTCAAAATTAGGTAGATTTTTATGGGAAATTTATGCACTTTTTTAATTCCAACATCAGATTCGAAATCTGAATCTGATACTGAAATCAGCGAATCTACAAAGATCTTAAAACAAAAAACACTTTTTTAGGGTCCACCTTAGTTTCAAAAAACTTTGAAATTCTTATATCAGATTTGAAATCAGTGACCCTTAAATACTGGCAGAACATATATCATTTCTGACATGGTTTTATACACAGGCTGAGGTAAAGTTCAGCCGCTCCAGGATCCTGTGAAAGATTCAGTAACTCTAAAAATGATTTAATATGTATTGTGTTTTTATTAAAAAAAAGTGTTCTTATGATAGTATCTTATGTATGCAGCGTTAAGTAACCGGGGTGTAGGTTAATCGTTCTGTCGCTTTTCCGCCTGTTCAAGCTGTTCCTATGTTCTCGCAGCCGCTTTAGAAATCAGAATTCAGCTAAGTAATAACTTGGTAATCACTTCAGTAATCATTTTTCGGTTATGTAATCACTTATTAACTGGTATTCGGCTAAGTAATCACTTGGTAATCACTTCAGTAATCAGTTTTCAGTTATGTAATCGCTTAGTAATCGGTATTCAGCTAAGTAACAACTTGGTAATCGCTTCAGCAATCAGTTTTCAGTTATGTAATTGCTTAGTAATCAGTATTCAGCTAAGTAATCACTTAAGTAATCAGTCTTCGGTTATGCAATCGCTTAGTAACCGGTATTCGGCTAAGTAATCGCTTGGTAATCGCTTCAGTAATTTGTATTAGGTTAGGTAATCAGTTGTCGGTAATCGATGCGGTAACCATTTTCTCTGTAAAAAAGATTCTAAAAAGGGAAGCGAATATAAAAAACACCTTTTTAGGGTCCACCATGGTGTCAAAACACTTTTTGAAATTCTAACATCACGACGATGACGTTAGATGATTACCCCATATCGACCACGGCTAAGAGGTGTGAGTCCATTTCAAAAGAAAAAGTCATTTTATTTTCTTGATTTTTGACACTAATAACCGAAAAAAAATTAATTTTAGAAAATAACTGTTATGATCCAACCTAAAAAATTATTCCTCCAAAAAAAAAGTTTCCCGGCAACCAAAAAACATTTTGCTTAAAAATACGAGTTATTTATAACTGAAATGTATTTTATCCCATTTTAATAATTGAATTTCACCAATTACAAAAAAGTTGCATGACAGTTATGTCCCTGGCCCTAACACATCAGAAATTTATAGTGGTTGCCGGAACAGAGACATTTTTGTTCAATTTGTCGCCTAGTGTAATTGGCAAAAAAATCATTAAATTGCACCCTTCGAAATTTGTATGCGCTTTATCCGCTGGTTAAAGATATCCAGAGGTAAATAATTTGGCCCTAAATGTCTACAGAACAAGTTAAATTATGTACATTGTTTATGATTGTTTTCTTTTTGATATCAGAGCTCAGTGAGAATATTAATTGCGAGTACGCGCCAGTTTGGTCTTTGAATTGGAATTGTGCACTGTTCCTGCTTCCTTAAAGATGCTTGGAAGATATTTTAAAAGCTTTATGGACTTATATTGTAAAACGCACTCAATCACCTCACTTGGGGGTTTTTTGTTTGGCAATTCCATTTCCATATGATTTAGAACAAACCCTCTGTCTCTCACTGAAATTTTCCTTTAAAATATATTGCCAGATGAAAAAATGTAACGCAAGTGACTGCGTTCGTTTTACAAAATAAGGCCATTAGTATAAAAAAATTATTTTAATTATATATTATTTCAATTTATAAAAATACTGTGTTTCACTGCATGTTTATATCTTTTTACTTTACTACCTTAAAGTAAACAAACAAGCAGCATGAAGCAATTTGTGGCATTGTTTTGATAATTAAAAACTAATAATTAACTATTTTCCCTTCGACTGGTTTTGACGTAGACGCTAATGGTGTAAAAGATTGTTCATTAGCTACAATTCTTACACCTATGCTTTAATTACTTATTGTTGCTTAACTGCAAACGCTAGAGGTATTGGCAGCATAACGCATAAATTTCTGAAAACTTTCAGTTAAAGTGAAAGAACTCGATCTGAGTCAATGCAACGACAATTTTCCATGAATCAAATCTAGCTGCCACAAAAGTCATACACAGTTTTGCTTCAATCCATTACTTGTAAATATATTCAAATTCATATGCTTTGTTAATATATTGGTAAAAGCGCTCATTTAGTTTACTTTTGATTGTTTTAATTTTTTTACTGCGTCTTTAGGTGTTCAGTTTGCACCTGTTCTTAATGCAGGATTTCTTTAACTTTTTGCTGGCATGAGATCTGCAAAATTTAATAATGAACAAAACAGTTATCGTCAGTGGAGTACATGGCTTTGGCACTGAACTCCTCCTAAACGGCTGCACCGATTTTGATAAAATTTGGTGTGTGTGTGCGGCTGGGTCTGTAGATTGTTTTGTTTTAAAGTTTGACCCGGCTGGGTCTGTAGGTGGTTTTGTTTGATGTTAGGCTTGATTTCTGGATAGTATAAAATGTTTTTAAACTTTTGAGATAGAAACCTTAAATAAACCCTACATTTATGTATAACATATGAAAGAACATTTAAAAAAGCCATTTTTGGTTTTGAACATTTTTTCAACAAATATTTATACCAAAGTTTTTTGCGAAATAAAGAAATTTGTTAAGGTTGTTTTCGGAAAATTATAAAAACTGGAAGGGAAACGCAAATGAAAAAAATTTAAAAACGATTAAACGGACACTTGCTGCAGCTTAATGTATACCGAGACGAACGCTGAACATAGTGAAAGAAACGAGCAGCAATATTATTTGATATGGAAAAATGTATTGCTCAGCCTTCGTTTCGTTTACATAAAGATGCCGTTGATTAAAATGTCAAAAGAAAAAAATGAATGCAATCCTTTGTAACATGACCGAGTTATTCACTTTCAAAGCCAGCACTTTAATTTTTGATTGATTTTTTTTTTATTTAACCAAAAAATAAAATTAGTAGATACTAAAAACTTTTTGTGGTGTCAGTTTCTTGGAAATTTTAAGTAACTTGCATGTTCCTACAGAAAACGAAATTTTTCTAATAAAAGACATCTTAACCAAGAATGTTACCACAAGGTATGCATTTACTGAATTGCAATAATATAACTTTGAAAATTCTTGCATAGCAGATTATTTACCTTAAACATTTAAGGTGTTTGATGAATCTGAGGACCTTAGTATGTTTGGCGATGACAATAAAGGTCAAAAATTTGGGTATAAATGTGCTAAAGTCTAAGTGCTTGGCCTTGGCGCCGAAGGACCTTGGTTTAAACCCCCTCTGAAGACGATGGCACACCCCAGAGAATTATAAATTCCATGAAAAGCTTCCTGAGAACATGCATCTTAGCCGTTCGGAGTCGATACGAAACAAGTAGTTCCAGTTTTTAATCCATTGTATACAAAATTTAATAAAACGCAAAGTAGAATAGCAAATAAGAAGCTCTGTTAATGTCCTTTCAAGGGCTGAAATGGCCAAATGGTTTTGGATATGTTTTGTATACAGAAAAGCACAAAATTTGCAAAAATTGGGAGCATTTTGTAATGATTTTATATTTTTATCTATAACTTCTAGGGCAACACCGGGTATATCTCTAGTATAAGTATAAAATATAACCCAATAGCAAATTAGGTTTTAGTATTTTAAGATGTTTAGAATTATAATGTTTGTATTTATACATATATGAGGCGTGCCATGCAATTTTGACCACTTGTTTACACTACATTCATATAAATATAAAATAAGAGAATATACAAAAAATAATCTTACAGAAAGAAACATAATGAAAGAATATCAACTGATTCTGTACTTCAATAGGAACAGAGACGAATACAGTGGTATATTTAACTGAAATTATCGAAATAAGCAAATCAACTACTAAGAATTTAAAAATTATAAAAAGATTAAAAGAATAACTAAATTCTTAAATAAGAATATTTAAATTAAAGTTTTTTCTAAATGACCTTGTTATTTATTATGTTGATTTTATATGATTAAATACAAATTCTAAATGTTTGATAGTTTAAATCTATCCTTTTCATATTGAAAAAAAAGTTGTTGTTGTTGTTGTTTCTTTGGAAAGATTCGTTAGAACAATTAATTGTTCTAACCTTGATCTTAAGCTCAATAAATGATTTTAAGCTATCAAACAACTAGAATTTGTATTTAAAATCAAGTATGATTTAAACTATCAAACATTTAAAATTTGTATTTAATCATATAAAATCAACATAAGAATATTTAAATTTTAAAATCAGAAATATTAAGATAATAAAATTATGAATAAGGGTACAGGACTTAAAATAAAAGCTAAAATTTCATATTAAAACAATTATTATTAAAAATTATGATTAAAAAAGTGTTTTTATTATTTATTATAAATGATAGAAGAAGCAAACCGAACAAGAAACAAACAAACTTCTCAAACAAAATACGAATTGAACTCAAAGAGACATTAATCAGAGTGTAAACGCTAGTAATGCATCAATATCTGAATTTGATTACATTAGGGGTATTCACGATTCAGTGCACTTGCCTGTACAGTTGTGCAGTTAGGTTTTCGTGAACACACCACCATCACTATTTTAAAGCTGTCAACATTTTGCATTGTACACAAGTGCACAACTGCTCAAATCCTCAAGCTTAACACAATAGTAGAAAAGCACTTGTGCAGATTTTTGACGTAGGTACATTTTGTTTATGTAAAGTGCACAATCCAGCCAGCACAAAAAGTTGTAAAAGTGTCGCAAAAGAGTCGCCAATACAGATATAGATCGTAATTTACGTAATTACAACTGAAAAAGCCGATATTTTACGCTTATTTTGTAACAATTAAGGTTGCAATTAGGCGAAAAATGTGTTATAATAGTGTTATAAATGTGTTGTTAGTACAAATTTAAGTTGCACGCTGCAAGATAAAACATTCAAAAATAGTTTTTATTGTGTTATTCTTACATTACAATTCAGGTAAAATAAAGTGAATGTAACCAATATTTTGTTTTATTGAAGTGATTTTTTTGTTGTAATGACAGATTTTTTTAACAAGGAAGAAGTACTGATGGCATAAATATTCCTGATTGAAAAAAATAGGTTCTTAAAAAGTTTTAAAATATTTTGCATACACAATTCCGTAATATAATTTTCATTTAACCAGTGATAGTTTTTTGGAGTGTACTTTAAAAGTCAAAGACAAATTGGAATGAAATAAAAACATGAAATTGAAAATATGAAGAGCTATACACTAAATTTTAAAACAAAGAAAATTTTGTTGATGAATGTTTCTATTTTTCCTCTAGAAAACTCACGCGCCACCCAAAAAACAAAAAATTTTAAAATAAATTTAAAATAAGAAATATTTCGTGTTTGTAATTTCCTCGTAATGATGTTCAGTATATAGCTAAATATATTTTTTAAGTTTTTAGTGTCATATTGCACTGAAAGTTTAAAAAGAAAAAATAATACTAAAGAAAATCGTGTTTTCATTTATTCCAATCAAAATTCGTAGTGTAGAAAAAGAATCAAATATGGCGAGTATGAAGCTTTTAGACACTTTTTTCCAAAGTTCTAGCAACTGAATAATAACCTCAAAGCATAGTTCTTGCAACTAACTAAATATCAAAAGTTACAAATATTTTTTTAAAGTTGTTGCAACTGAATAATAATGACCTTAATGCAGCATTTACCTACAACGATTTTATTCAAAACTTCTTGAAACTGAATTATAACTCCAATACAACGTTCATGTAACTAATTACATTATACAATTTGCAATAGTTTTTTCTAAAGTACTTTTAGAACTTTATTTTTAAAATTTTATAAGTTACAATAATAACTTTAATACAGCACAAGCTTTCAATGATTTTTTTCAATGTTCTTGCAACTTAATAAAAACCTCAATTCAACGTAAGTTTTCCTAGCTACATTTTTTGAGTTATAATAATGTTTTCTAAAGTTGAATAATAACCTCAATACTGCATAAGGTAGCAATGACTATTGCCAATGTTCTTGTAACTGCATAAAAACCTCATTTCAACCTTCTTGCAACAAAACAAATTCTCATAATTTCACCTTGAATCATTGCCATTCAACGAAAAATTTGTTCAATTCGATTGTCTCGTTGAACGCTGAAATAAAAAAATGAATTACATGGTAGTAGAATCCTACACAAAGAAATTGACAGGCAACATAGAATTTTTTGTGAACAATAAAATTTAAATTTTGCTTATAGCATTTTAGTGCTTCACAGCAAAATTGGAAGCATTTGGTTGTAGTAACTTCCCTATAACTTAATAAAAACACCTTCAAACCGAAGTTTTGAACATTTAGTTGTGACATTGACATAACTTAATATAAACATAAAACAACTTAGTCGCTAACTCGTTACTGTATTTGTAACAATTACAATACACAAACATTTTTTATAGGTGCTACAAAAAGAAATGTTGTAATAGTGTTAATTTAACGTAAAAATTACTTATTTTTTTAAAACTTTATGAAACATTATTAAAACAAGTGCATTTATTCGTAACATAATTAACACCGTACTTTAACTTATTTGCAACAAAACGAATGATTTGAAACTTTAATGCAACCCATTTGGGACTAAATTTGTAAAAAAACTGGAATACCACCGATTTATAACGCATTTTTGTTACAAATCGAAATCTGTGCTAGCTGGGAGGTCCTCAAGTCCTCAGTTGCACAGGCAAGTTCACTGAATCGTGAATACCCCTATTCGTTTACACACATCAAGCCTCCGACTTGCTTCAATTTTTTAAGGGCTAATAGACGAACATAACAAAAATTATGAAATCTAAATTTTTGGTCCTTTTATGCGTATTTAAAAAAGTTACTGTGCAACTTACGTTTTTGTTGTTTTTCGATTAATTTAACACTTTAAAAACACGCATCAAAAAGTTGTCTATCTATTTTTATTTTGTATTTAATTTTTACTATTTAAGAAAATTTTTACTTAAAAATGTTATATTTGAAAAATGAGTAACAAGAAAATGCTTTAAGAATAATTGTTTTTTTAAGAAAACACCATTTCTAAAGACATACAATTTTTAAAATAATTTTTTATGATAGGCCTAAGTATTGCGCAAATTGGAGATGCAATCTTAACCTTTAAACGGATTTTATTTTTGAACGTAAAAGACGTTTTGTGTAAATTTGACACTATGCATTACGACCAAAGACTTAAGTTCAATTCCACTGAAAATGCCATTTTTTCGATTTATATTCATGTTATATTAAAATATTGATTTAAAAGAACTCACAAAGGAATGTTAATGATTTGTTTGCCACATTAGAACTATACAATTTAAATTATTCATCAAATGCTAAAAATAAAAATTTGATTGTTATTCATTAGGGATGTGACGGTAAAGTTCAAACTGTTTTTGTAGAGTTCTTAAACTTTTGAAGAAAAAAATTAATGAATCAGCGAAGATATTTGCACCGAAAGTCCAAGCGTTGATTTTCATGTAATTTTTTCTCATGTGTTATAAAAAAAAACGTTGCACAACAATTTTAAAGATATCTGCTGTCAAAATAACAAAAAAATTTTAAAATTATTAATAAAAAAATTAACGATAGTTTAAAAAGGTCGGAGGGGGCGTGGAAAAAACTAAGTATGTAACAACTAAATCTAGAATGCACTCAATATGCATTCCAAAAGCCAAACAAACAAACAAACAGAAAATGTGTTGTATTACAATAGATAGTCAATAGCATGAAAAATCCTTTTTTAGCCATAACTTTTGATTGGAAAGATATATACTTAAATCTTTTGTAAAATATATAAAAAAACAAACAAACTGAAAATGAGTTTTATTACTATAGATTAAAATTCTTAACTTTTTATTTTAAACGTAAAAAAAAAATATATTAAATCTATTTTTTTTATTTTAAAGTTTTATGTTCTTAAAACTCGTATTTTTATCTTAAGTGAATAACTTATTTTTTCTCTGTTTACTCATTTTTATGAAAATTTCCCAGTTTGGTGTTATGTTAATATGTTACGTATATTCTAAATGCAGGAGTTCTTAAAGGCTTTTGAGTCACTGTGTTTTTCGCCCAACCAAGTTTGTTGTTGAACAAAGCTATTTAGCGATCTTGGCTTACTTGCAACATTTGGCGTATTTAATGCGTTTCCTTTTAATTACTGCTCCACTTTGCGCGCTCGATTTACTTTTCCAATTATAAACGCAAGTAAGCAAACGCGCTTGTGGGAGCTACCTGTTTCCAATCTTTGGTTTCAAATATATTTCAAAGTTAAGGTACACACGGAAATCTTTCTAGTCAAATACCTAGAACTCCATCAAATTACTCACACAGCTGAGTGGTTGAGACTTTTGCCCACCTTCAAGTATCAAGTGTTATGATTCTAGACGACTTAGAGCTGGAACATTGACTAAGTGACTTTAGATGAAACAAGACGTTATTGCAGTTCATAAAAGAGTGCCGTGTTTCTTGAGTTTGACGAATATTCAGAAAATAATTTCAAAGTTTAAAAAGATCATTATCGTCTCCATGGAAACAAAATTTGCTTGAATATATATTTGACTTTTTTCGACATCGGTCGTGCTTATTTAAATAATTTTCATAAAGCCTCACTGAGAATTTCTTTTTTTCCTTAATTAGTGTTATTAAAAATTTTAAAAATTTATTTTCAGTATCGTATGCAATTGGATGAGTGTGAATTTTAGTGTGAATCTTTCGTTGAAAATTTTTCAAAATTGGTCAAAATATCAGCGAGCTTGTACGACAGCGGCAGCAAGTCGTACAGGGCAATAGAGATAGAATAGATGGCCAAATCGGGCCAACTGCGCTGCCGGAGAGGTATGTTTTTTCCCTTATTTAAATTAGATTTTTCCTTAGATTTTTTTTTTTAATTTTGAAAGTCAATCGCTTGCATAATTTTTAGCCATAACTTTTGATTGGAAAGAGTTCACATAAATTACTTTTGAGACTTGGCTATTTATAAAAAATATAAAAACAACATTTTGGAAAAAAATAAATTTAGCCAAAAAATCATAATTGATGATTATGTTTTGATGACAAGAATAGTTGCGCAAACTGGAAGAATTTTTGCATATTAATGTTATGTCATAACAAAGGTAATCGAAATGCAATTTTTACTTTTTGTTTTTTATTTTTACAACAAAAACAACTATTAAGTCTTTTTTTAATATGATTTAAATAAAAATTCTAAATGTTTGATAGTTTAAATCATTCTTGATTTTAAATATAAATTCTAGTTGTTTGAAAGTTTGAAATCGAGCTTATTGAGCTTTAGGTCAGGTAAAAACAATTAATTGTTCTAATGAGTTTTTTCCAAAGAAACAACAACAACGTTTTCAATATGAAAAGGAAAACATCACTAGCTGATTTTATTAGGGGTATTCACGGGTTTTTGCGAATAGCAATAGTGTGAAAATGCAAGATATTTTGCGCACTAACGCGTGAACATCAATATTGCAACTTAATTATGCAATTAAAATTATGTGTCGAATGAACAGCAAATGTATTGCCACCTCATTTCAAAATCACAAAAAGTTGTTAGAATCAACGTACAAGCTTAAGCTTCTTAAAGTTTTACCCAGATGGCAACATCATCTGTTTAGCATCACTGCTTGTTCGTTCTCGCATTAGGTTTGTGCAGTGCGTAATTCAAGAAGAGTTGCAAAATTGCTTCTAATGCGGCCCATACACGCTGCAACCAAAATATTAGTGGAACTGTAACCAGATTACGTCTTTTTTAATACATTTGACACACACGCTGCCATACACGCTGCAACGCAGCAACAACGTAGAAAAAAACAGCAACTGCGATCAAAATATTAAATGATTTTAATTTTGCTGCAACCTGAGTTGCAACCGTCAACGAGTTGCGTAACTTTGACACACACGCTGCGACTTCATCGTGATAACTGTCAAAAACTTCCAAGTTACACTTCCAGCTTTGCTTTGGTTGCAGCGTGTATGGGGCCCATTATGTGTTTGTTGTTGTAGTGATGCGAAAATTTGCAATCTTGCATTTTCGCATCGTCGCAACTGCGTTTCGCATCAACCCGTGAATACCCCTACTGCTTCATCAGAAATCTTTGTGAGAGCCTGAACAGAATCAAAAATCGTTGCGATCGACGATTCGTTGTTGTTGGAAAATACATGCAAAATACGCAGCTCGTTTTCTGCAACGATAAATCGCAGACTTAGAATCTATGCTATTTCAATCGTCGGTCGCAACGATTTTTGATTCTGTTCAGGCTCTGATGCCACCAAGTCATTTTTCAAGTAAAAAGTAAAAGTGTTGGACGATTTTTGAAAATAAAACAAAAAAGTAATAAAAAAATACACAGTTTCGATAGTATCATAAGTATAGACGTAGAATTCCTTTTTATACAGTAATAGAGAAAAATTCTGGTTTTTTCCATGTATATTCTTCAAAACTTTTTTAAAGTAATTCATCTTCTAAATACAAATTATTCAAAAACAAATTTGTTGTTGTTGTCCTTCTTTAAACTTACCTGATCTAAAATTCTCACAATTAAATTCATGTAAAAATTTGTTTTGTTTTATAAAAAGTTTTCTTTTGATATTTGTGGTGATAAATTTGTTGTTCTTTTGCATTTGTTTTGTTGGTAAATGCAATTCAGTTATGTTTAATTAATGGAAATAAATATGGGTAAATTTGAATTATTATATATGTATATTTTAAAAAAAAAATTAAAATTTTAGTTAAAAAAAAATTTTTAATATGGAAAGAATATAATGCATAATAAAAACAATTCCTATTATGGTATTTAAAAAATAAATGTAGTTTTTAAAGCACAACGCATGCTTAGTAACGCATGCGCAAATTTGCGTAGTAGTATACATACATGCTGAAAATAAACATTAGTTTTATTCGTACTCCAACTCATGGCCATAGAAGTAAAATATAAGGAAGCGGTGTAGTTGAAGTGAAATGAAGTATTTTACAAACACAGTGAAGTTGACACAAACACAAAAACATTCAAACAGGGCCGCATTCAATTATGTAGTAAATAAAGGCGTAAACTATTTTTTATTTTTTAGATGCATGCTTACTATGCAATTTTTATATAGCACCGTTATATAATATGTTGCGTTACCAATTTTTTTACAGATAAAAGCATTGCTAAAATAAAGTAAAAGACATGAACTCAGAATAAAACTGAAACGACAAAAGTTACTTTAAATGATTTTTTAAAAATTCATTTAAAAAAACTATTTTTTATAAACTATTTAATTAATATTAAAATAACACAAAAACTAAACAACTAAAATACATACCAAATTAAACTCTTTTAAAATAAATAGTTTTGTGTAGTTTTTTCCGAACTGTCGGCTTTTAATTAGTTTTTTTTTTATATAAAAATACCTAGTTATAGCTTGTAACCTTAGGTTGCTAATCCACTTTAATTTCATGCCAAATTTCAAAGAAATTGTAAGCAAATAAAAAACTATTAAAGCTTATTCCAATATGAAAAAAAATTAAGGCCCTTGCCACCCTAAATAATGAATGCGCTCATGAAGCAGAACTTGTGTTTTGACAGATGTTCTTCCTCAAAAATGGATTTTTTTTTTGCTCGGGAAGAACTTATGTCAAATAACGACGCTCTATCTCTCTTCCTCAGCGTCGAAAATTCCTTCTACACACGTATAGTGTGTGTGAGTATAACACCACTTCCTTATCTTTTATTTCTATGCTCATGGCACTCAAAGCCGAGAAAAGCGAGCTAGTTGTCAAATACAGCTGTTCATGTCGAGTAAAAATTAAGAACATCTAAAAAAATTTCAGCTAACTGAACCAACAACAATTACCAAGCAAATCTAAAACAACAACGCACAGAAAAGAGCATGATCGCTGTGGTGGAGCAGCGTTAGAGGGGATGAATCGAATCGTCCACAGAAAATAAACAGAACTTTGCTTACTATGTCCCGCTTTTCACTCGTTACACACGAAAATTCTCGAGCTTGCGGCGAAAGCAATTATTGCTCTGGTACAGCGTTGCCATATGGTCCGATATATCGGATATGTTACGATTTTAATACTTGAATCCGACGTTCCGATATTTGACCAAAATTCTTCAAAATGTTACGATTTCAGAAAAAGTAGATCCGACGTCCGATTTTGCATATATTTTTATATAAAGTGTGTTTTTTATAACTGATAAAAGTTTAAATCATAATAAAACATAGTTAAATATTTTTAATATCAATGAAACGATCTTAATTGAATAGAAAATTTTATGACATTAATGTTTAAATATGATTTCCCCCATGTGGCCGCCACGGCTGGCGCGTACAAGGCGCAATCTGAAACATAAATTTTTACAAACTTTTCACAGCATTTGCGGCCGTATCTCGCCGATAACTCTTCGAATTTTGATTTTCAGGTGTTCAATTATTTGTGGTTTATCGACGTAGACAAGTGACGTTACATTACCTTAAAGAAAATAATCCAATGGGGTTAAATCACATGATCTTGGGGGTCATTTCGTGAAATTATTTTTTCGTCAAAAGTTTCCTTGTGTAAATCAATTGTAGCGTCCGCTGTGTGGCATGTGGCTCCGTCCTGTTGGAAACAAATATCAGCAAGATTAATGCCAGCTCATTGAGGTACGAAAAACCTTCGAATCATGTTCCTATACCGTTCACCATTTACAGTAACATTCTGACCATCATCGTTTTTTAAGACATATAGGCCAATGACTCCGCCAGCCTATAAAGCGCACCAAACAGTAATTTTCAGTGGATGTAATGGTGTTTCGACAAAAGCTTGTGGATTCTCCTTACTCCAAATACGACAATTCTGTTTATTTACGTACCAATTCAACCAAAAATGGGCTTTATCAGAAAATGAAATTTTCCATGAAAATTCAAAATCAATATCAATTTGTGCTTCAGCCCATTCGCCGAATTGGCGGCGCATGCGATGGTCGTTTGGCTTTAATTCCTGCACAAGTTGAATCTTGAAAGGTTTTAAGCCAAGATCTTTTCGTAAAATCTTCCATAAAGTGGAAGGACACAACCCCAGTTGCTGAGAACGGCGACGAATTGATTGATTAGGATCATCTTCAATGCTTTCCTGTATAGCGGCTACAGATTCTTCAGTGCGCACTGTTCGGCATCTCACGAGATGCACATTATCAGTTTCAGTAAATGTTTTCCGAAAACGATCTATTGTTCTTCGAATTAGCAGCTCTGAAGGACGATTATGTACGCCATAAAATGGACGAAGTGCGCGATAAGTTTGACGAATAGAACTATTATTTTGATTAAAAATTTCCACAATTTGCACGCGTTGCTCTGGTGTAAGTCAATCCATAATAAAATGCCAAAGCAAACTAAACAAAAATCAACTATCAGCTGTTAAATGGGTGGTCAAATAAAACAGTAAAAAACACCCTTTACATATATATATATGAAAAGAACAAAATTAGTATAATAAAATTGATGGCAACTTTAAAATAAAAAGATGTGATGGTACTTCTGCATTTCCAATAATGGGAAAATTTATTTTTGAATTCTTGAGCCAACCGAATTCCTCAGCTAACGTTGAGCGAACTTTTAGTCAAATAAATATTAATAAAACTAAATTTCGCAATAGATTAGAGTTAGACACAATGGAAGGAACTCTGCATACAAAAGATTATGTGCATATGAAATCTTTTAACTGTTTTAGTCTTGAAATTGATAAACAAATTTAATAAAGCAATGTATATATGACTTCGAAAAAATTATATATTTTTATACATATTTTTTTCACTAAAATCTAATTTTTTTGTAGTTTTTGGTGGCTTAAAACAACAAAATTTTTTCGTTAATTTACTTGTAGCAAAAACTTTATATTTAAAGGGTTAAAATTGAAAAATTATGTACTATCGCTCTATGTATTTAATTTTTACCGATTTAAGAGATCTATATTAAACCAAACTGTGTTGCAAATGTATTTAATTTGATTTTTACTCTTCGTTTGTGTATTCAAAAATATTTTCAAAATGTAATTTATTATAATATATTTTCTATATTTATTATGATTATTGAACTGACTTTTGAAAAAATGTGCTTTATTTAAATAAATTAACCTTAAATATTCGTCATACGTCTAATAAAATGCAATATTTTATTTGTCTTCTTTGTTGTAAAATGCGACTGAAAATTTCTTAGTTCTTGTTTTCAGAGTTTCACAAATACGACGAGAAATCCGACGAGCATAGTGCAAAAATTACGATGTAAACTTATTTTTCATGGCAACACTGCTCTGGTAGCAAGATCTCTTTTTCCCGCTTTTCACTCGGCAATAATTGCCTTTGCCGGAAGCAGTTTGTGGATTATTCGCCCGCATGAAGGGGCTTACGAAAGTCCCCTTTAAACCCGAGAAGTCAACAAACTACTTGCGGCGAAAGCAATTATTGCTCATAGAATTGCCGAGTGAAAAACGGCCCTTCGCAGCACATGCAAAACCAAAACAACAATACCAGCAGCTAGTAGCAACGTTGCCAGCAACGAGTATATATCTATAAGAGATTTCTCTCGTCGCTCGTTTTTTTTTACTCGCCGATATTAGCCATCCATCGACAGGATAGGGTATTTTGATGGGACATTTATTTTATACCCCTTCAAAAGTGCGACTTTGTTTACATTTTGTTTTCTATATTTTGATCATTTTGGCTGCGTGCACAAGGGAGCAAAAAGATCGGTATTTTTTAATGTGCTTGCCTGTTTCTTTTTATTTGAATATCTGCAGAAATATTGCAAATTTTATGAATGAAAATAAAATTTTACAGCTTCTTATTTGCATGTGCATTTATTTTGTTTCCAGCTGGATGGTTTAAGGGAAAAATATTTTACCACACCCTCTTTTACCGCCTACAAATCAACAAAAATGTCATATTTTGGACGGTTTTGGTTGTATGAGACTTAGGGCATTAATCTGTATCACGAAGCAGCACACCAACGACAAGCAAGACACGAGAAGCAATACTTTTTTCTATACGAAATTCTATTGCTTCTCGTGTCTTGCTTGTCGTTGGTGTGCTGCTTCGTGATACAGATTAATGCCCTTAAATTTTGTAATATAGCTTATATAGATACGTTCGGCAACTATACTGAAAATGGTGAAAACAAAATTTTTTTTTCCGATTAGCATGAAAATTCATATATGGCAGTAAGGCGGTGGCAGGACAACGTCTGTCGGAGAATATCTTTATACAATAAATTCTTCTTTGATTTGGAAGAAATTTGGTTAATTCAAGTATTTTGTATTTTGTTAATTCAAGTTAATTTTATTTATTAAAAGCATTTTTGTTAAAAAAATGTTTTTCAAGTCCTGACTAATAATTATTTCATTAGCCGAATCATCAGAATTTCATCTTTTTATTGATCTAATGAAGTATCTAAAAATTATGGTTGAGTATCCAAAGTAGCAAGCAAAATATTGCTACAAGGAAAATGTCCAGCTAGAAACAAACTAAAGAAGATGAAAGAAAAAAACACACATACATATATATAATAACCTGTAAAATTTGTATCAAATATAACTTTTATTCTCATTAATTAAATCTACAATATTACTTTGTTTTATTTGAAATTTATTAAATACTGCTAGAGCAATTCTATTTATTGCTACATTTTTTTATTATCCAATAATTATTACATTAGCCGTATCAGAATTCTGTCTTTCTATTCAGCTAATCTATAGTAATAAAACTCATTTTCTGTTTGTTTGTTTGTTTGTTTGACCTTTATACAAATCTAAACGGCTCAACGGATTTTGCTCAAACTAGGTATACATATTAAGTACATCCCAACTTAAAATGTTACATACTTAGTTTTTGCCACGCCCCCTCTGAAATTTTTCATTTAACGGTAATTTTGTTATTATAAAACTTTTTAGTATCGGAGATTTTTTTGTATTTAATTTTAAAAATTTTTTGTTATTTTGACATCAAAAACATTCACATATCTTCAAAATTGGAGAAATTTTCAGTATAACGACTTTTTCATAAAACATCGTTGCCTAAGAATGAGAAAAAAACGACATGAAAATCAAAGTTTGGTCTTTCGATGCAAATATCTCCGCTGTCCATTAATATATTTCATTCAAATTTTTTTTCTTCAAAAGTTCAATAAAATCACTTCACAAAAATAGGTTGAACTGTACCGTTAAGTCAGTGTATATATGTTTTATGATTATGTCAAAAAAGGTCCAAAATATTGACTTTTTACTTAAAAAATGACTCAAAAATTGTTGTTGTTGTAAAAACGAAATCAATTAAAAATTGCACATCTGGCTACCTTTCATATGACATAGCATTTATTTGCAAAAATTCTTCCAGCTAAGCGCAAAAATTATTTTACTGTTTTTGTCATCAAAACAACAAGGGTACCCCCTTTGATTTTTTTCGCGAAATTTATTTTTTCCAAAATGTTGTTTTTATATTTTTTACAAAAAAGTCAAGTCTCAAAAATAATTTATGTGAAAAAATTACCCCAATATCTCTTTCCAATCAAAAGTAATGGCTAAAAATCTATTTTTTCATACAATTGACTATCTTAATATATAAAAGGCAAGCACGCTGCTCCGTGTCCAATATTTCTCAAACTGTCCCCTGAAAGTATGCACATCTTAAAACAAAAATGGCAAGCATGCTGTTCCGCACACAGTATTACTCAAATTGTAATTATTTTTTGACAGTAATTTTACAAGACACCCTGTTCTCAAAAATGTTCAGCCTGAAATTATGCACAGAAAATATATTTGATACTTATTGGGTTTTTACAATAGTACGTTTTTGATTTAACTACCTCTTTTTTAAAGGTATGACGAATTTAATGAAATTATTTTGATGAATTGTACCAAAAAAAATAAAATTGTATCAGCCGCGAAACGACACATGTGATGGTGGCAAAGCCAGTTTGTTAAGTTGTATAGTATTATATAGTTAAGCGCTTAACATTAATTCTCCCTGTATGGTAGACGGAAAATGTGCAAAAAAATTTCCAAAAGATTTCCAGATAGAAACTTTGGCAAATTCTGACGGATATCCTAAGTATCAGCGACGAAGCGATGTCAGAGAAATCACTATCAACGGCAAAATCATTGACAACAGATGAATTGTTTCGTATAATCCATACTTCAGTTTGAAATTTAATTGCCATATTAATGTGGAAAGCTGCGTTTTCATACACGATGAAAGTAAAACGTTCATGGATACGTAAGCACACCTGAAGCAGTTTGAAGGCTTTTTGCATTCAAAATGCGCGATCAGTCTCACACGATTATACGACTTCCTGTTCACCTTAATGATCAACAAAATGTTTTTTTTTTACTGAAAATAACAAGCTCGCGACAGCCGAAAGGGCAGTAATGCGCGACACTTACCGAACAGCTTGCTTTAAATTAAATCAAGAAAATAAAGCAGCAAGGATTTATCTCTATGGTGATATCCCACACAATTATGTTTTTGATGAAATAAATCGAAGGTGGAAACCTCGCCAAAAGAGGCAAGACAAAACTATAGGTCGTGTGTATACGGTAAGTTTGAGTGCGGATACAGAACGATTTTGCCTAACTGCATTATTCTGTATCACAAAGAAGCACACCAACGATGAGAAAGACACGAGAAGCAATACTTTCTTCCATACAAAATTGTATTGCTTCTCGTGTCTTTCTCATCGTTGGTGTGCCTGTTCGTGATACAGAATAATGCACTAAGGCTTCTTTTGTTGCATGTGCTATAATCAACTCCTTTTGATTTTTTGAGGACTGTTGACGGAGTTACATATTTGAAGGAAGCAGCGCAAAAGCGTGCATTATTTAATAGCGATGAAATTTGGAATGAAACTTTATATGAAGCTGCAAATGAAAAAATGCCACAGCAATTGCGAGAATTGTTCGCGTACCTTTGTGTGCTTGCCGCACCACCAAATGTTCCTGAGCTATTTTTCAAGTACAAAACGGATCTTTGTTCTGATTTTGCACATCAACACAGATGTCATTCAGAAAACTGCAGTACTTGCGAAAATTTTGTCCTTCAACAAATTCAAGCTGTTCTTTTAATTCATGGTAAAAAATGCTCTGATTTTAGACTGCAAACTCCTTCAACAGAAGAAATTACGTTCACGACTTTATATAATACTCAGTACGAAAGGAAAAAAATTGAAGCAATAAAAATTTCTTTAAATGAACAACAAAAGGTATCATACGAAAGGATAATTTCTGCAATTGATGATGAAGAACGATCAAGTAGATGTTTTTTCTTAGATGGTCCAAGTGGTTGTAGAAAAACTTACATATACAAGTTACTACTTAAAGTGCCTTTACACTATATGTTTTATACATATGACACGTCAAAAAATTGCAAATGGTTTTTAGCTACAGATAGTGTGGAACATATGAAAATGTGGTTTTGAAATGTCGTTTGTATTTGCGTCTGTAAATTTTTTAATTAGAACCGTCTCTAATTTCGTATATTTTTCCATCTGTACAAAATGTCAGTTTGATAAATTTTTTATTTGAAAATGGAAAAAAACTCAAATTTTTAGATATTTATTCAATAAATTGACTTAAAATTAATTTATTCTTAGTTTGAATGGCTACAGGAGGACACTTAAGAGCCTTAAGGTTTACAAAAATTTCAAAAGCTGTTTTTTATTTTCAAATGACGTGTCGATAGTATGGAGACAAAAGAAAAAAGCTGTCTGACAAAAACTTAATTCTGACACACAGATGAAATTCGGTATGTAATTTTATTTGACATGTCATATGTATGAAAGATATAGTCTGAAGCACCTTGAGTACTATACGTGCAGAAGGAAACATGGCACTTGCTACAGCATCAACTGGAATTGCTGCAAATCTTTTAAATGGAGGCAGAACTTTTCACTCACAGGTTAAAGTACCTGTTCCTGTTTTTGAAAACTCTATTTCATTACTAAAAATGAACAGCACTGATGCAGATCTGATCAGAAAGGCAAAAGTCATAATATTAGATGAAGCCACAATGGCGTCAAATAATTTGATTAATTGCATTAAAAAATTACTTCAAGAAATCAAGAAAAATGAAAAGCCTTTCGGTGGTAATAATCTTTGGTGGCGATTTTAGACAAACGCTGCCAGTCATGCCTCATGAAACACGATCTGCAATTGTGCAAGCGAGCATCAAATACAGTGATGTTTGGAGTGAATTCCAATTATTAAAATTAATCCACAATGTTCGGTCTACTAATCCCAATTTTAGCAATTGGTTACTCAAGTTAGGAAATGGAGATCTTACGAATGACCACGACTTGCCTGAAGATATAAAAGAAATACCTGAACATTTTGTTTGTAGATGTTTGCTTATAAAAGCGATATTTGGCGAGTCTTTGAGTCCTCATTATATCACAAAATATTCCAAAATCGCTATCCTGAGCATAGACTCAATTGAAGACAGTGATGAAAATGATAAACAAAATTACCCTGTACCGAATTTTTAAATGAATGTTGTCCCTCAGGAATAAATAAAATCTAAAAATTGGAAGTATTACTATCATCCTTCGAAATTTAAACACAAAAAGAGGTCTCTGCAATGGAACGCGATTAGTTTGTGAAAAACCTGAAGACTAATTTGATAATCGCACAGGTATTGTCAGGCACTGCCGAAAATGAAATTGTTTTCATTCCCAGAATTGATTTAGCACCGGCAAACTCAGAGTTGCCTTTTATTCTCCGTCGGCGTCAATTTCTCATCAAACTGGCATTTTCAATGACCATAAATAAATCGCAAGGTCAAACTTTGGAAAAGGTAGGAGTGTTTCTAAAAGGTCCAGTGTTTAGTCATGGGCAACTTTATCTAGCCATGTCTAGAGTCAAGTGTTCTGATGATGTAACACTTAGTATTATAGAGGGCAAGAGACAAGGGGAATTGGTAAAAAATTCTAAAGCAATTTACGCTAGAAATGTTGTATATAAAGAAGTTTTATCAAGATAATTTAACAACACATTTATTCAATAAAAAGTGATGTGTATAATTCCATAAAACTGTTGTTATATTTTTTACTCTAAATGCTTCCAACCCGTCGTAGGACGGGCTTTTATACTAGTCTATAGTAATAAAACTCATTTTCTGTTTGTTTGTTTGTTTGTTTGACCTTTATACAAATCTAAATGGCTCAACGGATTTTGCTCAAACTAGGTATACATATTAAGTACATCCCAACTTAAAATGTTACATACTTAGTTTTTGCCACGCCCCCTCTGAAATTTTTCAACTAACGGTAATTTTGTTATTATAAAACTTTTTAGTATCGGAGATTTTTTTGTATTTAATTTTAAAAATTTTTTGTTATTTTGACATCAAAAACATTCACATATCTTCAAAATTGGAGAAATTTTCAGTATAACGACTTTTTCATAAAACATCGTTGCCTAAGAATGAGAAAAAAACGACATGAAAATCAAAGTTTGGTCTTTCGATGCAAATATCTCCGCTGTCCATTAATATATTTCATTCAAATTTTTTTTCTTCAAAAGTTCAATAAAATCACTTCACAAAAATAGGTTGAACTGTACCGTTAAGTCAGTGTATATATGTTTTATGATTATGTTAAAAAAGGTCCAAAATATTGACTTTTTACTCAAAAAATGACTCAAAAATTGTTGTTGTTGTAAAAACGAAATCAATTAAAAATTGCACATCTGGCTACCTTTCATATGACATAGCATTTATTTGCAAAAATTCTTCCAGCTAAGCGCAAAAATTATTTTACTGTTTTTGTCATCAAAACAACACCCTTTGATTTTTTTCGCGAAATTTATTTTTTCCAAAATGTTGTTTTTATATTTTTTACAAAAAAGTCAAGTCTCAAAAATAATTTATGTGAAAAAATTACCCCAATATCTCTTTCCAATCAAAAGTAATGGCTAAAAATCTATTTTTTCATACAATTGACTATCTATAGTAATAAAACTCATTTTCTGTTTGTTTGTTTGTTTGTTTGTTTGACCTTTATACAAATCTAAACGGCTCAACGGATTTTGCTCAAACTAGGTATACATATTAAGTACATCCCAACTTAAAATGTTACATACTTAGTTTTTGCCACGCCCCCTCTGAAATTTTTCATTTAACGGTAATTTTGTTATTATAAAACTTTTTAGTATCGGAGATTTTTTTGTATTTAATTTTAAAAATTTTTTGTTATTTTGACATCAAAAACATTCACATATCTTCAAAATTGGAGAAATTTTCAGTATAACGACTTTTTCATAAAACATCGTTGCCTAAGAATGAGAAAAAAACGACATGAAAATCAAAGTTTGGTCTTTCGATGCAAATATCTCCGCTGTCCATTAATATATTTCATTCAAATTTTTTTTCTTCAAAAGTTCAATAAAATCACTTCACAAAAATAGGTTGAACTGTACCGTTAAGTCAGTGTATATATGTTTTATGATTATGTCAAAAAAGGTTCAAAATATTGACTTTTTACTCAAAAAATGACTCAAAAATTGTTGTTGTTGTAAAAACGAAATCAATTAAAAATTGCACATCTGGCTACCTTTCATATGACATAGCATTTATTTGCAAAATTTCTTCCAGCTAAGCGCAAAAATTATTTTACTGTTTTTGTCATCAAAACAACAAATTTTGATTTTTTTCGCGAAATTTATTTTTTCCAAAATGTTGTTTTTGTATTTTTTACAAAAAAGTCAAGTCTCAAAAATAATTTATGTAAAAAAATTACCCCAATATCTCTTTCCAATCAAAAGTAATGGCTAAAAATCTATTTTTTCATACAATTGACTATCTATAGTAATAAAACTCATTTTCTGTTTGTTTGTTTGTTTGTTTGACCTTTATACAAATCTAAACGGCTCAACGGATTTTGCTCAAACTAGGTATATATATTAAGTACATCCCAACTTAAAATGTTACATACTTAGTTTTTGCCACGCCCCCTCTGAAATTTTTCATTTAACGGTAATTTTGTTATTATAAAACTTTTTGCCATCGGAGATTTTTTTGTATTTAATTTTAAAAATTTTTTGTTATTTTGACATCAAAAACATTCACATATCTTCAAAATTGGAGAAATTTTCAGTATAACGACTTTTTCATAAAATATCGTTGCCTAAGAATGAGAAAAAAACGACATGAAAATCAAAGTTTGGTCTTTCGATGCAAATATCTCCGCTGTCCATTAATATATTTCATTCAAATTTTTTTTCTTCAAAAGTTCAATAAAATCACTTCACAAAAATAGGTTGAACTGTACCGTTAAGTCAGTGTATATATGTTTTATGATTATGTCAAAAAAGTTCCAAAATATTGACTTTTTACTCAAAAAATGACTCAAAAATTGTTGTTGTTGTAAAAACGAAATCAATTAAAAATTGCACATCTGGCTACCTTTCATATGACATAGCATTTATTTGCAAAAATTCTTCCAGCTAAGCGCAAAAATTATTTTACTGTTTTTGTCATCAAAACAACACCCTTTGATTTTTTTCGCGAAATTTATTTTTTCCAAAATGTTGTTTTTATATTTTTTACAAAAAAGTCAAGTCTCAAAAATAATTTATGTGAAAAAATTACCCCAATATCTCTTTCCAATCAAAAGTAATGGCTAAAAATCTATTTTTTCATACAATTGACTATCTATAGTAATAAAACTCATTTTCTGTTTGTTTGTTTGTTTGTTTGACCTTTATACAAATCTAAACGGCTCAACGGATTTTGCTCAAACTAGGTATACATATTAAGTACATCCCAACTTAAAATGTTACATACTTAGTTTTTGCCACGCCCCCTCTGAAATTTTTCATTTAACGGTAATTTTGTTATTATAAAACTTTTTAGTATCGGAGATTGTTTTGTATTTAATTTTAAAAATTTTTTGTTATTTTGACATCAAAAACATTCACATATCTTCAAAATTGGAGAAATTTTCAGTATAACGACTTTTTCATAAAACATCGTTGCCTAAGAATGAGAAAAAAACGACATGAAAATCAAAGTTTGGTCTTTCGATGCAAATATCTCCGCTGTCCATTAATATATTTCATTCAAATTTTTTTTCTTCAAAAGTTCAATAAAATCACTTCACAAAAATAGGTTGAACTGTACCGTTAAGTCAGTGTATATATGTTTTATGATTATGTCAAAAAAGGTCCAAAATATTGACTTTTTACTCAAAAAATGACTCAAAAATTGTTGTTGTTGTAAAAACGAAATCAATTAAAAATTGCACATCTGGCTACCTTTCATATGACATAGCATTTATTTGCAAAATTTCTTCCAGCTAAGCGCAAAAATTATTTTACTGTTTTTGTCATCAAAAAAACAAGGGTACCCCCTTTGATTTTTTTCGCGAAATTTATTTTTTCCAAAATGTTGTTTTTATATTTTTTACAAAAAAGTCAAGTCTCAAAAATAATTTATGTGAAAAAATTACCCCAATATCTCTTTCCAATCAAAAGTAATGGCTAAAAATCTATTTTTCATACCAGACTATTAATAAAACTTAGTTTTGTGTTAAAATTCTCTATATAGTTTGAACGTCCCCATATATCTCTAAGAATGCAGTTGTGTGTCTAAAGTAATTACGAAAATTTTGGATTATACAAAATTTTCTTTATAGTGATCATCTACTTATATTTTGCCTCCCCACCCCCCGTCCCCCTCCTGTTAAATTTGTTTTGTTGTGATGGCTCTATTTGTTCTCACTATTGTGTCACCGTTGTCAATTAGTTCTTTATCAATGGTACTTTAAATGTTGTATATATATCACAATTTTCTCGAAAAGATGACTGTGAATAAGAATGCTGTAAAAGTTAATATTTTCATGTAATCAGTTTAAGCTATATGGCGATATAAAAAAAAACATGCGCATCTGGTCAGCACAATTATTTCATTAGTTTTGATCTGTGCGTTAAATTTACAGATAGATGGCGCCACATGTGTAAGATGTGTGGGTACAAACTAAACGTACACCTTGCGTTGAATAGCTGAATTATGTTTTGGCAAAAGTTTCTTCAAATTTAACCCCACACGATTGGGATTACAGACAGGTGGCGCTATTTTCTGCTTACAGAAGAATATCTGATGTTCTTACGCAGCTAGCAGATAAGTTTTGCGAAATATTTTGCGAAAATGCTATTGCTACCAAACTTTTAAAAAGTAAAATAATGCAGTACTGCCAGTTTTTTTTAGAAATTTTAGTAGGTACAATCATTTTTAGCACAACGAATTTTCATAAAACATTGATAGCTAATAATGAGAAAAAAATTATATGAAAATCAAAGTATTTACTTTTAATGCCAATAACTCTGCTGTTTTTAATATATTTCATTAACATTTTTTTTTGTTAAAAAGTTCAATATGTTTTTTAATATAAATCTTTGTTTAGACGTTAAAATGTCCATATCTCAAGGACGCATTGAGTCCCATCATAATTTTTATTTTGTTGAAAAGGTAATTGTGCTTGCTTTAACATTGAGTAAATATAAAAATTCTTTTTAATTTTTAAAATCTGTTTTTCGTACCGCTTCTTTGAATTCAATTAGCTCACCGCAAGAGATGGAACCACCAACAACAAAAATTTTCCTAAACTTTTTTGGATCAATGTTCGTTCAATTACCTAGCAAACGGTGGATAAATAAAATTAAATAAAATAAAATTCAAATAAAACTCAACATGTTTTTCATTATTCCCGATTTTAAAAAACATTTAATCGAGAAGTGTATGTTAAAATGTTTATATAAATGACTCTCGAGTAACACCGGGTATATCAGCTAGTGAAATATCTAAAAATCCTTGTCTGCAGCAGCAACCAAAATATAGCTACAACAAAATCACAACAAAAATGTCCAGCTGGAAACAAAATAAATGCACATGCAAATAAGAACAACGAGTATAAATTATACCAAGAGATTGCTTCATCCAGCGTTCCAACTTCTTTCCAGACTATCAGCCATCCACCGACAGAAAAACCAAAACAATGACAACCAACGAGTTTTTGTACTCGTTATTGACGCATTGCTGTGAGTAAGAAGAAGTAAACATGAAAATGAATACGACAAGTAACGAAAGGAGAAGAAAACAATATTATAAGTATGTATGTGAATGAAAATGTAACTTCTATTTGCCACAACTTTTATTTTTGGGATCTTCTTGTGTTTGACGAATTGATGTTGTTTCTAGCTGGACATTGTTGTTGCGATTTTATTCTAGCTAGATTTTGGTTGCATCTGCAAATAATAATTTTTTCATTAGCCGAATAAAAAGACGGAATTCAGATTCGGCTAAATAATTATTCTTTAATAAGGAGTTGCAAATATGTTTTTTTTTTTTCATGAAGAGAAGAAAATTGCTTGTTACCCATTTGCTTAAATGTTGTTGAAATGGTTTTTATGTAGGTATTTTATTAAAAGATACCAAAGTTACAAGCAGTCATGATTTTATTTTAAGAAATTTATTTAAGAAAATGATTATATTTTTTATTAAAATGTCAATTTTACGACAAAACCATTGATCGTAGATGCATGTATATATATATATATATATATAGTATAGAATAGTATAGATATATATTAATATTATATTTATTATTATATACACATATACTTATAATTTTGTTAGTATTCTTATTAGGTTATCTTAAACCACCAACAAAAATATACCTATCTGCCCAATCAGAAAACCCTGCAAGCATAATCAAAAGTATATTTTGATTCAATTGGAAAATATTTAAGAATTCCATTTCGTTATATTAAGATATTTATTTCAGATAGATTTTATGTTGAAATGTATATAACTAATCCGAGTAAAACAATTTCATTTAGAACATTTTATTTTTTTATATATTTTTATATTCTTTGTTTATCACGTAATTAAAATGCAATGATAAAATTTTTAACATTTATTAGAATAATTTTGTACAAATGTAATATTGTGACGAATGTCGTAAAATTGACATCTTAATAAAAAATAAAATCATTTTCTTAAATAAATTTCTTAAAATAAAATCATGACTGCTTGTAACTTTGGTATCTTTTAATAAAATACCTACATAAAAACCATTTCAACAACATTAAAGCAAATGGGTAACAAGCAATTTTCTTCTCTTCATGAAAAAAAAAAAACATATTTGCAACTCCTTATTAAAGAATAATTATTTCTTTAGCCGAATCTGAATTCCGTCTTTTTATTCGGCTAATGAAAAAATTATTATTTGCAGATGCAACCAAAATCTAGCTAGAATAAAATCGCAACAACAATGTCCAGCTAGAAACAACATCAATTCGTCAAACACAAGAAGATTCCAAAAATTAACACAAAAAAATAAGCTGTAAAAGTTGTGGCAAATAGAAGTTACATTTTCATTCACATACATACTTATAATATTGTTTTCTTCTCCTTTCGTTACTTGTCGTATTCATTTTCATGTTTACTTCTTCTTACTCACAGCAATGCGTCAATAACGAGTACAAAAACTCGTTGGTTGTCATTGTTTTGGTTTTTCTGTCGGTGGATGGCTGATAGTCTGGAAAGAAGTTGGAACGCTGGATGAAGCAATCTCTTGGTATAATTTATACTCGTTGTCTCTTGGTATAATTTATACTCGTTGATAAGAAGCTGTAAAATTTTATTTTCATTCATAAAATTTGCAATATTTCTTCAGATATTCAAATAAAAAGAAACAGGCAAGCACATTAAAAAATACCGATCTTTTTGCTCCCTTGTGCACGCAGCCAAAATGATCAAAATATAGAAAACAAAATGTAAACAAAGTCGCACTTTTGAAGGGGTATAAAATATATGTCCCATCAAAATACCCTATCCTGTCGGTGGATGGCTAATATCGGCGAGTAAAAAATAACGAGCGACGAGTTAAATCTCTTATAGATATATACTCGTTGTTGCCAGTTATGTTGAAAAAATCCCATTCGTGGTAATTTTTAATTGCTCTTAGGAATTTTTGTTTCTGGGAATTCCTATTAAATTTTTTAATTCAGCGTGGTATTTTTTAATTGGCGTGGAAATTCAGCGGGATATTATTTAAATTTCCGTGGGAGCTTGGTAATATTCTTCTTATATTTTTTTTTTCTTTTTTAGTAAGCAAAGTTTCTTTGTTCTACTTCTAAATGTTTTTAAAATGGTTTGTGCATATGGGACTTATTGTGGTATTTTTTAATGCGAATGAGATTTTTGTGGCAATTTTAAATGCATATGAAATTTGTGGTGGCATTTTTAAAAAGCGTGGTATTTTTGTGGTAATATTTAATGATCGTGAGATTTTTTTGATATTTTTTTATTGCGGTAGAAACTTTTTTGTTTATATTTAGAATGGTAATTTTTGTTGTATTTAATTTATGTTATTGTGAAAAAAGTAACTTTTTGTCGGAATTGTTTTAAATTTTAACTGGCAACCGTGGCTAGTAGTAGTACATTTTTTGTAGCCACATACTGGCTCTCGAGCTACATGCATCAGTATTCTCTATTGCATTACAACCCAACAAGCCATGAATGTTACTGTGCCAGCTAAACGGTACTTAAAACGGCAGCGTCTGATTTGCTGGTATGAAAATGGCAAGTTTTTGTACCTTTAAACCGTTCTCTATATAATTGTAAAGTCTTTTTTTGAATTTATCAAGAATCGAATTGCAATTGATGTCATATTCGCTTGATGCGTCGTTTGTTCTTGTCTTTTTCCCTCTCTTTTTCATCCGTTCGCCAAAAAACTCTGAAATATGCATTGAATCAGTTGAGTTGCCGTTTATTGTTTAGTTTATTGTTGCAACTTAATAAAAACTATTTTAAGAAAAGGTTACAATTGTTTAAAAACAAATAAAATTAATATACAAGTTTTCTATATGACCTTGTTATTTTTTGTGTTGATTTTCTATGATTTTAATATAAATTCTAATTGTTTGATAGTTTAAATCATTCTTGATTTTAAATACAAATTCTAGTTGTTTGATAGTTTAAAATCGTTTATTGAGCCTTAGGTCAGGTTAAACTAGTTAATCAATCAGCTAACTAATTAATCAGCTAGTGATGTTTTTTATTTTTCTTTTTTTATTGAAAGTGTTGTTTCTGTTGTTTCTTTGAAAGAAATTCGTTAGAGCAATTAATTGTTCTAACCTGACCTAAAGCTCAATAAACGATTTTAAACTATCAAACAACTAGAATTTGTATTTAAAATCAAGAATGATTTAAACTATCAAACATTTAGAATTTGTATTTAAATCATAGAAAATCAACATTAATATACAACTTAATAAATGGCACTCTTATATGAAACACACAATGCATAGTTTGCTGACGCTGAAACGGTCCGCTTCAGAAATAAGCCGATTGGCTATCTGGGGAAAAAAAGCAACTCATGTGTATTTATATATGTATGTTTTACATACATATTTATAAAAACAAACAACAAAAGCAGCACAACAACGAACGACGTAATAACGAACCACACAAGCAAACACAACAACAACAACAACAACCTTAAAAACAGCATAAGCAGCTACTGCAGCTAGGCAGCTTGTGCATTACTCATGCGAATATATTAATTTTTCATCTTCTTAGATTTTGCTATTTTATTAGATATTCGTTTTATTCCCACTAAAACTGATATTTT
This sequence comes from Dichetophora obliterata, assembly GCA_963920525.1. Classification (NCBI taxonomy): domain Eukaryota; kingdom Metazoa; phylum Arthropoda; class Insecta; order Diptera; family Sciomyzidae; genus Dichetophora; species Dichetophora obliterata. The sequence goes on from OY986440.1 coordinate 9,214,076, forward strand.
GGCATTTTTTTTTCTTTGTACGATGAATATTAAAGGCTGTAGGTATACCCCAAAGTGTCAAATATCACTTTGAAAAAATTCTTGAAAATGACAAACCGCGCTGTAAGACGTAATTCTACGTCAAAAACGCTGACCTTACAGTTCAAACCGTTTTTATTATGTACATTTATTAAGCTTTTGTACAAAAAAAAATTAAAGTTAAATATATTTAAAAACAGCGGACATATTTGCGTCGAAAATATTGATTTTCTAGTCGATTTTTTCTCATTCTTAGGCAACGATGTTTTATTAAAAAGTCGTTGTACTAAAAATTTCTACAGTTTTCTGAAAGTTTCACTGCTACCGTTCTAATAAAAATTATTTTTTATCTATATTTTTTCAATTAGATTTAAAAAAAAAGTTTCTTATAAATTTGGAACGGAATAAATTTCTACACTCAAATTCCTATGCGTTATTGATAAAATCGCACGTTCAACAAAAATTTTTGTCAATATCGTCAAAAATATCATGATTTGATAAAATTTGAATGGTATTTTTTGTTGAATTGACAAAACTTTTTATCAATATGAATGCAAAGATTATCAATATTGCTAATCTTTTTGTTGATATGACAAATATTTGTCAAATAAATAAAAAAATTTGTTGTTTTGATGAAAATTTTTTTTATTTTGATAATTTTTTTTCTTGGAAAATATGTTGCTTTTTGCTGAATAGCTTTTTGATAAAAAATTGTTAAATTTTTTTGTTATTTTAATAAAAATATTTTGTTATTTTGATAAAAATATTTTTGTCAATATAACAAAATATTTAAGTAAAATCCTAAAATTGCTGGTATTCACCTAATTTAAATTTTAACATGCTCATTTGAAATTTTGATTATTTTACTATCGAAAGTTCAAAATAACATGCTAAAAAATGTGAATGCGGGCATAAGATCCTGAAAATAAAGTGATATATTATGAAAAAGAACCTTTCCATTATTTGAAACTTACTTTTTCAAGATTCCACAATTACTCCTTCTTGAAATAAAATGTGATAATTTTCCTTTTTAATTTTATTATTTATTTTAACATTGTATGAAGAAAAGAATCAAAGAGTTATAAAAATTCATGTTCTTTTTTTTAAGTTAACTTAAGCACAAAAATTAAGTGTACAAAACAGAAATAGAAATAAAGGAATAATTAAGTAAAAAAATAATTACATATGAAAAAACATATTTATGTGTGATTTATACTTGTTGTTCAAGTTGTAAGCAAAGGAAGCTTAAAGGAATTGTTTCGCTTTTTATGCTTAAATTATAGTAAAATTTTTGTATAAAACTCCAAATTAATTTTGATTCTACTGGATACTCTTAGTTGAATAGTATGTATATAAATTTTGAAGCAAATATCTAAAGCTGTTAAAATGGAAAAAAAATTAAATTTGACTCCATCAAAGTAAAGCACAATATTTTCTGGGTTCAACACGCTACCAGTAAGCATAATTAGAGGTTTAATTGATACCTTCTTTTTTAATTTCAATCGGAGCTCGGCTTCTGCTTCTTGCACTGTTCTGCCGACTATCATGAAAGAGTTTTGAGAGTCTTTGATAGAGTGCTTGTTATTAATGTGCACTTTTTTTCGTTTTTTAACTTTGACAATCTTGGATGTTGGAACAAGAACCGCATGTTATAAATAAAAAATCGTTGCATATCGCCCATCTGATACATAAATAAAAAAAATTTTTAAATTTAAATGCAAATTAATAAAAATTTCTTGATTGAAATGAAAATTAAAATAAAATTACTTAAAGTAGAATTTAAAGTAATTCTACTTACTTTCTGTTGGATTTTGTATTTGTTTCCACTCTTAGGCCTTTTCCACATGGAGAAATTGAAAACGAATGCAACTGCAACAAAAGTTGCTAACCAATGTATTTATACCGAAACCTTCACATGAAACAACTTGTACTCAACAAGTTTTTAACACATTCGCAACCAGTTCCATGCAACACGGCGTGCTGCAATTTGAATCGGCGATTTGTTATGTTTCCGATTTGTGTTGTGTGCTATGAAAATAATTAATCAGTTAATAAATATGAAATAAGTGCAGGAAGTGAAGAAATACCATTTTTTATCCTCAATTAATTTTTTATATCTATTTAACAAAGCTTCCATTAAATAAGTGTTTGTTTTGTTGTGAATTTTTCAATGTTGCGTTGCAACGTGACTTGCTCATCTGAAAGCGTAGGTTGCAGTTCAGTTTAAAATTTAAGTGTTTTGAAACTTTTTAAGCTGTTGCGTTGCAGTTGCATTACTTTTCAATTGATCCATGTGGAAAAGGCCTTAAAGCAAAGAAAGACGCTGTTGTCCTTTATTTTCTGTTCAATTATTTGAAATATCTTTTCAGAGAAATTTGTGAAAGATTGAATGAGGCTGAGTGAATTGGGGTGCAAAACTTTAAAGTCGCAATCAATCTATTGTAAAAAGTACTAAATCAATAGAAAAAAAAGTATAGCAGTGAGAGGACTGCCGACCGAAGCGAAAACCTATACACAAAATATTAGTATTCCCTGGAAGACGTTGTCCTGCCACGGACCGCCTTACTGCTATATAAGAATTTTCATGCTAATAGGGGGTTTCGGACTATCCTACATGTAGGATGGATTTGACAGGTCGGGCGGACATGTAGGATGTGCGAAAGCTCATACTGCAGCCCGTCCTACAAGTAGGATGAAATCAAAAAGTTTTAAAAGTTCCGCTCTGATCTTGTTCTTCTCTGTGCGTCCTTGTTTGCAGATTTCCTTGGTAATTGTTGTTGGCGCAGTTAGCCGGAAATTTTTTGTAGATGTTTTGAATTCTAATCGTGTAGCTACAGTTGGCATATGAAATTAGAATTATTTTTGTGAAGAGCTTATAACAATTTATTAAATTTTTTATATATTACTGAAACTATTTCTTTTAAGCAAAAGCGTTACCATATCAAAAATACATATAATTAAAGTATTTTATTTAAATTATTTCATTATTGAATTAATATAAAAATTAGAGCTTATTTATATCTATTTATATCATAACACTAACATAATATACATGTTCACCATATCTATATTGCGTTGTGTATTAAAAATGGAATATTCTAAAATTAAGAAATATCTATAGCTTATAAATTATATATAATTCATGTAAGAAATTAAAGCTAAACAGTTTTAAAAACTAGAATGCTAAGGATAAGCAGACTTTAGTTATTCAATTACTACTGAAAATATTCATTATTTTGCAGGTTTAATACGTAATTGTTATTATATAAATATACATAAATATTCTTTAAATTTCCTCAATGAGCTAAATTGTTCATGTATATGAACTATATATATGTAAATATGTATATATATATATATATTAGGGCGGGTCGATTTATTTTTCGACAATTTCCCTATGAGTAATATTCTTGGACAAAATCATGAAAAAATTGGAAAAATGCTCCAAAATTTGGACAAAAATGCCCGTAACTTTTGAACCGTTGGACCAATGTTGGAGATTTTTTTAAATCGATTAAAATGAGCTCACCTTTCCAACGCGCCTACTGGCGATTAAACCCGATCGATAGTTTTTGAGTTATGGATGTGAACGTGTAGGTAATATTTCATACAAACGTCAATTTGGGAAAAAATCTACCAACAAAAAATAGGGGACTCGATTTTAACGATAGAGGTATGGTTCCTTCGGCAAATTTTCATGGAATAACCCATAGAATACGGAAATCATAGGGAAATTGGTGAATTTTTCACTCCCTACAAATCGACCCGCCCTAATATATATATATACTCTTTAATTCATATGTATAAACTGTTTTCTAAATTAGTTCGATGTCATATGCTGACTGTAGCTACAAATAAACATCCACAAAAAATTAAAGCTTACTGTACAACAATTACTACTTAGCAAATTTACAAAAACAACGCAGAGATAATTACAAGATCCCAACGGTTGCGCAGCGTTAGAGGGGATGAATTGAATTTTTGGCGTAAAATATACAGCACTTTGCATGCTATATTTTCTGTTTGCCTGCTATCAAGCAATTCGCACTTGCTTTTGCTACTCGTGATGGCACTTAGAGGATGTTGGCTAGCAACAAATTTTGCACTGCACTTGCTGGTGGTGGCACTTGGAGGACGCTCGCCAGCAAAGAAAGCCAATTTAACTTTGCTGCACTTGCTGATGTTGAAGACCGTTGGCCCACACACACGCACACACAAACTCAAGCACTTTCGTTCATTTTTTTCATTAATTTGTTATTTTTTAAGTTTTTTAAGTTTACAATATTACAAGTTTACGAAATATGCTGCAAGTACAAGCTCTTGAATTAAATATGTCGCAAATTGATAAAATGCAACTAAAATAAAATATTTACGCTAAAACATGACCGAAATGTGAAACGTCAAAATTTGCAACTGTCAAAATTTCATCGTCCATTTGACACTGCAAAAGAGACAAATTTATTTCAACACACACAAATTTTATTCAACCTGATATTTTCTATCCTACCACGACTGAAAAGTTTCCTTTTGACACACACCCTTTATGAAAAAATTTATTAATAAAACAATGATAGTTGGCAACTCTGAAAATAAAATGGCGCAGTGGTGAAAATAAAAAGCCACTGACAAATACAACAAGTGTGAAAATTGTCAAACTTTGACGATATGTAATAAAATAAGAGCATGCATATAATTATTTGAATGTTAAACATATTCCTTTATCAACTTAAAGATTAAAATGTTAAAACACTCAATCCATACATTATTTTTCTTGTTTGCAAACGAAGTTCCAGCAGAAAAAAAGCAGAAAAAGAAGAAGATCGATCCATTTTTAAATCTCACCATGAATAGCAGCTGTTTGAGTAAAAGCAAATTTTTCAAAAATTTTGACAAATACAACAACTGAAGAAATTGCCAAACTTTAAAGGCATATATATACCAATGTAAACCGAATTAATAATAAGTTTTGGTTGCAAACATCTTATTGCAACCTAACTTAAGTATTTATATACTAACAAACAGATTATATGCATTAATTTCAGGAGTTGCCAAGTGATTTCTTTGTGAGCTTGCGGCCGATTAAGAACAAGAGTGACGATCACTGTTGATTTTTTTTTTATGCACAAATACATGCAAACATTTTTGAGGTTATTTTTTGTAATTTTCCTATCTTGTTATCTTTGCTGTCTGTATTGTTGACGATTTCCTTGGAAAAATACGATGATGCAAACCAATGATTTACCCTCTACCAAAATCGTTCAACGCGCCTAAAGAAGTTTTCACTTCAAAAATCCCAAACCTCGTCTCCTTCTGGTATAAGATCTCCAATCATAAGAGGTAAAAAGTGTATAAAACACTTCATTTCGCTTGCCAACATTTTTAAACAAAACTTTTTTAAATCATTGGCCTCAATCGGTCCTGATGTTTTTCCTACCTCTATATTTTAAATTAAAGTATTCTTTGCGATAGTTTATTGTTTATAATGAAAATAGTTTTACTTCATCAATGTAATATTTAATTATATGGCAAATATTATAATGACAAATGCCTTCATAAAGATCATCATGCATCATATCAACAGCAAAATTTTCAACGACATGAAATGATTTGATAACGTTTTAAAGGTAGTTTTTAGCTATTCCCGTTTCTTCGAAGCAATTATTCCAAAGATCAAATTCATAATTTTCTATTGTTCTTAAACATTGTGGATTTTCTTCGCAAAGCTTTTGAGTTGTAAGCTTAGCTGCCTTATACAAACGGCAGAAATAGTTACTTGAAAACGATTTGCTAAAGTACAAAACTGAAAACAATCCTCAACTGAAATGTACTTTTATTAAACTCTGATTGAGTTTAATTTCTACGCCATTTATTGCAATTTCATTTATTAGAAACTGAAGACACTTATCATTTCCAAAAGTCTTGAAATCTAGTGATTGTTTAAAACAGTGTCGGGCAGCTTTGCACACTTGAGATTGTGTTTGTGCAGTAAAATATGTATTCATCTCACCTACAGAACGCTCAAAGCTTCAGTGCACAGATAACCAGATAGGAAACTTCGATGGGCGACTTGTAGAAAGGGATGGAACAATGTACGATTTTACGTCAAATCGCCCCAATACTATAGCAAAATGTTTGACTGTGGTCGTAATTGTAACCGGAAAACTTCCCTGGTTTTTGGTAATCGAAGAGAATCTCACCTATAATAGGCGACCACCGCATACTTTAAAAAGTTACATTATTGGAACAAAATGGGTAACAAAAGGTCTGACACAAAAGAAATCAGAAGCGCACAGGAAACTTCCTTGGTTTTTAGTGGTGAATAAGCCATGTTGAAAATCTTCGACTTCAGTCAAAGAGTAGTAAAGAGTTGTCAGTTCTGCACAGTTGCGTTTGTGCAGACATTTGTAATCAGTGAGGATTGAGCGAAAGTGGATGTGAAGGAAAATAAAATTGAAATTTTGCGGCTGACTTTGCTCAGTTCTGCTTAGCTAACGCAGCTTTGTGGTTGCGACGCTTAGCGATGTATGAGCTGTATGAGTGTAAATGAAAATCTTAATACATAATGTAGTAATTTAAACCTAAATGAAAATCTTATTACAGAATGTAATAACTTAAAACTAAATTGAAAACTTATTACATAACGTAATAAATTATCAACTAAGGCAAACACTTTGAATGGATTAAACTAACCTAAGTAATACAATTACTTTAATGGCAGAGGGGGGCAATGTACCAACTAGAGTACGAATTGCTCTCCAGTTGTCAGAAGGGGAAGCTTTAGGTTTAACGGATTTAGTAAAATTGTTAAAACTAGACTCTGGCAAAAAAAAGGTACACCAAAAATGGGTCGCTGAATCCGAATCCGTTGTCAGAATTTCAAAATTATAAAATTTTGAAATAATAGGGTTGCCACCTAACAATATGTCTTTTCAAGAGTTTTAAACGTCATTTATCAGTGTTAAGGGGTCGCTGATTTCGAATCTAAAGTCAGAATTTTAAAATTCAAGATGGTGGATAGGGTTGCCACCTTAATTTTTTGTAGTTTTATGAATTCGGGGCTGGCAAAAATAAAGGTACACCAAAAATGGGTCGCTGAATCCGAATCCGTTGTCAGAATTTCAAAATTATAAAATTTTGAAACAATAGGGTGGCGACCCTATTATTTCAAAATTTTGAACAATTGAACAAAAGTTGTAGCTTTATTAAAGATCTGCATGCATACAAAATCTTGTCAAAATCAGTGATTAAAGGTGTTTTATAGTAAAATGGCGTCTGATATAATTTTTTAAAAAACTAAATTTAATAAATATCTTTAAAAATTTACTAAACAAATTTTATTGCTCACTCAATTGAACTTTAGAATTTATTTTAAAAAAGAAATCAGCTCAATTGAACCATTAGCTTATGAGCTACAATCTCTCAAAAGTCACGCAAAGTAACTGCAATGTTACTGCAAATACTTTGTGTTCGGAGAACAAAATAAGCGCTGGTTTTTTTATGCAGGAGTTACGCTTTATGTCTTTGTTTTGTTGCTTGTAAATGACCATACTTACCATTGCATACCAGAAGTTGAAAAGACCCTTCGCTGGTTATCAAACCAACAACTCGAACATGCATTATTGTGATCAGTGTGACCAGAGTGGAATATTATATTCCACTTTGGCATATTTTACCTTCGGGAAGCATATTTTGTTTTATAAAAATATGCAGCATAAAAAGTGGAATATTTTGCGTATTCCTATATTTTTTAAAATTAACAAAAATTCCAATAAAAAATGTCTATTTGAATACTAAGTGGTTATTTTTGGCTATCGACATTTTATATTTTTTCATCTCTGAACCACCTTGTGAAACGCAATATAAGGAATTCGTTTTGTGGTTAACTTCTTCGTTGTCAATTTTATTGCAATTTATTTAATAACTTCACGCAGCTTAAAAAGTGAAGTAAATTTGTTTATATGTTTGTTTGGTTGGATTTTTTATGGATTATGTTACAGGAGTAAGTAATATACTTAAGACAACATAAGGGGTGTTCACGATGTGTTGTATGTCCCCTTGTATTGTGTATTTGTGATAAATTTGATATTTGTAGTAAATTTTGTAATATAACAAAAACAAAATGCACAGTTTTCAAAATACAACCCTGTGGAAAAAACGCAACGATGGAACACTATTGTATTCTGTGTAAATTTCGTTGCGTATTAGATCAGATGATTGTACAAGCATTTCTACTCAGCATATAGCAAGCTACCGGCTACGCTGTGAGTTTATTTAATAAAAATTAATATAATTTATTCTTTCATTTCAATTTTTGTATAATTTTCTTTAGTTAAATGATGATTTAAATTAATATTTTCAAACAGGAGTTCATACCAAAATCAGCTGATTTTAAAAATACAATATGTAATTTACTGAAGGTTCCTTCACAAAGTTGTAAGTATTATAAATTTTGCAAAAACTTATCACAAATACACCACATCGTGAATATCCCTATTATTGGAAACAATATTAATTTATTTCTTTTAACTATTTTTAAAAGTGGATTCAAAGCAACAAAGCAGAAAAAAAGTTATTGATCAAAGTTGGGAATCTGAAGAAGATTTATCAAAATTTGTGCTTTCCTCGCATAGTTTACCATTTAGCAATGCTGAGGTTGAGAAAATTTTTAGTTATATGAATTTTATTAAAACGAAAATTCGAAATAGAATGCAAGAAAAACTCTTAAATAATTTGTTGAATGTAAAAACATGGCTTCATGTTTAAAAAAGTGTTGTAATACCTATTAAATACCAGATAGCTTAATAAAAAAATTTAGAAATGCGAACTTCTATGATAATAATACAAGCAACAATTTAAGTATTGATCTCGAAGATGTGCCTGAATTTTAATTTTGTATATTTTATATCGTTACTTAATATTCAAAAAACCATAACAACGTTCATAATTTTTTATCGGAGAAGCCAAAAACGTTTTAAAATAGCACATATAGTAGATTGTAAAGTGATAATTTCGTCATAATTTCGTTTATTAAGTAGTTATTTTTAGGTATTTGTCCAAAAAAACGGCTTTTAAATCTAAAATATGTCCCATTCAAAAACGTTTTTGGCTTCTCCTACAAAAAATTAAAAATGTTGTTGGGGTTTTTATATTCTACTAGCTGAACCCGGTGTGCTTCGCTACTCCCCTCGTTATAAAATAAAATTAAAAGTATTTATATATTTTTCACGCCATCGAATTTTCGAAATAAGTCCACCCCAGCGCCACCTACCGTGTCCATATATACACAAATTATTTTCTTATGATCAAACAAACATACATTATGAATTTCAGTTAAATTGGTCCATAAATTTAAATTTTTGATATAAATCCACCCCAGCGCCACCTATCGGGTCCAAATATAGCCTATGCTACCCACCGTACCAAAATGAACATTACCTGAAAATTTCATCAAAATCGGCCCAGCCGTTTTGGAGTCCATACGTTACATACATACACACATCCTATTTTATATATATAGATATGTTAATATCTATGACTTAAAAATTAAGTTTTCTCTGTGACTATTGACTATTTTTAAGAGAATATAATTTTTGAAAAGACTTGTAAAGTAAAGGGTGTTTTTTTAGAGGTTTGTTTTTCGAATAGAGATAAAACTGGCATTTTGTGGTCAAATCTGGCAACTCTAATGTCATTTATGTTCAGTTTGGTTTGCCATTTCATCATGAACAGGTTGACAAAAGAACAACGCTTGCCAATCGTGCAAATTTATTTCGAAAATAATGGTTCAGTTCGCGAAGTTTACCGCAAGCTCCGTCCATTTTATGGTCGACATAATCGTCCATCAGAGCAATTAATTCGGTTAACCATGGGTCGTTTTCGCACTACGTTTACTCTATGTGATAATACGCATCCGCAGAGACGTCGAACAGTGCGCACCGAAGAAACAGTGCGCACCGAAGAAACAATTGCCGTTGTAGACCAAAATGTTGAAGAGGACCCGAATGAATCGATTCGCCACCGTGCACAGCAATTGGAGCTTTGTCCATCAACTTTATTTAAGATTTTGCGCAAAGATCTTAGCTTGCGACCTTACAAGATCCAGCTTGTGCAAGAATTAAAGCCGCGAGACCATGCAATGCGTCCTGATTTTGGTGTATGGGCCGAAAATGAGATTGATCTCGATGCTGATTTTCATCGCAAAATTTTGTTCAGTGATGAGGCTAATTTTTGGTTGAATGGCTACGTCAACAAGCAAAATTGCTGCATTTGGAGTGAAGAGAATCCACATGAGACCCTTGAGACGCCATTACATCCACAAAAACTGACTGTTTGGTGTGCTCTATGGGCTGGTGGAGTCATTGGGCCATACTTCTTCCGAAATAATGCTGGAGAGTCAGTTACCGTTAATGGAGACCGGTATAGAGCCATGATAACCGACTATTTTGTTCCCGAATTGGATGGCATGAATGTGGATGAGTTGTGGTTCCAACAAGACGGCGCTACATGCCACACAGCGCAGGTCACAATCTATTTATTGAAGGAAACATTCGATGAGCGCATAATTTCGCGGAATGGACCTGTCAATTAGCCACCAAGATCGTGTGATTTGACACCATTAGATTATTTTCTTTGGGGATATGTGAAGTCGCTCGTCTACGCCAACAAACCAGAAACGTTAGGGGACTTGGAAGCCAACATTCGTGGCGTTATTGCCGACATACGGCCCCATATGATCGAAAAAGTGGTTGAAAATTGGACCTGTAGAATTGGCTTTATTCGAGCCAGCCGTGGCGGCCACATGCCCGAAATCATATTTAAATCTAAATTAATGGCATAAAATTATCCTTCCAATAAAGCCAAATTGATGGATATTAAAATGATTTTCTTGTGTTTTATTTCAATTCGAAGTTCTATACCTCTAAAAAAAAACACCCTTTACAAACCAACTGATATATCCTTTGTTTACGTCTTATTAATATAATTTATTTAATATTAACTTATGTTTTATAAATTTAAGTGTGATAGTAATCAAATAAATGTTTTTAAACTTGCTTCTGTGTTTCTTTTATATGCATATATAGTGTTATTTAGATATATATCTTTGAAATTGAAAGTGGAATATTTTTGTGGAATATAAAAATTGAAAGTGGAATATTTAGCATATTTCTTTTTAACAAAAAGCATATTTTTTTAAAAATCTTCTGGTCACACTGATTGTGGTCTTACGACACGCTCATACACAGTTGGCTTCAATGTTGCAAGTATGTTCGACACAACAATCGCAGCGCTTGCGTAGTGCGGTCAGACTGTCGCTGTATTTGTTGAGGGTAGATTGCAAGTAGCGAAGATGCCATCGCTTGCAGATCACTGGTCTGCACAAACGCAACTGTGCAGAACTGACAACTCTTTACTACTCTTTGGCAAAACGCAAAAATCTGGCGCAGCGCGATCCTTTGACGATTATCAAAGACACGCTTTGACTTACGAAACAGATTCAAATGGGTAACCGGCCCAATGGCAGGTTTCACATAGCGCTTCTCACAGATCTCAGTGCTACGTTGATGGTCGCCAAAACATTTGTTTGATTGTGCGATGCATTTAGGATATAATTTGTTAGGCGCTCATATGTAGATATTCATCAGAAAGTGTGGATCAACCGCAGTCTTCCTCCTTTTTACCAGCATCACAGAGGATCTGCGCTGGCAAAGTTGCCAAAGCCAACAATGGTATGTGTGTGCATCAATTTTCTGTTTGCCATTTCTTTATAAATGTTTAATTATTATAGATTTTCTGTTATTTTTCACACAAGTTTCTTTAATAATGAAACGATTTAACTGATAAACACAAAAATTTCTAATTTAGGAAACTACGATTTTTAGCATCCGACATTAAACAACATTGACAGCTATGAGGTGAAAAAAGTTGAACTCACGTACACAATACGTGAGTTTCACAAATTGCAAAACCAATCTCAGATCAGCTGATTTCTGACTGAAAAATCGAAGTTTCCTATCTGGTTATCTGTGCTTCAGTGTTCTAGTGAATGTCAAGCATATAAGATCTTCGCTTGCGTGTTTCTTGAATATATTATATTATATTTGTGTCGATAAGCAATAATAGCTTAAGTCGATTTAAGACAGAACTGAGTTATTGATATAGTTGTGTCCCACGTATATATCATTATGAACACACAAATTTAGAACTTCTAGCATGATCTTAGCCAAAGATATGACGCATAAGCAAAAGACCTTTTCATATAACTTATATGGCGATTGAAAACTTTGAAGCAAGATTTCTGGAAACTTTGAAATAAGACTTAAGCTGTTCTTGCTCATCGACACAAATATAACGTAAGATTACACTGTATAAAATTTTATGTATTCAAAATTTTTGGAAGTATGTATGAAAAATTTTTTATTTTTAGAAAACAACGGCATGGCGCGGTCTCAAAGAGGTAAAATTAAAAAATTATGCATATTAAGGCATTACAATAATTTGCATGGCCAATATAAGGTAATTGTGGGGCATGCGATGGAGAAATTATATAATTATTTAAAAGCGGAATGTCCACATATTATATCATAAGTGATGAGTTCCAAGTACGTATAATGAAAGCATTTTACGCTGTCAGCTTAGTCTTGGCAAAACACAAAAAGCAACATTAGCACAATAAAAAAACATATTTGTTTTTTACTATTAGCACGCCTTTTTACATTTCCGTCTGCTTATCTGTATTTCACATTATCCGTCTGTTGATCTGTTTCCTTTTGACGTTCCGTCCACTACTTATTAATTTAATTTCGCAATACAAATCCGTTAAAAAAAATATCCCATAATGCCTAGTAAGATTTCTGCAAAAAGCGCTTTAACACTACTTTGTTTTCAGTGTGAGCTTTAAAGCGCTCATAAATACATACTCAAGATGAGAAAGTATAGGTGTGCAAAGCTGCCCGACACTGGTTTAAAACCTGCTAAAAAAATATTATCAAGCTTTGAATTGTTTGCAGTAGAAGGAAAACCAAAATAAATGCCTGAAATTGACTGGGCATGAGAACCAAGGGGATTGTTGATCCCAAAATCTTCAATATGCGTAAAATATGAAACACAAATTTCATTTGGATAAGGCGCAATTTTTTGTTTTGTCACAATTAACCATCCATAAAATTCGAAATTTCATTTCTATTGCTGCAGTTTTTAGAAGCATATTCATTTAAGTAATAATGCAATAAGTTTTTATCCTCAAATTATTTTTTTAATTGAAATCGCAATGGAACAAGTGCGCCTGTGGTTCTCTTCTCGTCATATATTGCTTCTTCTTGGCGGTTCATTAATAGAAAATTCCAAAATTTCCTCAGAGCAATTATTCTCTAATAACCAATTATTTTACTGATAATCCAAAGATCATAATTTGAATGGATCCGATAAAATGTTCGAAATTTCACGTAATGTATCTAATGAGTATGCAGAGTTACTGTTTAAATATATTGAAATTGGTCCGGTGATTTTGTCTACAACTAATTTTTGAATAAGTTTTACATCTTTTTATTAAAATTGTTTTTGCTATGAAGACTTAATGTAAGTTCTAAAGAAAATTTTAAAATTAAATCAGGAAAGTTTTTAATGTTGATGGGGGTATGTTGAGTATTACTGGTTGTGTAAAACTCTCATTGTTATCAACGATTTCTTCTTTTGAACTCAAATCCTCTTAAGGAAGAGTACAACATTTCTTTGTTCGTGGATTTTCGAAATTATCATTTGAAGAAGCATGTTTTTTATCAGATGTTTTTTAAAACTATCTAAATTTCCAAACGCTTGATTACAATTGCCTTCGTTACACTCGTATTTACTAATAAATCGAAGAGAATGAAAACTTTTCAAGTGAACTACCAAAGATTTACAAGTAAAGTTGTCTGACTTGCACAAAAAACATAGAATAATTACAAAATTAAAAAATAGTTACTGACTAATTTAATTTTAAAAATTAAAAGCTTACAGCAGAAGTGCAAAATAAGTTACCATTCAAATTTCTACTTAATTTTAATTTTTAACAAATTAGAGTTAATACCGAACAGTTTTTTTAGACTAACATCAACTAAACTCGCACTTCTTACATGACTTTGAAATTATGTTGAAACTTTTTAAAGCAGTTAATTTTCTTAATTTTCTGCCACACTTTCAAACGTTGCTCGAATAATATTTGGAAACCCAATGGTAATCGATGGTTTCCAAAAAAAGCTTCTAATTGTTCTTCTGTGATAATTAGAAGTGCCTTTAAATCTATTTCACACTCTTAACAAAGATATTATATTAATAAAGTTATATTAAGATAATTTAATTAAATAACTTACCCACTAAGTATTCCAGAAGCTTCGTTGTTTTTATTTTTTAAACGACTTCAAAAAGGAGGAGGTTCTCAAGTTGGTTGGTTTCTTTATTTTCTTTTTTTTAATGTATGTACATCGATAACTCCTAAAGTACTTGCCCGATTGCTACAATTCTTTGTCAGCAGATAGAAATATCACACGCGGAGGTGCCCGTCTAAAAAAGTGGGTTGTATTCGAAACAGGGGCGTGGCAATATAAGAAACACTTTGTTTATCGCATAACATGAACACTAGAGAACTGAAATTTAGTACAGGAGTTGGCACAATTATTAAAATTTATGTTCAAAAAGAGGGCATTATTCGATAAAGGGCGTGGCAATATTAAAAAACGCTGTAACTCGAATAATATTGACACTAGGGTACTGCAATTAGGTACACGGGTAGGCATAATTATAAAAATTTACTGTGAAGAAAGTGGGCGTTGTTGGAAAAAAGGGCGTGGCAATATAAGAAAAATACTGTATCTCACTTAATATTGACACTAGAGTACTGGAAATTGGTACAGGGCTAGGAACAATTATTAAAAATTATGGTCCAAATTTTCTCAATCAACTCTCGTTGTAAACAGATTGTTAACTTAGCTGCGAAAATTTTTAAGTTAATCCAGTGTGATTGAATATTTAAAACTAATTTCTGTGTAAACTTGTACTTTTTGGGACATTTGAGGACGTTCTCCAGTCAGTTTTTTGTAATTTTTGTTTATTTTTTCACTTAATTCTATTAAAGAAGAAAAATAAAATTTGTTTCTGACAAATTTTTTTTTTCATAAGCAGAGGAAGCTAAGTTTTTGAGTTTTGTGTTTACATTCATATTCGCTTGTTTCTGTTGTTTGATTATTTGTCTCATTTTTACATTAGCAGTTGTGCATCAATTGTATTTTAATTTTTGCTACTTGCTTTTGTTAATCGCTGTATACTTTTAGGCACTTTTAGTACAGGGTGGTTACAAAGCTAATTTTTCTATTTTTATTCTTTTTATTCTTATTGATAAAATTTGTAAAAATTGTTGCTTGTCATTTAAGTGCAGTGTTTTTTTTTTTTGCCTTATTTTCGTCATTTTATCTGCTTTATTTTAATATGATTTGTGCTAAGCCTGGCTGCTCTGTAAGGGGTGAAACTGAGCGGCTTTTATCATGCTGGTTATGTGATAATGCTGTTCATACCAAATGTGCAGGCGTGACAGGCCGAGTTGCGGATTGTATTGAGGAAGGCAAAGGGTTGCGTTGGTCTTGCGAGAAATGTAGATTGGCTGACATCAACTTCTACAAGCTTTTCAAGCAGACAAAGCAAGGCTTCTCTGAAATAAGTAAGGAACTTTCTTCGCTTTCTGCAAAATTTTTCAAATATTAGTCTCTTTTCGACGATTTTAAATATATTGAAGAGTCAATTCCTTCTCCCAAAAGGAAAAAAAAACACATGTCTTTGCGTAGTAAGCAAAAAATGGATTCAACTCCAACTCTACATTCTACTGTACATAACAATGCTGATGACATGGACATTGGTGGTATAACAGCCCCTCCACCTATTTTGACTTCTACTTCGAATACAGCAAACATTTCGATTTCTGCTCCTTTGCCAGTGCTGGCACCTCCACCTTCATTGCCAGTCATGTCTTATGCCCAAACTGTTTCTCTTTCACCAACTTTGGTCGATTCCCAGGTTGTTCCTCTTACTACTCAGGTTTCTGTTCCACCTAAGCCAATCATTGCAGTTCCACCAACTAAATCAATCTTTGTTTCTCGCTTAGCTGCGGATACAACAGAGGTTGATATAGATTTTTTCATTAAATCAAAGTTGAATTGTTCCTTGCATCTTTCGGTTCATAAATTCATATATTCAAATGTAAGATCGATTACTTCTTTTAGATTAACAGTTCCTGAAAATTTATTTAATTCCATAGTTGATGTAAACTTTTGGCCGCCTAACACAATTGTACGTGAATTTGAATTTAAAAGCAATCCAAGACCGGTAAATGTTGGACATTTGCCGCGTCCCCGAAATAGCCCTGAATCTCATCCAAAAAACGATTAATAAACCGCAAGTCTAAATTAGAGCTTGTGTATCAAAATGTCAGGGATCTTAACTCCAAACTTTCCGATATTTTCATAAACAGTTTTGATTTTGAATATAACATTATAATTTTTACAGAGACTTGGCTTCGCTCTAATATTGTATCTTAAATTCTGAAATAATGTGCAATAAATATCAAATTTTTCGTAAAGATCGTCATGATAAGATCGGTGGTGGTGTTTTGATACCTGTTCAAAACTCGCTTGTATCTGAAGAATTGACAATTCTTGACACCAGTGACATTGAGTTCATTTGTGTTGCAGTTAAATTAAATCATAGTATTATTTATGTTACCTGCTCTTACATTCCTCCTAAATGTGACTTAACAATGTATTTAAAACACTTACACGCCATCGAAAAAGTTCACAATTTGTTAAAAAATAAAGACGTTCTTATTGTGCTGGGTGATTTTAACCTACCTTTTGTGACTTGGAGATCGTCTGACGATTCTTCATTTCTTACTCCTGTTTCCAATAGTGATTGGATAAATGATTTCTTAGATAATCTGTCTGATCTGTGTCTTCAACAAGTCAATGATATTTTAAATATAAACCACAGAACCCTAGACTTTATATTTGTAGATAGATGCACTACTGTTAATCTCCATTGTTCGAATCCCGTATCTCTTCCAGAAGATGTACATCATCCAATTCTTGAAATAACAGTTTTACTCCCCCACAAAAAAGAAGATAAAGTAACTGCTGATGCGCGAAATAAAAAGTGTATAATTTTAAGAAAACGGACTATGTAAAACTTAATTCCTTACTTTCGCAGACTGATTGGTCTCCAATTTTAACTAGCGGAACATCATATTCATATTATGACGTAGAATCTTCTGTACAGTTTTTCAATGATACTCTGCAAAGGTGTTTCTTATTGTCCACGCCAAAAAAAGGTGTTTCTCCAATCCTTTAAATCCACCCTGACTAACAAATGATCTAAAGGCACTTAAAAATTTAAAAAAAATCGTTTATTTAAAAAATATAAAATATCTGATTCTAGTTTAGACTTTGCTTCCTATTCTTCTTGTCGTTATAGATATCAACTATTAAATAAACAATGCTATTCTGCTTATATAATTAACATAAAATCTCAATTTAATGATGATCCAAAACTTTTCTATAGTTTTGTTAACTCAAAACGTAAAGCCTCAAGTTTTCCACCCCTTATGAAATTCAATCAGGAAGAATCATCTTGTGACAATGTGATTTCTAACATGTTTGCAAACTTTTTTAAATTAACTTACTCCTATACCATTTAATACTAGCACGGTGTATCCTTTTCTCCCGCCAGTTAACTCTTTTGAAACTCCTGTAATGGACCCAAATATTGTTATGTGTTATCTTCGACAAGTAAAATCTTCTTTTACGACCGGCCCTGATAAAATTCCAAGCTGTATTTTAAAGCAATGTGCTACAAACCTGTGTACTCCTCTAGCCAACATTTTTAATATTTCCTTGCATAGTGGTTATTTTCCTATTATATGCAATTATATTATATCCAAGATAGATGTTTCTAACTATCAAGGAATTGCAAAAGTAAGTGCAATCCCTAAGTTATTTGAGAAAATCATAACTGATCAATTAACCCACTCCGTGTCTTCCACCAATTCTGTCTTTCAACATGGTTTTCTGAAGGGTAAGTCCACTACAACAAACCTCTTAGAGTTTACTACGCGTGTTATAAATGGTTTTACTTTGGGACTGCAGACTGATGTTATTTATACGGACTTTAGCAAAGCTTTCGACAGTGTTAATCATAATCTTCTTTTGAAAAAACTCCACCTTATTGGGTTTCCTGTCACATTATTAAATTGGATAAATTCGTATTTATCTAGACGTACTCAAAAGGTTTTATATAAGAATTCTCTTTCAAAAAGTATTTCGGTCACTTCTGGCGTTCCTCAGGGCAGTCATCTTGGACCGGTTTTGTTTTTACTATTCAGTGATTTCAATGATAACTTCAACATGATTAATTTTTCTGATTCGATAGACGTCTTAAAACGGAAAATTATATTACATTTAAATAAATCAATTTAACTTCATCCTATTATACCTAACGCAGTTTTATAACAATATAATATTGGTAATTGAGATTGTTCTGTTTCTCTTTTTTGTCTCGATATTATGTTTTATAAAGTAAGCACCATCAAATATGAATCGTTTTTAAAACTTACTTTTTAATTATTCAATAATTTAATTTTTAATCGAATTGGGATTTACGTGCTCACGTGGTTTCCTGATTTGAAATTAGACTGAACTCACACTATCACCTGGATTGGTGTGCCAGAGTATATCGCTTTTCCATACAAGTTTATGCCTGCGTTGGCCCAAATGCATATCCAACTAATTGGGATTTTGATTTGGCGGATATGAGATTTATCTCATTTCCACGTAGGTCCTTGGGTTGGACAGTGGCCGCAAACCAGTTAAAATGAGTTTAGTGTTTTTGATTGTTTTTCGGGTACCTTAAATTGATAATTACTATTATTTAATTCGATGTTGCTTATTTATATAGAATCAAGTATACTTAAATACGCATTTATATATATTCAATTTTTAAATTCCGCTGAAAAGCCAATTAATGTGCTTAGTGGAAAATCTTAATTGCCAATAGGGAGTATGTTTTAGTACGTAGGTGCATTCTGTCTGTCCCGGCTGATTCAGGCAGATTTTAGAATGTGAATCGTGCATGCGTATAGGACGGGTATACGTATCTTTGGAAGATTTCATACCTCCGGGCGAATAAAAAAAAAAAAAGTGGGCGTAATTTGATAAAGGGAGTGGCAATGTAATAAAAACGTTGTAACTCGAATAATATTGACACTAGGGTACTGGAAATTGGTACAAGGGTTGGAACAATTATTACGAATTACGGTCAAAAAAGTAAAGTGGGCGTTGTTCGAGAAAGGCGTGGCAATAATAGAAAAAAGCCATAACTCGATTAATATTGACACTAGGATACTGAAATTAGGTACAGGGGTAGGCATAATTATGAAAATTTATGGTCAAGAAAGTGGGCGTTGCTGGACAAAAGGGCGTGGCAATATAAGAAAATACAGTTTTTCAATTAATGTTGACACTAGGGTACGAAAATTCGTTACAAGAATGGGAAAATTGTTATCATAATCTCTAAAAAGGAAGAAATAAAAACTTTTTAACAAAAAAAACCAACTTCAAACCCACTACAAAGTAAAAAATAATTTTTAATTACTTTTCACATTAATTCTTGGTCAAATTTGTTAATTTATATTTATTTATATATATTATTAAATTGGAAATTTTTATGTTTATAATCAGACTTTCATAAAATAAACGCTCCGGCTTTAAAAGTTTTATATTCATGGAGAAATTAATAATTAATTAATTAATATATATTTATGATAATAATACAAAATAGAAAAAATGTATGGTACTAGGATTTCCAATTTAATAATATATATAAATAAATTAACAAATTTGACCAAGAATTAATGTGAAAAGTAATTTAAAATTATTTGTTACTTTGTAGTGGTTTTGAAGTTGGTTTTTTTTTTTTGTTAAAAAGCTTTTTTCTAAATTCAGCTGCAGCTCCGCTATGATTTTTTCCAAACCCATCATATTTTACTTTCGTGGAATATGAAAAATTAATCTTTTATCCACTCACTTAATTTTCACACTTTATCACTTAATTTTGCGCTTCAAACGTCTTTATTTTACTTATTTTACTTTTTTAAGGAGAAGAACCGAAATTCATGAAAAACAATTATTTAGAAATAACGCAATGACGGCGTCCGTTATTTATTAACAATGTTTTTGTATTATTGATAATATTTTATCAAGTCAATTAAACAATTTTGTTAAATGATAAAATTTTATCAATCAAGCGAAAAAATGATATAACTTCATCAAAACAACTCAAAATTTTGTTAGTTTGAAAGAAAAACTACCTATAACATTGATAAAAAATTTTGTTGAAATGATAAATAAAATTAACAAAAAAAATTTACAGTTTTGATAAAAGTTTCTGCTCTATTGACAAATATTTGTTAAATTAATAAAATAATTTGTCAATATGATAAAAGTTTTGTCAGTTCTTTAAAAATTAATAAAAGTTTTTTCAAAGATATATTTTTAAATTAAATTTTAAAAATATTTCTTATCGGTTTTTATCAATAAAAAATAATAATTATGTTTGATTAATATTTTTCGATAAAAACAAATCATTTTTTGATCGTTATTTGTTTGATCAGATATAAAAATAATTTTTTGATTGATATTTTTGCAATCAGAAATCAAAATTATTTTTTTAATCGTACTTTTTTCAATCAGATATAAAATTATTTTTTGATCGAAAAAATATCGATAAAAATTTAAATCAAAACGAAATGGGGTTCTTTAGAAAAACATGAAATATTTTATTATTATATTGATCAAAAAATAATTTCTGTATCTGAAGGAAAAAATAACGTTTAAAAATATAGTGTCTGTATTTGTTGAAAAAATAACGATAAAAAAGTGTCTATTTCTGATTGAAAAAACTACGAACCAAAACCATTTTCACATCTGATAGAACAAATAACGATCTAAAAATAGTTTTTACTTCTGATTTAAATTTTCTATCAAAACAGTAATTTTTGTTTCCAATCGAAAAAATATCGATCAAAAGATAATTTTTATTTCAGATTTACATCGCTATACATATTTAAAAGAAAATTAAAACAAATTTTTAGGCATGATCTTTAAATCGAAAATTTCTAAAATAATCAATATTTTTGGCCAGATTTTAAGCGTCAATTCAAAAAAAAAAAATATAGGTAAGGTATAGATAGATAAAGTTCAACTTTTAATTAAAAAAAAATATTGCGGAAAGTTTAATGAAATAAAGAAATCTTCATATACGCGTCTGTACATTTTAGTATCAATTTTAAAACATTTGTCAGCGAATAGTTTGAGTAATTTTTTAAATTTAACAGCCGTAAATGAACATCAGAAGTTTATCTATATGCGGAAAATGTGCGTCATCTGTCTCTGAGTAAAAAACATCGCAAATTGAACGTGTGACTCCCAAATGTTATATTGAAATCATTACATTTTTGCACGGTTTTGTGGGAGAAAATTTTATGCTATCAAACCTTTTTATTTATCAAATAATGCACTACTGTCAATTTTTACAGTCGCAGCGCTATCTAGCCGTCAATAATCGGCTGATTGTTGCCTACTGTTAAGGCCCAGTTATAATAGACGTAATGTAAAGTAAAGTAATGTTGTCAACTGTCATCGTGACGGGACGTAATGTAAGAAAACGTTGTAGCAATTATAATAGGCAGTAGCCAGGCAGTTGTTTGTAGTAAATAATTGCACGATCCTGTACAAGTACAATTAAAACTTCGTCATCCATAGCTGTGGATACATAAAACTATCACCTTAATAACGAAAACTCAACAAAAAGCGTAGTTCAACAATATAAAATAGCGCAATTATCGAATCTAACCTCAATGTTTAGTTGTTCTTTGAACAGACGTAATGTAAAGTAACGTAGAAATCGAAATCCAACGGATCTTTACGGCCCGTTCCATTACGTTACGTCTATTATAACTGGGCCTTTAAGGTAGAATTATAATAGACGTAATGTAACGTAACGAAATGTCAACTGCCATCGGAACGGGACGTAATGTAAGAAAACGTTGTAGCAATTATAGTAGGCAGTAGCCAGGCAGTTGTTTGTCGTTAATAATTACACGTTCCCGTACAAGCTCAATTTAAACTTTGTCATCTATAGCTGTGGATATATAGAACTATCACATTAATAACGAAAACTCAACAAAAAGCTTAGTTCAACAATATAAAATATAGCAATAATCGAATCTAACCTCAATGTTTAGTTGTTCTTTGAACAGACGTAATGTAAAGTAAGTTTACAGTTGCGCTCTCAACACTTTAAAACATAAGGAGTATTCTCGATTCAGTGCACTTGCCTGTGCAGTTGAGGACTTGAGGACTTGTGTAGTTAGGTTTTCGTGAACACACCACCATCACTATTTCAAAGCTGTCAACATTTTTCAATGCACACAATTGCACAACTGCTCAAGTCCTCATGTTTAAGACAATAGTATAAAAGCACTTGTGCAGATTTTTGACGTAGGTACATTAGGGGTATTCACGATTCAGTGCACTTGCCTGTGCAGTTGAGGACTTGCGCAGTTGTGCAGTTATGCAGTTAGCTTTTCGTGAACACACCACCATCAATTTTTCAAAGCTGTCAAAATTTTCAATGTGCACAAGTACACAACTGCTCAACTCCTCAAGTGCTCAAAATTTTGGCTACAGTAGAAAAGCACTTGTGCAGATTTTTGACGTACGTGTATTTTGTTTTTGTAAAGTACACAAGTCCTCAAGTCCTCAACTGCACTGGCAAGTGCACTGAATCGTGAATACCCCTATTATGTTTTTGTAAAGTGCACAAGTCCTCAACTGCACAGGCAAATTCTTTGAATCGTGAATACCCCTGTTCGTTTTCACACATCAAGCCTCCGATTTGCTTCAAATTTTTAAGGGCTGATAGACAAACATAACAAAAATTATGAAATCTAAATTTTTGGTCCTTTTATGCGTATTTAAAAAAGTTACTGTGCAACTTACGTTTTTGTTGTTTTTCGATTAATTTAACACTTTAAAAACACGCATCAAAAAGTTGTCTATCTATTTTTATTTTGTATTTAATTTTTACTATTTAAGAAAATTTTTACTTAAAAATGTTATATTTGAAAAATGAGTAACAAGAAAATGCTTTAAGAATAATTATTTTTTTAAGAAAACACCATTTCTAAAGACATACAATTTTTAAAATAATTTTTTAATGATAGGCCTAAGTATTGCGCAAATTGGAGATGCAATCTTAACCTTTAAACGGATTTTATTTTTGAACGTAAAAGACGTTTTGTGTAAATTTGACACTATGCATTACGACCAAAGATTTAAGTTCAATTCCACTGAAAATGCCATTTTTTCGATTTATATTCATGTTATATTAAAATATTGATTTAAAAGAACTCACAAAGGAATGTTAATAATTTGTTTGCCACATTAGAACTATACAATTTAAATTATTCATCAAATGCTAAAAATAAAAATTTGATTGTTATTCATTAGGGATGTGACGGTAAAGTTCAAACTGTTTTTGTAGAGTTCTTAAACTTTTGAAGAAAAAAATTAATGAATCAGCGAAGATATTTGCACCGAAAGTCCAAGCGTTGATTTTCATGTAATTTTTTCTCATGTGTTCTAAAAAAAAACGTTGCACAACAATTTTAAAGATATCTGCTGTCAAAATAACAAAAAAATTTTAAAATTATTAATAAAAAAATTAACGATAGTTTAAAAAGGTCGGAGGGGGCGTGGAAAAAACTAAGTATGTAACAACTAAATCTAGAATGCACTCAATATGCATTCCAAAAGCCAAACAAACAAACAAACAGAAAATGTGTTGTATTACAATAGATAGTCAATAGCATGAAAAATCCTTTTTTAGCCATAACTTTTGATTGGAAAGATATATACTTAAATCTTTTGTAAAATATATAAAAAAACAAACAAACTGAAAATGAGTTTTATTACTATAGATTAAAATTCTTAACTTTTTATTTTAAACGTAAAAAAAAAATATTAAATCTATTTTTTTTATTTTAAAGTTTTATGTTCTTAAAACTCGTATTTTTATCTTAAGTGAATAACTTATTTTTTCTCTGTTTACTCATTTTTATGAAAATTTCCCAGTTTGGTGTTATGTTAATATGTTACGTATATTCTAAATGCAGGAGTTCTTAAAGGCTTTTGAGTCACTGTGTTTTTCGCCCAACCAAGTTTGTTGTTGAACAAAGCTATTTAGCGATCTTGGCTAACTTGCAACATTTGGCGTATTTAATGCGTTTCCTTTTAATTACTGCTCCACTTTGCGCGCTCGATTTACTTTTCCAATTATAAACGCAAGTAAGCAAACGCGCTTGTGGGAGCTACCTGTTTCCAATCTTTGGTTTCAAATATATTTCAAAGTTAAGGTACACACGGAAATCTTTCTTGTCAAATACCTAGAACTCCATCAAATTACTCACACAGCTGAGTGGTTGAGACTTTTGCCCACCTTCAAGTATCAAGTGTTATGATTCTAGACGACTTAGAGCTGGAACATTGACTAAGTGACTTTAGATGAAACAAGACGTTATTGCAGTTCATAAAAGAGTGCCGTGTTTCTTGAGTTTGACGAATATTCAGAAAATAATTTCAAAGTTTAAAAAGATCATTATCGTCTCCATGGAAACAAAATTTGCTTGAATATATATTTGACTTTTTTCGACATCGGTCGTGCTTATTTAAATAATTTTCATAAAGCCTCACTGAGAATTTCTTTTTTTCCTTAATTAGTGTTATTAAAAATTTTAAAAATTTATTTTCAGTATCGTATGCAATTGGATGAGTGTGAATTTTAGTGTGAATCTTTCGTTGAAAATTTTTCAAAATTGGTCAAAATATCAGCGAGCTTGTACGACAGCGGCAGCAAGTCGTACAGGGCAATAGAGATAGAATAGATGGCCAAATCGGGCCAACTGCGCTGCCGGAGAGGTATGTTTTTCCGTTTTTAGATTTTTTTTTTAATTTTGAAAGTCAATAGTTTGCATTATTTTTAGCAATGACTTTTGATTGGAAAGAGTTCACATACATAAATAACTTTTGAGACTTGACTATTTGTAAAAAATATAAAAACAACATTTTGGAAAAAAATTAATCTGGCCAAAAAAGTCATAAGTGGCCCCAAATGTTTTGATGACAAGAATATATGCGCAAACTGGAAGAATTTTCGCATACTGCGGACATGTTATGTTATAAGAAAGGAAGTCGAAATGCAAATTTGACTTGGTTTTATTTTTACAAAAAAAAAAACAACTATTAAGTCTTTTTTTTCTATGATTTCAATACAAATTCTAAATTTTTGATAGTTTAAATCATTCTTGATTTTAAATACAAATTCTAGTTGTTTGAAAGTTTAAAATCGTTTATTGAGCTTTAAGTCAGGTTAGAACAATTAATTGCTCTAACGAATTTTTTCCAAAGAAACAACAACAACAAAAACATTTTCAATATGAAAAGGAAAACATCACTAGCTGATTTTATTGCCTCATCAGAAATCTCCGTGATGCAACCAACTCATTTTTCGAGTAAAAAGTAAAAATGCTGGACGATTTTTGAAAATAAAATAAAAAGTAATAAAAAAAAAACGCTGACCTCAAACCGTTCAAACCGTTTTTATTATGTACTTTTATTGAACTTTTGAACACAAACAATTAAAGTTAAATATATGTAAAGACAGCGGACATATTTGCATCGAAAGTCAAAAATATTGATTTTCTAGCAGATTTTTTCTCATTCTTAGGTAACGATGTTTTATTAACAAGTCGTTGTACTAAAAATTTCTACAGTTTTCTGAGAGTTTCACTGCAACCGCAAAATTTATAGTAAAAATTATTTTTTATCTATATTTTTTCAATTAGATTAAAACAAAAATTCTTATGAATTTTGAACGCGACCTAGAGCCTGAAGAGCAACAAAAATTTAAAAACTAAGGTCGAATAAGCAAAACACAACTTATAAATATTTTTCATCATTATTTTTTAATCGGAAATAAAAATTATGTTATGATTAATATTTACTCGATAAAAAAATAATTATTTGATCGTTATTTGTTTTATCAGAAATAAAAATTATTTTTTTGATTGAAATTTCTGCGAACACAAATAAAAATAATTTTTTTGAAACGTACTTGTTTCAATCAAATATATTTTCAAGTTAGATTTTAAAAATATATTTTATCGTTATTTTTCAATAAAAAATAATAATTATGTTTGATTAATATATTTCGATAAAAACAAATCATTTTTTGATCGTTATTTGTTTGATCAGATGTAAAAATAATTTTTTTGTTGATATTTTTGCAATCAGAAATAAAAATAATTTTTTTAATCGTACTTTTTTCAATCAGATATAAAATTATTTTTTGATCGAAACAACATCATTGGCGTCGGAAGCAGGGGGGAAAGGGGGCAGTTGCGCCCGCACTTTTTTAGCTAGATAAACAATTTAAAAGGAAAAGTTATTCAAAATATCAGTTTTTTTACAACGATAATATTTTTGTATTATATATTTTCCTCTTCTTTCTCTCTTCTTCATGTTTCATGTGAAGAAATTTTGGTGAACTTTTTTTGCACCACCATTTGTACTGCCCCCCCATTTGTACTGCCCCCCCAGATGAAATTCGCTTCCGACGCGCTTGAACAACATCGATAAAAATTTGAATCAAATCAAAATGGGGTTCTTTAGAAAAACATGAAATATTTTATTATTATATTGATCAAAAAATAATTTCTGTATCTGAAGGAAAAAATAACGTTTAAAAAAATAGTGTCTGCATTTGTTGGAAAAAATAACGATAAAAAAGTGTCTATATCTGATTGGAAAAACTACGAACAAAAACCATTTTTACATCTGATAGAAAAAATAATGTTCTAAAAATTGTTTTTAATTCTAATTTAAATTTTCTATCAAAACGGTAATTTTTGTCTCCCATCGAAAAAATATCGATCAAAAGAAAATTTTTATTTCAGATATACATCGCTATACATATTTAAAAGTAAATGACAACAAATTTTTAGGCATGATCTTTAAATCGAAAATTTCTAAAATAATCAATATTTTTGGCCAGATTTTAAGCGTCAATTCCAAAAAAAAAAAAAAATATAAGTCACTCGGTTTGTCCTGAAAAATATAGCTAAGATAAGGTTCAACTTTTAATTTAAAAAAAATATTGCGGAAAGTTTATTGAAATAAAGAAATCTTCATATACGCATCTGTACATTTTAGTATCAATTTTGAAACATTTGTCAGCGAATAGTTTGAGTATTTTTTTAAATTCAACAGCCGTAAGCGAACATCAGCAGTTTATCTATATGCAGAAAATGTGCGTCATCTGTCTGTGAGTAAAAAACATCGCAAATTGAACGTGTGACTCCCAAATTGGGGCACAACCTTAATTTAACTCTAAAAAACTTTATTCTTTTGGTTTCTGTAATAAAAGTAAAGATTTTTTTAAAATAATGTATTCAATTGTATGTTATATTGAAATCATTACATTTTGCACGGTTTAGTGGGAGAAAATTTTATGCCATCAAACTTTTTTATTTATCAAATAATGCACTACTGTCAATTTTAACAGACGTAGCGCCATCTAGCCGTCAATAAACGGCTGAGTGTTGCCTACTGTTACAGTTGTGCTCTCAACTCTTGAAAACATAAGGGGTATTCACGATTCAGTGCACTTGCCTGTGCAGTTGAGGACTTGTGCAGTTAGGTTTTCGTGAATACACCACCATCAGTATTTCAAAGCTGTCAAAATTTTTCAATGCACACAATTGCACAACTGCTCAAGTCCTCAAGTTTAAGACAATAGTATAAAAGCACTTGTGCAGATTTTTAACGTAGGTACATTATGTTTTTGTAAAGTGCACAAGTCCTCAAGTCCTCAAGTCCTCAACTGCACAGACAAGTTCTTTGAATCGTGAATACCCCTGTTCGTTTTCACACATCAAGCCTCTGATTTGCTTCAAATTTTTAAGGGCTGATAGACAAACATAACAAAAATTATGAAATCTAAATTTTTAGTCCTTTTATGCGTATTTAAAAAAGTTACTGTGCAACTTACGTTTTTGTTGTTTTTCGATTAATTTAACACTTTAAAAACACGCATCAAAAAGTTGTCTATCTATTTTTATTTTGTATTTAATTTTTACTATTTAAGAAAATTTTTACTTAAAAATGTTATATTTGAAAAATGAGTAACAAGAAAATGCTTTAAGAATAATTGTTTTTTTAATAAAACACCATTTCTAAAGACATACAATTTTTAAAATAATTTTTTAATGATAGGCCTAAGTATTGCGCAAATTGGAGATGCAATCTTAACCTTTAAACGGATTTTATTTTTGAACGTAAAAGACGTTTTGTGTAAATTTGACACTATGCATTACGACCAAAGATTTAAGTTCAATTCCACTGAAAATGCCATTTTTTCGATTTATATTCATGTTATATTAAAATATTGATTTAAAAGAACTCACAAAGGAATGTTAATGATTTGTTTGCCACATTAGAACTATACAATTTAAATTATTCATCAAATGCTAAAAATAAAAATTTGATTGTTATTCATTAGGGATGTGACGGTAAAGTTCAAACTGTTTTTGTAGAGTTCTTAAACTTTTGAAGAAAAAAATTAATGAATCAGCGAAGATATTTGCACCGAAAGTCCAAGCGTTGATTTTCATGTAATTTTTTCTCATGTGTTCTAAAAAAAAACGTTGCACAACAATTTTAAAGATATCTGCTGTCAAAATAACAAAAAAATTTTAAAATTATTAATAAAAAAATTAACGATAGTTTAAAACGGTCGGAGGGGGCGTGGAAAAAACTAAGTATGTAACAACTAAATCTAGAATGCACTCAATATGCATTCCAAAAGCCAAACAAACAAACAAACAGAAAATGTGTTGTATTACAATAGATAGTCAATAGCATGAAAAATCCTTTTTTAGCCATAACTTTTGATTGGAAAGATATATACTTAAATCTTTTGTAAAATATATAAAAAAACAAACAAACTGAAAATGAGTTTTATTACTATAGATTAAAATTCTTAACTTTTTATTTTAAACGTAAAAAAAAAAAATATTAAATCTATTTTTTTTATTTTAAAGTTTTATGTTCTTAAAACTCGTATTTTTATCTTAAGTGAATAACTTATTTTTTCTCTGTTTACTCATTTTTATGAAAATTTCCCAGTTTGGTGTTATGTTAATATGTTACGTATATTCTAAATGCAGGAGTTCTTAAAGGCTTTTGAGTCACTGTGTTTTTCGCCCAACCAAGTTTGTTGTTGAACAAAGCTATTTAGCGATCTTGGCTAACTTGCAACATTTGGCGTATTTAATGCGTTTCCTTTTAATTACTGCTCCACTTTGCGCGCTCGATTTACTTTTCCAATTATAAACGCAAGTAAGCAAACGCGCTTGTGGGAGCTACCTGTTTCCAATCTTTGGTTTCAAATATATTTCAAAGTTAAGGTACACACGGAAATCTTTCTTGTCAAATACCTAGAACTCCATCAAATTACTCACACAGCTGAGTGGTTGAGACTTTTGCCCACCTTCAAGTATCAAGTGTTATGATTCTAGACGACTTAGAGCTGGAACATTGACTAAGTGACTTTAGATGAAACAAGACGTTATTGCAGTTCATAAAAGAGTGCCGTGTTTCTTGAGTTTGACGAATATTCAGAAAATAATTTCAAAGTTTAAAAAGATCATTATCGTCTCCATGGAAACAAAATTTGCTTGAATATATATTTGACTTTTTTCGACATCGGTCGTGCTTATTTAAATAATTTTCATAAAGCCTCACTGAGAATTTCTTTTTTTCCTTAATTAGTGTTATTAAAAATTTTAAAAATTTATTTTCAGTATCGTATGCAATTGGATGAGTGTGAATTTTAGTGTGAATCTTTCGTTGAAAATTTTTCAAAATTGGTCAAAATATCAGCGAGCTTGTACGACAGCGGCAGCAAGTCGTACAGGGCAATAGAGATAGAATAGATGGCCAAATCGGGCCAACTGCGCTGCCGGAGAGGTATGTTTTTCCGTTTTTAGATTTTTTTTTTAATTTTGAAAGTCAATAGTTTGCATTATTTTTAGCCATAACTTTTGATTGGAAAGAGTTCACATACATAAATTACTTTTGAGACTTGACTATTTGTAAAAAATATAAAAACAACATTTTGGAAAAAAATTAATCTGGCCAAAAAAGTCATAAGTGGCCCCAAATGTTTTGATGACAAGAATATATGCGCAAACTGGAAGAATTTTCGCATACTGCGGACATGTTATGTTATAAGAAAGGAAGTCGAAATGCAAATTTGACTTGGTTTTATTTTTAAAAAAAAAAAAACAACTATTAAGTCTTTTTTTTCTATGATTTCAATACAAATTCTAAATTTTTGATAGTTTAAATCATTCTTGATTTTAAATACAAATTCTAGTTGTTTGAAAGTTTAAAATCGTTTATTGAGCTTTAAGTCAGGTTAGAACAATTAATTGCTCTAACGAATTTTTTCCAAAGAAACAACAACAACAAAAACATTTTCAATATGAAAAGGAAAACATCACTAGCTGATTTTATTGCCTCATCAGAAATCTCTGTGATGCAACCAACTCATTTTTCGAGTAAAAAGTAAAAATGCTGGACGATTTTTGAAAATAAAATAAAAAGTAATAAAAAAAAACGCTGACCTCAAACCGTTCAAACCGTTTTTATTATGTTCTTTTATTGAACTTTTGAACACAAACAATTAAAGTTAAATATATGTAAAGACAGCAGACATATTTGCATCGAAAGTCAAAAATATTGATTTTCTAGTTGACTTATTCTCATTCGTAGGTAACGATGTTTTATTAAAAAGTCGTTGTACTAAAAATTTCTACAGTTTTCTGAAAGTTTCACTGCAACCGCTCTAGTAAAAATTATTTTTTATCTATATTTTTTTAATTAGATTTTAAAAAAAAAATTTTATGAATTTTGAACGGTACAAAAAATTTAAAAACTAAGGTCGAATAAGCAAAACACAACTTATAAATATTTTTCATCATTTTTTTTTCAATCAGAAATAAAAATTATGTTATGATTAATATTTATTCGATAAAAAAATAATTATTTTATCGTTATTTGTTTGATCAGATATAGAAATTATTTTTTTGATTGAAATTTTCGCGATCACAAATAAAAATAATTTTTTTGAAACGTATTTGTTTCAATCAAATATATTTTCAAGTTAGATTTAAAAAATATTTCTTATGTTATTTTTCAATAAAAAATAATTATTATGTTTGATTAATATTTTTCGATAAAAACAAATCATTTTTTGA
Organism: Dichetophora obliterata; assembly: GCA_963920525.1. Taxonomy (NCBI): domain Eukaryota; kingdom Metazoa; phylum Arthropoda; class Insecta; order Diptera; family Sciomyzidae; genus Dichetophora; species Dichetophora obliterata. Next base: position 9,245,544 of record OY986440.1, read on the forward strand.
TCGTTTGATCAGATGTAAAAATAAATTTTTGATTGATATTTTTGCAATCAGAAATAAAAATAATTTTTTTAATCGTACTTTTTTCAATCAGATATAAAATTATTTTTTGATCGAAACAATGTCGATAAAAATTTAAATCAAATCAAAATGGGGTTCTAAAGAAAAACATGAAATATTTTATTATTATATTGATCAAAAAATAATTTCTGTATCTGAAGGAAAAAATAACGTTTAAAAAACTAGTGTCTGCATTTGTTGGAAAAAATAACGATAAAAAAGTGTCTATATCTGATTGAAAAAACTACGAACAAAAACCATTTTTACATCTGATAGAACAAATAACGATCTAAAAATTGTTTTTAATTCTGATTTAAATTTTCTATCAAAACAGTAATTTTTGTTTCCAATCGAAAAAATATCGATCAAAAGAACATTTTTATTTCAGATATACATCGCTATATTATTTAAAAGTAAATTACAACAAATTTTTAGGCATGATCTTTAAATCGAAAATTTCTAAAATAATCAATATTTTTGGCCAGATTTTAAGCGTCAATTCAAAAAAAAAAAAAAAATATAGGTCACTCGGTTTGTCCTGAAAAATATAGCTAAGATAAGGTTCAACTTTTAATTTAAAAAAAATATTGCGGAAAGTTTATTGAAATAAAGAAATCTTCATATACGCATCTGTACATTTTAGTATCAATTTTGAAACATTTGTCAGCGAATAGTTTGAGTAATTTTTTAAATTTAACAGCCGTAAGCGAACATCAGCAGTTTATCTATATGCAGAAAATGTGCGTCATCTGTATGTAAGAAACATCGCAAATTGAAAGTGTGACTCCCAAATTGGGGCGCAGCCTTAATTTAACTCTAAAAACTTTATTCTTTTGGTTTCTTTGAAAAAATAAAGTGTTTTTGTTGGATATAATGTATTCCATTGTATGTTATATTGAAATCATTACATTTTTGCACGGTTTTGTGGGAGAAAATTTTATGCCATCAAACTTTTTTATTTATCAAATAATGCACTACTGTCAATTTTAACAGACGTAGCGCCATCTAGCCGTCAATAAACGGCTGAGTGTTGCCTACTGTTACAGTTGCGCTCTCAACACTTTAAAACATAAGGGGTATTCACGACTCAGTGCACTTGCCTGTGCAGTTAAGGACTTGAGGACTTGTGCAGTTAGGTTTTCGTGACCACACCACCATCACTATTTCAAAGCTGTCAACATTTTTCAATGCACACAATTGTACAACTGCTCAAGTCCTTAATTTTAAGACAATAGTAGAAAAGCACTTTTAGGTACATTATGTTTTTGTAAAGTGCACAAGTCCTCAAGTCCTCAACTGCACAGGCAAGTTCTTTGAATCGTGAATACACCTATTCGTTTTCACACATCAAGTCTCCGATTTGCTTCAAATTTTTAAGGGCTGATAGACAAATATAACAAAAATTATTAAATCTAAATTTTTGGTCCTTTCCCAGCAAAATTTTTGATACAAATGTGACATGCATTCTTAGGAACACTGCTTCCAGAAGACATCCTATAGATCCAATTGTGCTTTTTCTTAGCCTTATCAAGAAACGCTTTCAAGAGACATTCTCATAAACTACTTCTGAAAGACATTCAGATAGCATTTAAATTCAATCAAAGTAAAAAAAAAATTTATTAAATGTAATTAATGTTTAAGATATTTTCCGTGGGATTTTTTTAACTCACAACAAAACAACCACTTTAAACTTAAAATTCAAAAATGCCGTGAAAATCGAGAAAAGGGATATTTTACGTGGGATTTTTCTGCACCCCAACAAAACCCTAACTCAATGCGATTCTCATTCCCAATACCAAAATCGGGAGAAATTTGGGAAAATGGAAATATTCCGTGGGATTTTCCAACCATTCCCACTAACCACAAAAACCATTTCATTTCATGGAATGCCTTTCTTCTGGAAAACACCTACTAGAATCCTTTCAATGAAGGGCTCAAAAAATCTACCATTGAAAAAATTCTGGAAGCACTTCTAGAGAAGACTAAGAAAAGCATTCCTTGCAATGACATGTATATGTTAAAAGAATGCCTTCTGGGTATGAAAGTAGAAAGGATGGAATTCAAGATTTTCCCTTCCAATTATGCTTCTTTTGGAAGCACTGTTTTTGCTGGGTTTATGCGTATTTAAAAAAGTTACTGTAAATCGGCTCATGCACATACATTTTGTATGAAGCCTACCGAAACACGCACCGGACTACCGCTACATGAATCGAATTTCGAATTTTGACAGTGCGTTCGGATGTGAAGTTGGCTGCATAAAACCAAAGTATTAGAACAAAGAGCAATCAGCTTCTATTAACTAATTAATCTCAATTGCAAATGGAAGTATTTGCAATGTTAATAGATTTTTACACAATACTAAACTTTTTTAGATTTTTAAACCATCTGACTGAGCTGGTTCGAGAGCAGCAGTTTTTTCCGCAGCGCACTTGTTTAGGTTAAGCGTAATATAAAATTGCGTGGCGCTTGGGAACGCAGCGCAACGCGCACTTGTTTAGGGTGCACTGTAAGCCGCATTCAGCGGAGTCAACACTTGTGAGCTGTTATGGTGGCGCTACTTTTGTGAGCGATGTTTTTCTCTGAATTTTTCTCTTTAAGTCAGAAAAGTAAATGAATAGTAATAACATAATAGTAATAGTTAAAAATCAGTTAATAATTTAATTGCAATGGCTCCCGTAATTGTACACCGAGAATAAAAACAACGTAAAATAAAAAATTCCAACTTTAAATCAAAAATAAACAGTAACAAAAGTAGGATAAAGTTAAAAATTTGAAAACGATTCTCATTTTTACTTCAAAAATGTATAATTTTTAGTTTGATATTGTTTCATTTTCAATCTAAAAATAAAAAGTTTTATTTAAAAGTTGATAATTTTTGATTTTTAAATACATAATTTTGATTAAAAAATTTACATTTTTTATTTAAACAAGTACATTTTTGATTTTAAAACACACATTTTTGTTTTGCAAATGTTTTATTTTTGTTTCAAAAACGTAAAATTTTGATTTAAAATTGTTCTTTCTGACCTTTTTATAGCCTTTTGCACAATATCACATTGAAATTAGACAAATATGTTTAATTTTTAATTGTTCTTTTATTAATTATTAAGTTATTATATAAAATAATAAATAGTAAATTAAATTTATTTAAATTTCACTTGTTTTTCCATTGTGTAAATGGCTTACCCTTCAAGAACTCCATTATGCACTCCATATCAAATTTCTTTAGGAGTTGCCCGAGTTTTTCATCAGCCTCGCTGGCATACACTTCTTGGAATGAACGTTCCTCTAGTGGAGATGTAGATGATGAAGTGATGTGAGGACTAAAATCAGCCGCCTCACCATCCAAAGCCAGCCATTCTTCATCACAATATTCCATATTTGATAAAGACAATTTAATTTTGTTTCGCACTAAACGACGCGACGCAATGGATACGAAAAAAACAAAATGGCGTTTTTATTTCTTCTGTGTTTCAACTTAAGATCAAGAATGCATTTTTGTTTCAGAAATGTAGTTTTTGTTTGAAAAATTAACAATTTCAAAAAGAAAACGATAAATCAAAAATTAACATTTTTAAATTGAAAACGGTCAGACTTGATAATAAAATGCAATTTTTCGCTTAGTGTACCATTCAGTGGATTTTGACACAGTGTTTTTTGAATGCAGTCATGGTGACGAATGACAAATTTTTCGCAGAAATTAAAATATTATCGTTTTCTGCAGCCAGCTTTACTTTCCGACGCTCTGACAAAATGGGATTCTTCAACCGCTAAGCGTTGCCGCAGCATTATTGTGGTTTGCTTCAATAAATCATATGGGCATGAGAAAATTTTTACTGATTGAAAACTCTTCCGCGCTGATTTAGGTTTGACTGTAAGAAAAAATGACAAATGGAGTGGCCGGAGTCCAACTCAACTCAATGTTGTACATGGAAACACTTTCGGGCTAGAAACTCCATTATGTCAACTCGACGAAAACCCCAACTCAGGCTCAACTCGCCATGGAAACGTTGTATTAGTTTAAATCTAAAGACCCAACCAAAATATACGAGTAAAAACGTAAGTGTTCGGTTAAATACATTTTAATGTAGTTATAAAAATGAGCAAACGTAACTGAACGAAACTAAACGAAACAGTTTGACAAGACGTATTATTTCGTAAGAAACGAACTGCTAGTGTAGCAACTATTCAACAACAGATGTGCAGAGTGCATTTTTATTTAATTTTCATCAATTTCTTTCAATTTAACCATTATTTCACTCATCTTTCACAAATTTTTATTTAAAATTAAAAAAATTCACAAATTAAATATATATATATAACACTCAATTGCCAACTGATCAGCTGATCAGTGCATTAAGTGCAGACGTTCGTCAAGTTGCTATCGTCTCGTTTCGTCTATTTTGGTTGGGCCTTAACAAGTTTCATGGATTTAACGAAATTAGCGGGGTTCACATGATCCTCCATGTTGTCACGCCTGGTGTGATGGCCTTGAATTTTAAATATATCAAATTCAAGATATCGGCTGTATCGAGCGTTCGAACGGTCAAATAAGAGGCTTGTCCTACAATGCGTGACAACATGTAGGACCATGTGAACCACGCTATTCAACACAACTCGCGTTGCCATGGTAAGTTAATTTCGAGATAACCCCAGGTTTACTCACTATAGAAACGTAGTATATACTAGAAAGTACTGACAGTTTTTTTTGCTTTCTATTAGTGGAAAAATTAGTAAAATAAAATAGATCAGAAAAAGTTAAAACAGACTGCCAAGTGACACTTGGACATTTTTTTTTTGGCAAAAAATTAACAGTTTGACCTGGACTTGAAAATTTTTTATTTTTTTTTAATTTGTTGATGCTTTGTATATTTAATGTTCAGACTTTTTTGCAAACATTTTTCGAGTCAATCGTGACATAAAATAGCACGAGCGTATTTTGGGGCGATGAGCAAGCATTGTTAGCATCATCATCATCGACATTTGCGGAATCAATGCTCTGTATCGCGTCAAGTGTATTTCGACCACCATTTCGACCACATCACGATTTTATATTTTTTAATGACATAAATCCTAAACGAAAAACTTCACAGAAACGGTAAACCAATTTTTGTAAACTCTAATGTATGTTTCTAAAATTTTTAGTAAACCAAAAATAATTTTATCCATTTTTAATATATTTTTCTTTGAAGATACTATCGAATTACCAAAAACGGAAATTTTTGTAATGGTCCAGATGAAATATTATCCCTCCTTGTATGCTCTTGTATTTACTTTTTATAATTTCTTAAAGTCTATTATATTTACTTAATATTTTGAACATTTTTAGGCTTGGCAACTTTTGGCAACCTTCGCTTTCAAAAGGTTTTTGGCTCTTATCCCCTTCGATAACTCGAAAACTAATCGATAAACAGACTTTTCCATCGGCCTATTTACTATTTTTGGCATAACTTTACTTTAGAGCCCGGAAACGAATATTTTTTCTTATTTTTATTAAATGTGCTTGGATCTCCTTAGCTTATATAAGAAAGCAAAAATTGTCACTCTAGTTTGGTTTAGGAGATAGAATTCGCGAAAGTTTGAAAATTCAGCTTAAATTTTTAAGTGCTTAGAAGCTCATTTCTCCTTCTATTTTTTTACTTCTTTTTATTCAATGTATTTGGACTTCCTTTGCGTAAAAATACAAACAAATAGCGTAAAAATTGTCTTTTTCGTTTGGTTTGGGAGATAAAATTCGCGAAAACTTAAAAATTCAGTCCAATTTTTTAAGTTGCTTGTAACTTAATTTCCGCCTTAACGTTAACATTCCCAAAATTAATGTGATATTGTTAAATAAAAAAGTTGTTTTTTATAAAAATCAAGTGATTTTTTATTCAGAATCACATTAATTCATACAATCAGAGCATTCTGGCTCAGTTTGTTATGCCATGTCAGCTGATACTGGAAACAAAGTAAATATTTAAAAAAATTTTCTCGCGCGATTTTTAAGAACAATTTTCCCCTGCGGCGTTTTTTCCTTCCATTAAATATAACTTCATAAATGTCATTAAAAGTACCACTAATATCACAATAAATAAAACCACTCCCAACACCGCCATTGAAAGCCATCTTGGGCTTCTGAATTAGAATATAATTTAAAATAATGGCCATTCGAACACTCCGTATGATTTTTTGCAATTAAATGCCACGTTTGCAGTTGTTCAATTATTTGTAAATTCACTGATTTATTGTAATTAAAAACAGTAAATATGTCTGTTAAATTTGAAGACGAATTTTAAAAAACTTTAAAATAATTATTAGCGCGTGAATTTTAAATAACTTTAATTTTAGCACGAAATTTAAGCCATACATAACTTCCCATTTTTGCAAATTATTTTGCAAACACATTAAAGTTATAGTGCAAATTAAAATGAATTTGCATTTTTCACTATATTTTGTAGTGCAAATGGATCACAATTTTTCACAAATGGAGCTGCGATTTATTCTTTGTATTTCTTAAAGTACTTAAAGGTTTTTATTTGTTGATATCTTATTTAAAAGAACACACTTCAACCTTATAATAATCAAATATTTTTCTTAGAATTTCATTAACATGTACAAAATGTGGACGTTTTCATATACTTCAAATGGAAATTTTTTAAATTGTGACGATTTTTATCTCCTTAACCATTTGAGATCGACATTTTTTGAAAGCGGATTTGGATTTAGGACTACTTAATACACATTTTGATAAAAAAATTTCGGCTCCGGGCTCTAAGAGAAAATTATTCCCTATTTTTATTTAAAGTACTTCACAAATCAATTGTCAAATCGCGGGGTCTCAGTTAAGGCGAATTTACACATTTCATTAAAAACGATGATAGTGAACGTTGAACGATGACAGTGAATCAATTTTTAATTTACATTATTCAAAGTGTAAATTTGAAATTTGATGGATGATTCGGTGTTGAATGTCAAAATATATTCTCTGGCTGATTAATTTTATTGACTTTTAAAAAATTAAGTAAATAAAAGCTATTCAGCAATTAAATAAAAAAAAATATAAACTTTCTGCTTCAAATTATGTTAACACCTTTCAATTGTGTTTTAGTACGAATGACACATCAGTTCGGTTTGCTTTCACTTTCATCAAAAGTAGGAAGACCTTCTACTTCTTTCACTGTTCAATGTGGATGACAATCATCTTCATTTTAAAGATGAAACTCAATTTACATTTTACAAATCAGATGATTCATCCAAAGTGAAGGATGATAGTGAATCGTGTAAATTCGCCTTTATCGTAATATCCTCGAGCAAAATAGCCAAGCGTCAACTCTACCTTCTATAATGTTATCATACCACAAAAGGTCCGCCATACTGCAACCCTATAGAATGTAGTTAGGTTATGGAAGTTGCAACCCTGTCAGCACACTCACTCGTATTATGTCGGTCGCTGGTCGATACGTGTTTTGGATTTAAATAAAAATAGAAAATTTCAAGAAAATAGTTTTGAAGTTATGCGAGTGTGTAGTTAGTTATTAAATTTGTGCACTTTTTGTGATGATAATAAAGAAAAGCATGATACACGCATAAAATTTATGTAAATACCAAAGAAAAACTTATACCAACTCTATTCTGGATGTGCTCTTTTTTTTCATAAATTATCTTAGAAAATACCACTAGTCAGTGATTATAAATCTCGATTGTTAAAAAATTAATAATCTGTAAAATATATGGTATCAATAAACCGCAGACCAATGGCTTGCTAAGTTTTTCTTAAGTAATCTCAACTGCAACTACTGTGCAACAAAAGCATTCCATGCACCCGAATGACCCGACTGACTATTTGTTTTTGAGTTTACTAAAATGAGAAAATGTGGGCCAGAAACTAATTTTCCTTAACCAACAACTGAATTTGTGATTGAGCGGATTGTAAATTTTTGTGTGCGAGAGTGTGTGTGTGTATTTTTTTTTTGTGTGCTTTAATACAAATTTTGTGCAAAGATTTTTTCAATAATTACGCACTCGAACAGCTGTACAAAGCAGAACAAAAATTTGATGTTTATTCCATTCCAAACCAATAAAATCAGCATGCAGTTCACGGCTTGACCTTAGCCAAGCAGTACTTCTTAAAAGACAGGTGCCGAAAAAAACCAAGATTGTTTAGTAAATTTGTTGACAATTAATGGTAACTAGCTAGTATAAATTAGCTGTTTATGTGGTAGCTCACACTGTAATACCAGTAAAATAAGAAAAAATATTTGTTGCCGCTGTCAACAAATAAAGGAATTAAATATTTTGTCATGATTTTTGACTTAAGAAAAGTATAAAATGTGTTGAGGTGTGAGCATAATCTCTAAGGCCGCATATATAGTGGACGCTGAAGCTGATTTGAAACAAAAAATAAGAAATCTGCTAGAATCAACTTATAGAATCAGCTTGCTATTATTCCTATTTCGATTGTTCACACAGTTTTTAACTTATTTTTTGTTATTAAGCTTTGGCTGCAGTCAGTGTTGCCAGATACTGCTGATCAAAATCCTCAAAATATGCTTAAAACATCAGCTAAAATCCGCGCAATAGTATTTTAAAAATTTTATTAACATAATTTTTGACAAAATATAAATATAATTATATAGTAATATAAGGTAAAAAAACATGCGTCGCTGGACACGAGAGAAGCAAAGTTTTTTCGCAGTTTCATAAGCATGATAATTTAATGGTTTTTTTAATAAAAAAGTTTTTAAATTACAAAATTTTAAATACCATAATATTAACTAAAAAGATAATATTCCCACCAGTAGATTGTATTACCTTACATTATTATTTGACATAAATTTTGCATTATTTTTATAAATGCTAATGAAATTATTGGTTTTTAATACCTAAAATATAAAACGTATATTATATAGATGTAAAGTCATCGATATTACATCAATATTATTACATCAATAGTTGTCCTAATAGTGTTGTGCAAATATTTTGATCGCTTATCATTCCCAAATTATATTTATCAAGGCAACATTGTTTAAGGCCTAGAATTTTTATGAAATTGATTTTTTTTATATTTCAAAAGTATAGTCTTTCCGGCGTTATTTTCACTTCTACAGCCGTTTTAGTAGGTGTCGAGCCACAGTGTTTCGTCTATATTCATTCTCTTTATACTCATTTATCTCGAAACTACTTTTTTCGGCATGGCGTTGTAGAAAGACCAAAAATTATTCAGCCGAATCATCTGAAATTTAAATATGCTATTCGTAACATTAGTGGCTATCGCTGGAACTAGAATCAAAGTTTCATTTCAAAAACATCGTATATTTAACACTTAATAACCGGTTAAAAAGAAACTGTTTTAAGAACTTAATTTTCAAAAGCGCGTCATTCTGTCAATTTTCAATATTTTTTGTTTTTAGTGCCAGCCATAGCTGCACACATACCCCCTTATTCAATACATTTCACCATTTAAACAACAGATTTGACTGTGCTGTTTTATATTGGGCAAGACGACTAATGTTGTTTAAAGCCTGCTATCACCTTATTCAATAGATTCCAACATTTAAACAACTGATTTGATTAACATTTAACAACATTTAAACAACGAATAATCGTGTTTAAAATCTGCTTTTATCTACGCAGCCGCTAAACTGGGTTTATGAATAAGGGGGATAGTGATTAATGATGTAATTGTTTTTTTTCCCATTTTAATAGATCAAGATCAACAATTTTTTAATAAAAAAAAAAAATATTTTTATAGAAAAGGCGTAACTCCATTATTTGTTTCCTTACAGGCGAAGAAAAAAACTGAGTAATTATACAGAAAAAACAGAAAAACTTTGGATATAAAAATGTTTTAAATGCAGTTTTTATATAAAATAAGCTACAAGTTTGCAATCATAATGCACTTTTTTATTTATTTATTTATTCATTTACCATCTACCGGGTTATTACCCTAACAGATTACATGTTTATCTTAACCTAAGTAGAATCTACACCATTAAAGTTATTTGTTTACTATATACAGACTTATAAACTAAGTAATTTACACATTTATATTTGAGCAAATTGAAGAATTTCTAAAAGTAGTCTCTTAAACAAATCACGATTGGTACTAAAATCTAACTGGTTCGCTACCAAATTGCAGTAAGAAAGGCACCTAGATAAAGGTTCGTTAAGGCCATAATTTGTTCTATGATATTTAGTATGGAAAAGCTTTGAAACCCTAAGGGTGCGAGGTGGAATATTGAAAGGAATAAGCTGTAGCAATTCAGGAGAGTTTTTTTTGCCATCAATTATGTCTTTTATAAAAAGTATTTCTGCCTAAACTCTTCTGTTAGATAGGCTTTGAAAACCGAGCAATCGGCAACGTACCCAGTACGGCGGCATGTTTTCCCAAGAGTATAATCTACGTAGGGCAAATCTTGTAAAACGTTTTTGAATATTTTCGATTCGGTGTTTCGAAGTTTCGTAGAACGGATTCCACACCATACTTGAGCACTCCAAGATGGATCTGACTAAGCTGACAAAAACTGTCTTAGATGTAAAAGGGTCTAAAAATTCTTTACAATTTCTTTTTAAAAAGCCCAGCTGAGAATTGGCTTTTGAGACAACATGTGCTTTTGAAAACTTTCGGCCTATAAGCATTCTTCCATCACTCTCAAAAATTGTGGAGAGTATTCTCAATGCCCAAATATATGATAATCTGAGCGATTTAAGTAAACTCAGTCAATGTCAATCTGGATTCCGCAATGGATATAACACAACTTCTATGGTACTAGGACTAACTGAAAAGATACGTCACAACTCCAATCAGAACAAGCTCAGTGTACTACTTTCTCTTGACCTGTCTAAGGCATTTGACTTAGTTGACCATAATATCTTAATCCATAAGCTTGCACAAGATTTTCTTTTTTCCAGCTCTGCATGCTCCCTTATTAAGTCCTTTCTAACTGGTCGAAGACAATTTGTCTCTTGTGGCAATCGGTTGTCAAATACTTTAGATGTGCTGAGTGGAGTCCCTCAGGGCTCTGTATTGGGACCCCTATTATTTATGATTTATATTAACAGTCTTGTAGATCAAATAGGTATAGATAGCTCTAATATCTATCTGTATGCTGATGACATATACCTGCTCTTCTCTTCCAACTTTGACTTTGTTGACTCGCTACAAGCTTGCATTAATTACACAACTGATCAGATATTATATTGGATGGATGTGAATAAATTAGTTATCAACTATAGCAAAACAAAAGCTATTATATTTAATATGCCTTATAATAATGATGAAATACCTATTTCAATTTCTATAAATAACATTGAAATTGAATTCGTAGAACACTTAAGATGTTTAGGCATTATAATTGACTCCAACCTCAACTATAAGGCTCATATAAACAAGTTAAGTAATAAGATCAATTTTATGTTACATAAATTATATAGCATGAATACCTACATGCCAACTCCAGTTAAACTTAGTGTTGCACAAGCACTACTTATGCCCCATATCATATATGGGTTAGAGATTTATTCTTGTACTAATCTGTGCAACATTAACCAACTGCGTCGCATCTTTAATAGGATTATTCGGTTTGCTTTCAACATCCAAGTTCGTGATCATGTTTCGGAACATGTTCTTATGTTTCTTCATTGCAATTTTATTAACTATATTGAAATGAGACAAATTTTGCTATTTTACAAAGTTATTAAAACTAAAACTCCAATTTATCTTTGGAATTTATTTAGTTTTACTAGGTCTCGAAGAAACACACAAATATTAATTCCTCGTATCTACAAATCTATTTTTGAGCGGTCATTTCTTATCAAGGTTGCACGTGTATGGAACCTTTTACCTAGTAGCTTTAAGCAATTTTCAGACTCATTAAATACTTTCAAACGTAAATATTTGCAACACGTTAGTGAATTGGCTTAATCGTAACAGCAGGTCTTATTTCGTCTGATATAGGGGTTGTCTTGTGAAAAATTAAATAATTAGGGATTTTAGATTTAGGGTTTCCACAATTTATTATTTGTATTGAAATTGAAAAATAAATATACTATATCATATTGAACTTTAAACTATAATAGAAATTTATAAACATCTTTAATGTAAAATATAAACTTAGACTTACTTGTACAATTATTTACTTGTAATCATATTGGCCTTAATTGGCTTCGATTATACACATGAAATAAATAAATAAATAAATAATCTATGTGATAATCAAACATAAACTTGGCATCAAAGTAGACCCCAAGATCTTTGCACTGATCAACTCTTGAAAAACTGATACGATAGTCATGAACGTAGTCATAACCCATTGTAAGGCTTCTGCGGGAGAACGACAATACTTTGCACTTTGAAAAGTTTAGAGCTAGCTGGTTTATGCCACACCAATGGAGAAGGGAGTTTATGTCCTCTTGAAAGTTAACACAATCATTAGAGCAACTTATTTTGTGAAAAAGCTTGAGGTCATCTGCATACAAAAGGCAATTGCAGAACTTGAGTTTTTGCACTACATCATTGATGAAGAGGATGAAAAGTAGGGGACCTAAATGACTCCCTTGCGGTACTCCTGACTTAGCCGCTATTGGCTTAGAGATGTGGTCACCTATCTTAACAAATAGCACTCTATCCACAAGATACGATTCCAACCATTTTAAAAACTGGGAGTGGATTCCATATTTTCCCAGCTTTATTAGTAATACTTTGTGTACAAGGCTATCAAATGCCTTAGAGAAGTCAGTATACAAAGTATCTACTTGAAAACCGTTCTCGATGGCGTTTATGCAGAAATTAGAATTGTTAGGTTTGTAGTAGTGGATCTACCGGCAAAGAATCCGTGCTGCTGAGTTGATATGTGGTTTTTGACTTCAGCAAATAAAGTTTTATTGACAATTTGGTCAAACACTTTGGGGATAATCGAGAGCTTTACTATAGGTCGGTAGTTCTCAACCGATTGTTTTTGACCCGATTTTTTAGGGGGGAAGGGGGGGTTATTTGAGAGTAATCTACTAGAATATGTTAAAAACGCGATTTCGAAAGAAACGAGCTACGCCTTTTCTATATTAAGCTTATATTCAAGAAAGCTTGTATTCAGGAATTGATTTATGTTTTTTTATTTAATTTGGACATTTAGCTTAAAATATCAAAACATGATAATCAAAACATTATATAAGAGCTACGTCGCTTTTTTCATTAACCTCAACATTACGTGTGTGCATAACTATTTTGAAAATTTTTTAGAAAACATCGTGCCATTCGAAAACATCGTAAACTCCTTAACATTACATTTCTTCGGATACGCTTATTTTTTATCACTACAGCATTACATATGTACCAACATTAAAAAATGTTTCAAACACTTACTATTTTCTAAATTACAACAACGTTATTTATGTACTAACCTTACTATATGTAAAAACTTTGGTTCTGCATCAATTTGGGAACATTTCAAGGTCAAAAGTGTCAACAAAAAACATCTTCAAACGTAAAATTTTCCAAGTCCCAAAAGATTTATATCTTCAAAAGATATGCATGAATTTTTATGTTTGATACCTCGATGAATAGATACTCGGTTTTAAAAATATAAAAATAAATTTGCCATTTCAACCCTAAAAAGGACTTCGACCGAGCTTCTATTGATCAATTGTGTTTTTACATTGCAGTTTTTTACTCTCTGAGGTTCGCCATTGTCTGCAGAGAGGTGACGACCGAACAGAATAATTGATTCAACTTAAAAAACATTCTGTCTGAGTTGCGAATTGAACCCGGGCTACCGCGGTTCTTAAGCTTAAGCGCCACGCACTCTACCCACTAAGCTACTCACATTATCTTTCTTTTAATACCCATAAAATCTAGTTTTGTGGGAAAATGGCCACTTTTTCTACCTTAGGACTTTCATAACTTCTAAACGACTTGAGAGCGGCCTTTAATTTTTTCATTAGTACCTTTTTAGCTCGAAATAGACATTTTGAAAAAAAAATTTCCACTATTTTCCAAACTTTCACGAATTTTATCTCCTAAACCATTTCAGACCAACTTTTTTCATGCAGTTTTGGATTTAGGGCTCTAATATTTTTTTTTTTAAAAAGGGGCGGGTTCCGTGAAGTGCTAATATTAAAAAAATCAAAAAAATCAATTCAAGTTCCAATTTAAAAAAAAAACTAAAGGTTTATACTAATTTCAATCAATCTGTTCTTCATTAATGTTCTTGTTGGCATAGATTGCATTCAACCCATGCAACTTTAGATATAATGGGGTATATTCTAGTCGTGGCAGTACTTCTGGTGTGTTCTTCAATCGTATCTTAAAGATTAAGTTAGGGGTATTCACGATGTGGTGTGTCTTTTTTTATTTTTTTATTTGTTCAATCAATATAATTTCAAAAGCCTCTCAGGTCAAATCACAAAATTATAGTTGTAGAAAATAATGGCTAAATGAATAAAATTTGAAAACTTAAAATATAATATTATTATCTTAATTAAAACTAGTCCCAAAAACATAATAAGGCTACCCTTGGAAAACTATATCTTTACTATATAAAAAAATGAAATCATATAAGTGGTTCACAGCGACCAAAAATCAAAATCAAAACAAGGCAAAAATCCACTCATGTTACAAATTCATATTACAGTAATAATCTAGGAGCGTACGTTGAAAAACATTTATAGAAGCAAATGATATCAATGCAGTGGGCAGATCATTCCAACAACGAGACACTCTAATATGAAAAAATCTTTCAAAAAGCGAACAAGAGATAGAGGGATAAATAATTTGAACATTTCTTGAAGAACGAGAAGAAACAAAACAAACGCTTTTGTTTGGAATATAAATATTAATTTAAATCTAATCATAAAATTAAAAACTAAAGGAAATCATAAAAATGTTTAACCAAGCACGCTAAATTTTATTAATTTGTATTAAATAAAACCACTGCGTAGCCGGTAGCTTCCTCCATGCTGAGCAGAAAAGCTTTTGCGACCAGCTCATCAAATACACAACGAAATTTACAAAGAATACAATAATGTTCCGTCGTTTTATTTTAATCACAGGATTGTATTTTGAACACTGTCCATTTTGTTTTTGTAATTTAAAAAAATTTACTATAAATATCAAATTTATCAAAAATGCACAATACAAGGGCAAATACACCACACCGTGAATACCCCTCATAATTTATATTAATTTTGTTTAAAAGACATGACACGAAATACGAAATCAAACTACAATTAACAGTGTCGATTTGTAAGCAATTTCTTATTCTGGACTTTACAATAGGTCTGTTTTTGTACTCTTTTCAAGGTACTTGGAGTTTCTTCAAAGCGTTACTTTACACATTTTTCAAGATCGATAGAGCTAGAGCATTTCGAGAATTACTCGAAACTAGCTTGAACTTGAAACTAGCTTGAAGCTACAAACTGCTGATCGTCAAATTATAAAATCAATATTTTTTTATTATTTTGTAAAATAAAAATTATTCTCATCATTTACTGTAATCCCATCATTTACTTTACAACTTTTAAATGCAAGTATAATTTCTTATATATTTTGTACAAAGTGTTTTTTATGGGAACACTAATAATTTATAGAAAAAATTATTAATTTTTCTGTTCAAAAATGCGTTTTGCTGTTTTGCTTGAAACTTATTTGAAGTCATTTCTGTTCTTTTTAATAAATTATCTCATCTTGACTGGCAATCAAGTTACTCTCTATTTCTCGAACTTTACTTGAAGATCGTACGGAAACAGACCTAATATTGAGCTGGCAAAATTCTCGCTCGTTCACCATCAGCGAGGTGGAAGTTTTAACAGTTCATCAAAAATTAAATCTCCAGCTGCATCCTTATTATCAAGTACTTCAAACCAAAAATCAGTTGTATTAGATACTTTATATCATTTAACTCTTTGAAGCCGCCGGGCTTGTATATCATCCGTGTTTAGCACACACACGTGCTTACGCTCTTTTTCTGAATATAACCTGTAAAAATACAACTGTATCCAGTTCCAATAATAACAAAAAATAAAAAATTTTTTGATTTTTTTTCTTGTACCTCAAGGGTATTTTTTATAATGAAATTTCCGTACCTCAAAGAGTTAAAAGAGGTTAATTTTTTGGTACTGACATAATGTTATTTAATATGGACATTTCAATGGTCGCTCACGCAACGATTATTGATTGGTCCTTATCATGTTTACTGCGATACAAATAATTTTTAGAATATGTTATTTTCAAGGACACTCTGAAATAGGCATTTGGGGCCAGATCGTAATGAATTTTGTAAGTGTTTAGTTTATGCTATTATCAGCTGGTTTGGTCCTAATATTTAAGGATTTTAATGTTTTCTAAAAATATGCCATTTTCAAGGACATTATGGAATAAGATGACGTTATATCGAAAAAAATTTCATATAATTAATATTTGGGTTAGTACCTATAACTCCATCTAAAAATCTTTGCAATATATTTTTTTTTTATAATATGTGTATGTACCTAATTTGTGAGGATATCTTAGAGCTGGAAGATGTGATCAGAACAGGACGAAATTTTGTGTAGCTCTATTTCATGTTTGTACTAACCGAACCACTACTTAAGATTTTTCATTCAATTAGTTTTTAAAAAATGTCCTGATTTTAAGGACAAACTGGAGCAGGAAGATGCAATCTGATCGAATTAAAATGTCGAATGTGCCCTGAGCCAAATCGATGATACGCACTTTTGAAATTCGCTCCGGCCTAATGGTTATGTCTACAACCACAAATTTTCTAAAAAGGCAAAATATATTCTTTTAATGATTTTAAATCATTTCACAATTCGCAGGTAATCTAGGATAAAATATTTATCAATAACGATATTTTTTTGTTAAAAATAAAAAAAAATAAAAAATCTTCTATGCTTAGTACTTATAGCATTTAAACATATTTTGTAACTAAATTGAAGTTGAGTGTGTTGTGAACATAGTTAATGGATGTGATATAGATTTTATTATTCAAAATAATATCTTGCTTCTGCACGAATTGCTTGATAAGGCAAGCTACAAATGCAATGCAATTCGATCCAATCCTTGCTCTAATTCTGCAGATAATTCGTTTGTTTCTTTATGCTAAGCAATTTCATTTTCAAATTGATATCCCATATTACTATAAGGAAAACCTCTTTACCTAGGTTTTCTAAACCACTAATAAACCACTTCTAAAAATTTTACACTACAACTTAACAAATCCTAATTAAGCTAAATTTGATAAACAGTGAGTAAAAAATGCGGCAAAAATTCCTTCGCCTTCCTCCTTCGAAACACCAAAAAAATCCCCGAGATAAACATGAAAATCCCCATCGAATGCGTTCATCCCAAACTCAAATACTTGTCCCAGAAACTGATTTGAAATCCCCAAAATAGGGGCTATTCTGCACATCTGGCAGCTCTGCATGCAGGCAGAGTATAATTTGCCTGTGCCTGCCTTGGTGTTTATTGTGCTTGAAGCCAAATTGGCATAAAGGTAATAAATTGCTACATTCAATGTGAGTACAGTGGCCGACTAAAGTCTACATACAATATCGAATTTTGAATTTCTGCAAAAACTGTGCGTCTTGTCAAAATCTTCTTATTTATTTATCTACTGGTCTTGGCCTTTACAGATATTACTTATGATACAAAATCAATAAGGGTATTTATATTTTAGCTAGTTTATGTTCCCGATTTTTTAAAAACTTTTTAGGTTAGTGGTGCCCATAAAAAGACTGTAGTTTTTAAAGAATTTTTCATAAAAGTGTTAAAAAAAAAGCACCATCAAATAGACCCATTCAAGGTATTTAAAATATATTTACCCCTTTCGCAAATTTATCGTATGTGCCAAAAAAAAAACTTTTACAGGACTGATTTTTTTCTACTTTTCTGTGCTTAAGATTGCAATATCAAAACCAAATTTTACATGCGCTTAGGCTCTAATTAATTTACTATAAGGATTACAGCTACGATGTTTTACCAGGTGATGCGTTGGGGAATTTAGAGCAAATTTGGAGTGTAGAACGCGCAAATGTGTCATTATTTAAACTTACAGTTACAGCTATTTGAATACACGCACGCACAAATGGTATTTTTTTTTTAAGATATTTTGATATTTTTTACATTGTATATATATTAAAAAAAATTAATTAAAAAAAAGTACGCAGATATAATACTTTTTAGGAGAACTATCCACCTGGTGAGTTGCAAAATTTACAAAAATAGCGATGTCAGAAACGTGTTCGCTTTTACGTGGAATCACTGATATCACTGTAGGCACATCAAAAAGACACGAAAAAGCCGAGGCACATAAACTTATTTTTTGGTCGTAGAATTTAGTGGCATACTCAGTATTTCCCAATCAGATCAAAATCTCGCGATATTTTCGATTGAAATGTAGTCACTTTTAGTCCCATTTTTAGCTATATGTATTTTTGAGACTTATTTTTGGAGACTACCTCCGATTTTGCTTAAACTTTCAGAATTTAATCTTATTATGAAATAAAAACACTAATTTAAGTAAACAAATTTTAAGATTTTTTCAAAGTTCTTACGTTCAATATTAAAATTTGGTCAAAATAGAAGAAAAAGCGAAATTGCTTAACTATTGAAAAATAATAGATTCAACATGGCTAACTCAATTTTCACGTTGAAAAGACAATAAAAAGTAATTGTTAAAAAAACTAAAAAATTTTTTAAATGAAGGTCAAATATTAAAAATCTTAATATCTCGAGATTTTGAACCGATTAGGAAAAACTGAGTGTGCCTCTATGATCGAAAATTAAATTAACGTGTCTCGGCGTTTTGTTGTGTCTTGAAAATTTAGCTAGTCTATGTAGACTCTTGTCGCGTTACGTTTGTTAAGCCATTGTGAACTTTTTGCTTTGCTGGTATATATTAAATATTTTGTTGCATTGTTGCTACTTAAAGAATCATCTCTAATAGAAATGCACACTTTGTTTTTCTTTAAGATTCTCAAGTTTTGTAAAAATCAAAAATTTGATGCTGTATGCATACTTTTGTCGGCAACTGTATTACTTTAATCAGCTGGTTAAAGATATCCAGAGGTAAATAGTCTGGCCCTAAATGTTTATAGAACAGATAAAATTACTTTGTTTATGTTTTCTTTTTGATATTGAAGCTCGGTGAGAACATTTATTTCGAGTACGCTTTCGTCGGCTTTATCTTTGAATTGGAAATGTGTACCGTTCCTGTTTCCTATCAATAGGTTGATAGGTATTTCAGAAGATTCTGTATACAAAAATTTATGAAAATATTTTACTATTTGATTTTTTTTTTGTTTCAAGTCCATAGATTCATTTATCACTAAAATGAATTAAGCGCCGCACAGTGATGCGAAAGGGCATGCTAGACGAAATTCATTCGAAATTGAAACTCCTAGGAAAAAGCCACTCATCTCAGGAATAATTTTTTACCTCCGCTTTCTACGAAAAAAAAAAATACTTGAAAGTTGGCCCAAAAATTATATTTTTTAAATTTTTGTAGTTATAATTAATTTTAATTGTAACGAACCCCCGAAATAGTGAACGTTTTAGTAACTGACATTTCAAAGAATCAGAAGCAAAAAAAGTAAAAAAAAAGTTATAAGATTCAAGCAAGAACATCCATTTAAAAAAAAAATTCAATCTCGTAAGTCCGAACAATCTGGATACGATGAACAGGCCTTGCAAGAATTAGCTCACTTCGAATTTCGCACTTAGTGGGATTCGACTGTATTTTCCACTATCTAAAAAAGTAAAAAATCGGCATACTTTATGATTTGGATGTGTCGAGAATAAAATAAATTCAATACCGTATCTTTTAAAATATTGGCGCTATAAAACGGCATTTAAAGATATATATTCGTAAAAAGGGAAAATTTGGTAAAATATTTTGGCAAATAAACAAAACGGGCCACTTCATATTTGCAACATTTTTTTTATCAAACAAATATTATATCTATTTTAAGCCCAGAGAGCTGGGACCGTACCGGTTATGGTTTTTATCAAAAAAGTCAGATATTAACAGTTATCATTTAACTTTTATTTCTTCCGAGTAAAATACTAGTTTTTCGGGCAAAAATAACTGTTACTTTTGACTTTTATTTTTTTGGTCAAAAATTTCAGGCAATTTGAATTTTTTTAAAGGCCGCATGAACGGCAAAAAAAATTTTATGCAATTTTTATCGTCTCATCAGCGCGCAAATTTTGCGCCATAAAAGTTTTTAGTTTTTAAAGTTTTTTATTCGGCCTTTGAAAAAATATAAATTTCCTGATATTTTTGACCGAAAAAATAAAAGGCACAAAATAACTGTTATTTTTGACCTAAAAAATAAAAGTAACAGTTATTTTGCCCGAAAAAATAAGAGGCGAAAAATAAGTTTATTTTAATTTTTATAATAACAGCCGAACATTTAAAAGGCGTTTAATATTCGCAAAGCTGCTGCCATTACGATAATAATGGTATATTTAAAAAGTCTTCCGGCAACTTTTCGTTATGCCTTTTTCATCTGAAAATTGTAAAATAACAGTTATTTTCGGTCCCTGCCAAGTTGTTTAACTTTTTTTAATTTTTTTTTATCTATATGATGTTCCTAAAGCCCGTATGATACTTCATTGTTTTGTCCAAGTTTTATTCATTGACAATGAAACTAGAGCAGTTAAAATAGTGCTAAAGCTAAAATTCAAGAAGTGTGAGTGTATACGCATATATTCCAATTGGACAAAAAAATGTGCGACGGACAGCATTTGCAATGCATTGTTTTTGACGCTTCTCTCAATTCGTTCGTCGTTAAATTTCAATCAAATATTAAGTGTCAAAAACAAGCTTGAGCTCTTTTTTCCGCAGCCAAGAAAAACAGAAAGATAAAATAGTAACGTTGCGGAAATGTAAAAATTGGCATGATGCATGTTTTCATCCTTTTCCAACAATATATATCTGTCTAGCTCACGCGCCACTTGTTTTCAGATTTAGAAATTGGAGAAAACAATGAAGTATCATACGGGCTTAAAGATGCCCGTATAAACTGGCTCTGCGCAAAATGGCCCCAAAGCAAAAAGTTTCAAAAGGGCCTACATTCTATACGGAACACAACAACACGAAAAAATTTGTGGCCATATTTCCTTTTTAGACTATTTTTTTTGAAGCGAAGCTTTTCACGCCTCGTTTTGTGATTTGCTTGAGTGAAATCTGAAAAACGACACTTTTTTCCATACACCTTTTTCTTAGAATTGTTGTTGTTTTTTACTTGCATTACAACAAGAGTATATAAAATTAAAAAGTTTTTTGCAAGTAAGCAGTGAGAATCGAGCCCGCAACCCTTTCGATCCAGAGTTCCACACACTAACCTCTACACCAATACCCTCACTATAATGATGATGTGATTCATTCAATATTAAGTATTAACTGAAGCTATGTTGCAGTAGATGACAGGAATTTATTAAAGAGATTGTACATACATTAGCTATCCTAAATTTTCTATTGTGAATGCGTGAAGCTATAATACAGCAGATCACAATTATCGATCAAAAACTACGTTTCTATGGCGAGTTAAGTCGAGGTTGACTCGGGATTAACTTACAATTGAAACGCGAGTTGAGTTGAATATCGTCAAATCCACAAAACTCCACGAATCTTCTTAGATTTAACTGAACTAGGTTTTATTGATTATTTGTTAATTTATTACTGTCACTGCGCTGACATAAAATGCAACAAGCCATTCAGCAGGCACACAAAGTAGCGGAAACTAGTACTGATAAAAGACTCAACATGTTTAGCAAATTTTGTACCTTCTGAACGCACACATTTATACTAAAAAAAAATATGGCGAATAGAATGGCCGAAGTCCAATTCACTTCAATGGCCGCATTCCTGCCGAAAAAGTGCTCAGGTAGCGAAGTAGCATAAAGTGATACTTTCTGCTGAATGCGTTTTTTGCAAAACGTCAAACGGCAAACAGCTGTTCGCCATTCGTTGATTTTTGGTAACATCTAAAATTTGTTTATACTATTGTGCATTCGTTTCACACAAAAAATTATTAATTAACAGCTTTATTAAAGAATGATAGAATAATCTTCTAATAATTAATAATTATCTATTTTCACTTCACAGCACAACTTCAGCAACAATTAACAATTTGCACCCATGTTGTTTTAGCTGTCAAAATGAATATGCTCTTGCAGCTCAACCAAAGTAGCATACAATTTTTCGATACCTAAGATGGCGACCGCTCGGGTAGCATGTTGTTTGAGCGCATTATGATACATACCATTCAGCCCGAAAGTTTTGGAACAGCTACGTAGCAAATTTTCTGCTAAATGGGGCCAATGCTGCTCATGGAAACACTATCGAGCTAGAAACGCCATTTTGTCAACTTGACGAAAACCCAACTCAGGCTCAATTCGCCATGAAAATGTAGTAAAAAGCATTGTGCATTAGCTATCCAAACAACAAAAGTAGCAAGGTTCCATTGAACGGGTTCAAAATTATCACAATATGCCAATTGTTTTAGGTGTCGATTTTAACTGCGAATTCAGACATGAATGTTCATAGGCACTTAAGGCAAGACCGGTGGTCTAGCGCTCGAAAATTTAAGGTATTTTTAGGATTTTTTTAAAAAGTTAAAATATTGTACAACGATATTTAAACTTTTAAGGTATATTGTAGTACTCATTTATCATAAAAAAAATATTTTCTTTAATATAAAAAATTATAATATATAAAGCTGGTTCAAAATGGCGCTCAATGAGACGCTCTCAAGGAAAAGGGGCATGGGCGGTGTTGTAGATCTTGACTTTTCTATTTATCTGAAAAATAAAAACCAAAAATTTTATTAAGCACTATGAGTGCACTATAGAGTGGAACTTATTTAAAAAAGACCTCCCCAAGGGCTCAAACTGTTATAAGTGATGATAAATTACATGATGATGATGAAATCAGCGCACCAAGATTAGTCGAAAATAATACAAATATTGCTGGGAAAATCCAATAATTAAAATTTTGTCCCCCTGTGTTATTCAAGTAATTTAAGGTGATACCCTTATTAAACTGAAAAATTTTTGGAAAAAACAAAAAAAAAATTTTACTGTTTCCTTATTTCAAATGGAGTTGCAAATGAAAATATTAAAAAAAAAATGTTTTCTTTCTTGGTCCACTCTAGTGCACTCGAAAAAAGATATGAAAAATTGACAGGATGACACGCTATTGAATATTCAGTTCCTAAAACAGCTTGTTTCTTACCAGTTATTAAGTGTAAAATATACGATGTTTTTAACTAAAACTTTGATTCTAGTTCCAGCTATAACCAATGATGTTATGAATAGCAATTTAAAATTTTAGATGTTTCGGCTGAATAATTTTGGTTTTCCTACAGCACCATGCCGAAAAAAGTAGTTTCGAGATAAATGAGCATAAAGAAAATGAATCTAGACTACACACTGGCTCGACACCTACTAAAACGGCTGTAGAAGTGAAAATAATGTCAGAAAGACTATACTTTTGAAATATAAAAAAAACCAATTTAATTTAAATTGTAGGAATTAAACAATGCTGTCTTGATAAATATAATTTGGGAATGATAAGCGATCCAAATATTTGCACACCACGATAAGGACAACTATTGATGTAATATTTGCTAGAAATATCGATGACATAACATCTATATAAAATACGTTTGATATTTTAGATATTAAAACACAATAATTTCATTAACATTTACAAAAATAATTAAAAATTAATGCAAAATAATAATGCATGGTAATGAAATTTACTGGTGGGAATATTATTTTTTTAGTTAACTTTTTTTAGGTATTTAAAATTTTTTTATTAAAAAACTCATTACATTATCAAACGTATGAAAATGCTAAAATGCTTCGCTTCTTTCGTGTGTCCAGCGACGCATTTGCTTTTTTTTTTTTGTGTGAAGCTATTTTTGAAATCCCATATAATAAAAAGTGGAGTTATTTCACTGCGCCTTAAGTGGTTTGCCCTTGAACGGAATATCAAAAATTACATTTTATAAAAGAGCAAATCATTTTGCCATTAAAAGCCAGACTATTTAAAAAATATTTTCCCTGCGGGCCTTTTATATCCGTTGAAGGAAAGATTTTTGGTTCTTTTTCATTTTAGTTTGGTGCCAAATTTAATTTTATATCTTGGGGTAATATTTCATTTGGGGCATTAAAATTTGGGGCCTTTTTCATTTTTCGTTTGGGGCCATTTTGCACAGAGCCTATAAACAAGACTGTTTCGTATGAATGGTATTGAATTTGTGGTCGATGAGACTGCATGCGGGATGTTGAATATTATTAACACGTCACGCCATATTTTTACACTGGAAAAAAAGAGTCATATTTTAGTGGTGGTTTTTATTTTTTTAAAAACGCAAAATTTGATGAAACATAGGTAGAATAAAAAGGCCAAAGCAAGTTTTAACTATATTTTTTTTTTATTTGATCACTATTATTTTTACTTTAAGCTCTAGGAGTCCTAAGGTGCGCAAACTTCCGGTTGCCCCTTTTTTTAACTTGTTTGATGGTCCTAAAAATCTTTTTATTTTAATTTTTATAGTTGTGATGTTGAGAAATTGATATTGAGGTGATTTTACTGATTTAATAAATTTTTGTTGAATTTAAAGAAATACTACAGTTTATAAAAAGTCACTTTGTATGGGAGGTAGAATCGGTTTTCCGCCGATTTGAATATTGGGTTAATTTTAAAACTTAAAGTTAATTATTACGAGTTAAGCCTATTTGCCAAATTAAAAGTGATTTAATTAATTTTTATGGAATTTAAAGACTTTTTGCTGCTTATTTTTTTTTTGTGGGCCATATATTTCACATGTATGGGAGGTGCTACGTCTACTTGTTTATCCACCGATAATTCTATTAGTGTTGCTGTTAACGTACGTTTCAGATTAAGCCCAAAATATGCTTAAGTTGTATGGCAGCTACCACGTCCACTTGTCCAAACTTTCTGAAATATTTTTTTTGTACCTATACCTTAAAAATTGAAAAGCTAACAAAAACAAAAATCCACAAAATAATATTTTCCGTCTAACTTGTACCAATCGCATCACTGTGCGTGAGCCGCAATGAAGCAATGTGTGCCATTGTTTTATAACAGATAAGGAACTATGTATTTTACCTTTGAGTGGTTTTGACGTAGACGCTATTGGCGTATAATAATTGCCCTGTCCATACCTTAAGCTACAGTTCTTACACTTATGCTTTCATTACTAATTTCTTTCTGAACTTCAAACGCTGGAAGTATTTGCAGCATAACGTATAAATTTCTTAATACATTCAGTTTAGGTGAAAGAAATCGATCTCTAAGTCAGTGCATCGACAATTTTCCAAGAATCAAATCGAGCCACAAAAGTCATGCACAGTTGTGTTTCAATTCAGTACTTGTAAATAGGCTCAAATTCATACGCATTGTTGAACGTTTACGCTTGGTAAAAGTGCTACTTTAGTTTACTTGAGAGTATTTTAATTTTTCTCTGGCGTCTTGAGGTGTTCAGTTTGCACCTGTTCTGAATGCAGTGTTTCTCAAACTTATTGCTGATACGATCTGAAAAGATATGCGAGAGAGACTTACACATTTCAATAATGAGCAAAACAAATAGCATGAAAAGAGTGACCATAGCTGAATACACATTTTTATGCTCGGATCGGATAAGCCATGGCAGAATTAGAGAAGGTATATGCATTTTGGAAAGGGAGACTGCCGCAACTGTCAAAACGAAGTTGACAGCTCATACAAAATATGAAAACGATGAGAATGCGATAAGAAAGCGAAAATAGGCAAGAATAGCAAAATGCTTGAGTTTGACAATTCTGGCTATGAGAAAGAGAGCGCAGTCTGAAATGCATATACCTTCTCTAATTCTGCCATGGGATAAGCTAATTGTTGTATTACAGCTCACTCTGGTGCTCATTCTCAATCGAATAAGCAGTGTTGCCAACAATTTATTTTGAAAAAGCACCAAACCAAAAAACAACAAAAAAACAACCAGAAACAAAAAAAAATCTTAGTTTTTATGATAAAAAATTTACATACGTTAATAAAAATATATTAAGTTATAATAGAATACAATGAATTTAATTCATCAATTTCGGAATCATTTTCCTTTGGCCAGAGTATACATTCTATATAATATTTTAATCTTTTATAAGTTTCATTAGAATAAATTTTAAAGAGGACTTCGTCCGGTATATTAAAAGAATCACAACAACAATTTTTTAATAATAAACCATACTTAATGTGTAATAATGAGTTTGATGAATTAAGTGAAATCCGACACTGGCTTTTAAACCACTGTTTAAAAATAACGTTGGATTCCCAGGATTGCTTATATTTTTGTTTGTAAAAATTCGTTTTTTCTATTTTTAGTTGTGTACCTATAAATAATGAGCAAAAACACTTAATTCATTGTAATAAAAATATTTTTTTTAAGTTACTTACTGCTTTAATACTAATTTCAAAAATTATTCCAATTTTATTCTGATTTTCCATGTTTCAATTAAAGTGTAGCTGGCAAACCGTTCGTTTATTTGCTATTTGTCACCGGCATCACGTGAAATGAAAGATGAAAGCAACAAAGAAGAATTACAAAGAGAGAAAAGTCTCCAAAAAAGTGCGTTCGGAAAATGTGTTGTTTAATTTTTTTATTCAGTGCTGCAAGCACATGTTTTTAGGTTTAGACTCGAAAAGCACTAAAAGCACTAGATTTAAAAAAAAAGTATAGCAGTGAGGGGACTGCCGACCGAAGCGAAAACCTATATATAAAATGTTAGTATTCCCTGGAAGACGTCGTCCTGCCACGACCGCCTTACTGCTATATAAGAATTTTCATGCTAATACAGGGTTTCGGACTATCCTACATGTAGGATGGATTTGACAGGTCGGATGGACATGTAGGAATGTGCGAAAGCTCATTCTGCAGCTCATACTACATGTAGGATGAAAATCAAAAAGTTCTAAAAGTTACGCCATGATATTGTTCTTCTCTGTGCGTCCTTAGGGCTGTTCACATTTCAAATCGCTCATCAAATCGTTTGTCAAATACAATAGAACAACGTGAAATTTTCATGGAATTTCCACGTTGTTCTATTGGATTTGACAAACGATTTGATGAGTGGTTTGAAATGTGAACAACCCTCTTGTTTGTAGATTTCCTTTGTAATTGTTGTTGGCGCACTTAGCTGGAAATTTTTTGTAGACGTTGTGAATTCTAATTGTGTAGCTACAGTCGGCATATGAAATTAGAATTATTTTGTAGATTAGAGTGTAGAAATAAGAATTATTTTTGTTAAGAGCTTATAGCAATTTATTAAATTTTTTATATATTACTGAAACTATTTCTTTCAAGCTAAATTATACATATAATTTAAGTAATTTATTTAAATTATTTCATTATTGAATTAATATAAAAATTAAAGCTTATTTATATCTATTTATATCATAACACTTACACAATATACATGTTCACCATTTCTATATTGCGTTGTGTATTAAAAATAGAATATTATAAAATTAAGAAATATCTACAGCATATAAATTATATATAATTTATATAAGAAATTGATGCTAAACAGTTTAAAAAATAGAATGCATAGGATAAGCAGACTTTAGTTATCCAATTACTACTGAAAATATTAATTATTTTGCAGGTTTACTACGTAATTGTTATTATATAAATATACATAAATACTCTTTAAATTTCCTCAATGAGCTAAATTGTTCATATATATGAACTATATATATATATATATATATATATATATATATATATGTATATATGTATATATATGTATGTATGTATTTCCGATACGGTAACACTTTTACTAAAAACAAATAGATTTACCAATATTATATATTCTCTTTAATTCATATGTATAAACTGTTTTCTAAATTAGTTCGATGTCATATGCTGACTGTAGCTACAAATAAACATCTACAAAAAATTAAAACTTACTGTACAACAATAACTACTTAGCAAATTTACAACAACAACGCAAAGAGAATGACAAGATCCCAGCCGTTGCGCAGCTTTAGAGAGGATGAACTGAATTGGTGGCGTAAAATATACAGCACTTTGCATGCTATATTTTCTGTTTGCCTGCTAGCAAGATCTCAAGTTTAGGGATGCATTAAAAGAGACTTCAGAGCTAACTACTGAAATAAAATGAAATTTCAATTTTTCATATTTGTATTTTGTTTGACTGTCGTGAAGTCTCTTTTCATGCCTCCACTTTAGATCTTGCTAGTAGGCAAACAGAAAAAATAGCAAGCAAAGTGCTATTTATTTTTCGCCGCCAATTCGGTTCATCCCCTCTAACGCTGCGCAATCGCTGTGATCATGTCATTCTCTCTGCGTTTTTGTTGTAGATTTGCTTGGTAATTGTTGTTGTGCAGTTAGCTTTAATTTTTTTGTAGATGTTATTTGGTAGCTATAGTCGGCATATGACAATCGAAGTATTTTTATAATGCTTTATATATATGTACGTAAAAACACTTACACAAAAAACTTACAAAATAAATTTATATTTACAGTTGTAATTGAATTACTACAGTCTGCTTATCATAAGCGTTCTATTTCTTACCGCCTAATGTTATAAATCGAAAACGCAAACAAACGACAAGTAAGACAAGAGAAGCAACACCTTTTTTTATACAAAATTCTATTGCTTCTCGTGTCTTGCTTGTCGTTGGTTTGCGTTTTCAATTTACAACACTAGGCGGTTAAACTGTCTGCGTACATTTATTATATTAAATTATATACTATATCAATTTTTTATATATTCTTATTTAAATACACAACACAAACTATATGTAGCGTGCATGTGTATTGTGTTATTATATAAAAGGATATAAAAAAGATTAAAATTTTTAAATTAATTCAATAATGAAATAATATAAAAAATGATATGAATTATATGTACATATATATTTTTGATATGGTAGTACATTTAGTTAAAAGAAATAGTTTCAGCCATTTATACAAAATTTCAAAAATTGATTTAAACTCTTATCTAAAAATAAATCAGTTGTCATATCCCGACTGTAGCTAAAAAAGTCTACAAAAATTCCAGCTAACTGTACAACAACAATTACATTTCAAATCTACATCAACAACGCAGTGAGAATGGGAAGGTTCACAGAGGTTGCGCAACGTTAGAGGGGATGAACGAATCGGCGTCAGAAAATAAACCGCATTTTGCTTGCTATGCTTTCTGTTTGCCTGGTAGCAAAATCTCAAATGGTGGAATGGCAAAATTAGACAAGGTACTGTTAAAGCGGCAGGCCGGTGACCGAAACTGTCAAAACGAAGTTGACATTTCACACAAAATATGCAACCAATGAGAATGCAATATGAAAGCAAAAATTGGCCAAAATACCAAAATGGCTAAGTTTGACAGTTATGGTCACTAATAAAAAGAACACATTCAGCCCTAACACTACCTTGTCTAGTTGTACTATGAGTGGTGGCATCAAAAGGGACTTCACGGCCAGTCAAACAAAAATAAAAAATTTTAAATTTATTTTATTTTAACCTACTGCAGCTCTACATATACATACATTGAAAAAG
Source organism: Dichetophora obliterata (assembly GCA_963920525.1). Lineage (NCBI taxonomy): Eukaryota > Metazoa > Arthropoda > Insecta > Diptera > Sciomyzidae > Dichetophora > Dichetophora obliterata. Next base: position 9,275,166 of record OY986440.1, read on the forward strand.
CTATATCATCCAATGTTTCGCTGCGGAGCAAAGGGAGGGAAAAAACGATGCGTCAGCAGAGGAACTTATTGATGGTTGCTTGCTACATTTGCTGATCGCCTTGTAGTCAAGATCCAAGAGCGTATTTTAAAAACCTACTCGCTATCTGTATTGATGAGGAGAGTTACTCGCAAAATGACGATGAGGATGACGCAAGCCAAAGATTTACCCTCTACCAAAATCGTTCAACGAGCCTAAAGAAGTTTTCACTTCAAAAAAATAACGAAAGTGCTTGAGTTTGTGTGTGCGTGAGCCAACGATATCCCGGTGCATCACCAGGTGCAGCAAAGTTAAATTGGCTTTCTTTGCTGGTGAACGTCCTCCAAGTACCACCAGCAACAGCACAAGCAAGTGCAGTTCAAATTTCTTGCTAGCCAACATGTGCCAACAAGTGCCACCAGCAACAGCACAAGCAAATGAAGCGCTAATTATCCGCTTTCAATTTATTTAATTCACGCCGGAGTATAATGGCAGAAATTTGCCTCTGCGCTTGAGACATGCTGAAATGGTGCTTCTGAAATATTGGAGATTTGACCAGTCAATTGAATAGTGCTGCACTTGCTGGTGCTGCTGGTGATGGCACTTGGAGGATGTTGGCTAGCAACAAATTTTGCACTGCACTTGCTGGTTGTGGCACTTTGAGGACGTTCGCCAGCAAAGAAAGCCAATTTAACTTTGCTGCACTTGCTGATGCACCGGGAGATCGTTTGCCCAAACCTACGCACACACAAACTCAAACACTTTCGTTACTTTTTTTATTATTTTGCTATTTTTTAAGTTTTTCAAGTTAATATTACAAGTTTACGAAATAAGTTGCAAGTACAAGCACTCGAATGAAATATGTCGCAAATTGAATAAAATGCAAATCAAATAAAATATTTGCGCTATGACACGATCGAAATCTGAAACGTCAAAATTTGCAATTGTCAAAATTTCATCGTCCATTTGGCATAGCAAAAAAGACAAATTTATTTCAACACACACAAATTTTATTCAACCTGATATTTTCTATCCTACCACGACTGAAAAGTTTCCTTTTGACACTTACCCTTTACACGGAGGTTACACGAGACAGTACTGTTAAGACAATCACAACACATTCACAAATTTTTACCCACACACACTAACTTTTGCTACTGTCTGCTCTACTGTCTTAAGTTCCCAGCAAAAAAGGCTACTGGTAGTTACCTGGTTAATTACCAGTTAATCTTTCCGTATCTTACCAGCTAATTTTGTAAGAGCATCGGGAAAAAATTAACCGAAAGTTCCCCGTCGGTGTGAATATACATGAGACTTTGTATCTCCCTCCATCATGAATATCAAGTATATACTCGTCTCTTTCGCACATTTCATAAGGGTGGTGAATACCGTACTCCAGATTATTGCCAAAGTAAAGAAATCAAAACTAAAAAAGAGTGTTGCCAAAATAATAATGTTTTATATTTTTATTACCTTTTTGATTTTTTTTTTTCAATTTAACAAAAATAAAAGTAACATTTTTACATGAAATTCAAAATTACATTAAAATAAATCTAAGAATAATACTATATATTTTCATATCGAAAGTTTAAACATAAAATTGCTCTTCAATCTAATGGAAGAAATTAAAAAAGTTAGTTTTTATGGAAAGATAAAAAAAAAGTTAAAATTAAAGGTACAGTAAATAAATTCGACTAAGGTAGTGTCCGCCTGCAAAGGTGTTGCATTATTTTAGATGAGTTAGAAGCGGGAATTTTCATATTGTGTTTGTTGCATCCAGTTTCTTTTGCTTAAACTTGCTTTGCTTGGTTCTATTATGTGCTTTTTCGATACTTTTTCTTATATCTTTTTCGACATCGCTGTTGGCCATATCAGGAAAAATGTCTGCATTAAATATGAAAATTTGTATCAAATAACTACAATTACGTAGGCGCATTACCAAAAAAAGTATTTTTGAAGAGTTTATTGACTTGAAGTGCTCTTTTTCCATGACGTCCATCCCAGTTAAAACTTTGACAGCAACTGTCTGTAATAACTTTTTTGAATAAGGAGTCGATAGTACCGGCTGCACCTTTCAAGGTGAAAAGATGTGCTTTCTAATAAAGAACGAAATAAAAAAAATAAATTATAAGCTCTCCAAATTTTCTAAATACTGTTAATACCATTGCTGTGGTATATTCATCATTCTTTAACTTCTCTTCAAGATCCATGAATTCAGTTAAAGAAGCCAGTGGCAATCTTGCAGCTATATCAATGTCTATTTCAGTCTTTGTATATCCGAAAACGCGTTGACAATTTTTCAGCAGCTACTTGGTTAATATCATGTTGTCCCGTATTATTTTATTTTGAACATAAAAATCCGTTTTTGTGATTGCCTATAAATAAATAACCAGCAAAACTTAGTTTGAGCTCAAATAATAAAAGGCTATTAAAAAATAAAATGGGTGACAAAATTAATATAAATCGGTCAGCAAATAGATCGACCACCGCAAATCGTGCTGATATCAATATATTCAGTTTATTGCAATTTCGGCAATTGAACACAAGAAATAGTTTTTTAAAATTTTTTCGATAATTATTTTTAGTGCAGAAAAAAAAAAATGTTTGTAATGATTTTAAATTTATTAAATGTTAAGAACTTTCTATTAAAAACACCGTAAACTAACGCTGAGTTTGTTCAGTCTTGATTTTTTCTATGTAAATACTATCTGCTGGTCGCCGATTTTTGATATTCAAAATTCATAGTACATGTACTTCTACTATATCCCTAAAAATTGTAATTCTTAGCTCTTCGATATTTTAAGATATGACTATTTTTATGTAAAATAAAGTATTGTACTGAAAGCTTTTTCGTAATATATAAATGAATAACTTACGATAACACTAATTTTCTTGTTGATAACTCTTGAACAATTTGAATTTTAACTTTGGTTTATTTAGCAAAGTTCTTCCTATTACTCTAGCCAACAACTTTGCTGATATATATGAAAGAAGCGTTGGAAATTGTCTCGAAAACTCTGACAAGCCACATATTTCTGGCCCGCTTTTAAAGCTTGCAAATAATTGCACATCACTCATACGCAATGTTGAACTAATTTTTTCGTCACAACCTGTTCAGACTTTAAACAAGACTTTTGTAAGAGCCATTCGATGACATTAAAAAAATCACTTTAAACATTTTTCTTCTCAACTAAAAGTAATCATCAAAAAAAATTTTATAATGATTTTTTTTTTTTTTTGTTGAATTGGCGTATGGAAACTAAAAATATTCATATCAGCATGTTTGGCAGTGGACGCTATTTTTGTTTACCGATTTGATAAAGAATGTCCCACATATAAGTGCTAAAAGTTCTCGAAAGAATATACAATCGAAAGAGTATTTTGACTCACGTTTTTCGAAATTGTCTCAATTTTTAGATTGATGCTATTAATTGACGTTTCTAAGCTGTTGAGTTTACAAAGTACGTCTGAAAATTGATGTCATGATAATTTATTATATAATTTGATTTTACCAAACCTTACAAACCTCTCATAGAAATGCAATTGGCACATTTGTAGTTTATGGCCGGTTGTGATTCGCTTTCCATTAAAACATTATCATCTATAAAATTATATTCTTTAAAAATTTGTTTAACGAAATAAATGCTTTTTTAGCAAAGAGATACATTTGATTAATGAGGCATTTTTTTAGCATAACAAAAATGGTTTCTGACCTTTGCTATAATAATTGTCACTGGTTTCGAATCGTTTTCTCTTTTTGTGTGTTGGCTCTGAAGTAGAAAAGATGTTTATGGACTGCATTGACGAAGGAGTTAAAGAAATGTTGTCGCAGTTGCCAAAGTTTTCAACTAAGAGTAAAAAATTTATATAATAAAAATTTGCTTTTGCATTTGTAAGTACTTACATATATCATCCTCATTGTTTTCGAATCGTATTCTTTTTTTATGTGCTGTCTTTGAACTAGAGGTGTTATTGAAGGTGGTCTGAGCTGTCGATGAAGTTGAAGGAATATTGTCGAAGTTATCAACTAGAAATAATTAATCAATTCAATTTACTTTTGTTTTTGCATTAAAATTACTCACGTATATCATTCTCCATGATTTAAGTTATTGTAGGCCGTTTCCAAAGCTTAAAAAGTGATTTTTTTAGTTTTGTGATGCAAAATCGCTAAAACAATGATGCAAAACAGGTATAAGGATGTGTTTATCATTTTGAGTTATGTTAAAAAATTTATATTTGACTTCGTTAAATCCAAAACCTTCGACTTCTTGCTTTAAACTGGTACAAAGAAGGATTCCTAATGCTTTTGATGATTCAACTGGTTCATCAAAAAGATCTTCGGACATTTCAAACCTATGGCATGATAATGTCTGGTTTAAATGGGAGACTTTTTCCACTTTGACGGCGCCTACATTTTTTATAAAACAATATGAATCCTTCTCTTTTTTTGGATTGATATCAAAGGCTTCAAATGCTTTTTTGATTTGCTGAGAAGAAAAATATTTTTCTTCGTGAATTCTCGAACTTATCTGCTGCAAAATGAAGTTTGGTTTTCTTATCATTTTTTTTAAATTCTGCATATAGTTCTCAAATTTGTACGCAGAAAAGCTATCAAGTGGTCCAAATTGCTTAGCACACTCGGAGAGATGCAACAAACCGTGCACATTGAAACTTAAATATTGTTGTCCATAAATTTGCGGATAAAGATCTACAAATTCTTGAAGAATTTGGTGAGCTACGCCAGCGTCAACAGCATAGGACTTTTCGCATGAAAGAATTCTAATGCCTGTGTGCAAAAGTAAGTAGTGGTAATATTGATCATCACTTATAGAGTCCTTAAAAATAAAAACTCCAGTATAAAGCAATAGTTGGCGAAACTCGGTGGCCTTCCAGTTTTTTACTTCAGTGAAATCTCTGCAGTTTCTACCGAATTCAGATGGAACATGTTGTTTTAAAAAGTTAAATTTTTCGTTCATCTCTGCTACTTTTCCCGTCTTAAGCATAAAATTCAAAATTTTTTTCATCACACCTAAATCAACAAGGTGCATGGCATCCAACGGGATTTGGGATACCATTCCGATTGGAATGTTCTCCAAAGGAAGAGTGTTCGTTTTGAACTCTGCATGATGGTGCAACTTATGCAGTCTGCTTGCGAAGGACTCATCCGTCCTGGGCTCACCAACTTGCGTTGAAAAACTTGTACGTCTATTGATGAAAATGCCTTCTTGAGTGCATTTGGGGCAACTGTTTTTGCCGTTGTGGTGTTGCACACCGGTGACAAATGCCCGAGCTGGTGAGTCACATGTAAAAGCACGGATTTTGAAGGGCATGGTTGTGTCTCCAATTTGGATGCCATGTTTTTGCAAACTCTTGACTTCGTTTGCAAAATCGCATAAAAAAGGATTCACATGTTCCGGTTTCCCTTTTCCGGAAAAGCATCCAATCAAAAATTGTGCGTCGTTTGGAAACCCGACGACGGCACCGAGTATTGGCCACAAGACGCGGGAGGAGCTTTTAAATGGTTTCAAGCCGTCTATTCCGATATCTAGAACGAGTTCTTTTTTGTTTTGGAAACTTTTTTCACTTTTTAAAATAAGGTAATCCTGAATGCCGTAATAAACGAACTCCTCGCTAAACATTTTCTTCACCTCCGCTTTGTTTTTTTGCGTTTTTAGCAAAGTGGCTGCACATTTTGGCAAGATTTTTATGCCACACTCATTCAATAATTTTAATAAATCGTTAATTTGGTTGTGCGGCACGTTCCACCGCAAGCAGTAACATCTTAATTTTTCTGCTATGTTGCAAATTTCGTTTGTTTTTGCGGAGGTAGACGGTTCAATGTTATGGTCGGAATCGTAAAAAAAGAGACTGTCCAACGAACTGGCTGAGCATGAGTCGAAGTTTTCGTTAATTGTTTTTATTTTTTTTTAACACTGAATCCTTCTAAATTTTCCGAATACCTTTTCGCATCACTTTTTTCGCGTTGTCTTTGCAAGCACTTTTCGTTACTTATTGTTTTTTTATTCATTATAATTTTTAATATTTTAAAAACTGTTTGCTCACCTTTTTTAAAACACCGAAAAATATTTTTTTACAAAAAAGTGAAAGACTACTTCATCAAAAATAAAAAAACTGTAGTTGTCTTTTTTAAAATTAAGTGAGGTGAAAATGTTATTTAAATGTGTTGGTGTAGAGCTTACATTTTTTTATTAGTGTTAGAAAAATCGGTTACCTATTTTTTGCAGGGTTTTTTGTAGACATTTGGCGGGACAGTAGCTAGGAGAGTAGAATGATATTGAGCATATCAAGTGACAGAATACGTGAAAATTTAATAGAATTAATAGAAAATTTGCAATACTTTGGCGTACTCGTAGTTTTAACAAAAATTTTCTTCATAAAATAGAAATTTTTTACTATTTTGTCTATTGTCTTGCCAACTGTCTTACTCTTTTTCACAGACACAAAGTTTGACAATTAAAACGTATTTTTCACTGTCTTAACAGTACTGTCTCGTGTAACCCCCGTGTTATGAAAAAATTTATTAACAAAACAATTACAGTTGGCAACTCTAAGAGGCTGTTCAGACTTGCCTCAAATGAGGCGACTTACTTGCCTCATTTTGACATGAGTTAGCTATCAGGTGTTCACACACAAACTGTTGCCTCACTTTGAGGCTGCATCATTTTGGCGTTTATTGTTTTTTTTCGTTTGTTTTCTTTTGAATTATTAAATGCTCAAGTTTTTACAATTTAAATAATATTAATTTGTGAACAACAATGAATAAACAAAATTAATTTGCGCCAGAACACACTAAAAAGAGCAAAAATTTCAACATAACAAACTTCACTCCGACGTACGTCAAAATGAGTCGCAAAATTTTTAAAATTTTTAAAATTCTTGCCTCACGTAACATGTCACCTTCCCGCCTTTCCCTTTGCCTGTAGACGTCAAAATGAGGCAAGTGAGTCGCCTCATTTGAGGCAAGTCTGAACAGCCACTAAAAATAAAATGTTGCAGTGGTGAAAATAAAAAGCCACTGACAAATACCACAAGTGTGAAAATTGTCAAACTTTGGTTGATGATATATGATAAAATAAGAGCATGCATGTAGTTATTTGAATGTTCAACATATTCCTTTATCACAACTTAAAGATTAAAATGTTAAAACACTCATCCATACATTATTTTTTCTTGTTTGCAAACGAAGTTTCAGCAGAAAAAATGAGAAAAAGAAGAAGATCGTTCCATTTTTAAATCTCACCATGCATAGCAGCTGTTTAAGTAAAAGCAAATTTTTCAAAAATATTGACAAATACAACAACTGAAGAAATTGCCAAACTTTAAAAGCATATATAGGCCAATATAAAGCGAATTAATAATAAGTTTTGGTTGCAAACATCTTATTGCAACCTAACTTAAGTATTTATATACTAAAAACAGATTATATGCATTAATTTCAGGAGTTGCCAAGTGATTTCTTTGTGAGCTTTTCTTTTTGAGCTTTTCTTTTCTTTGAAGAACAAGAGACGATAATTGTTGATACTTTTATGCACAAATACATGCAAACATTTTTTGAGGTTATGTTTTCTGATTTTCCTATCTTGTTATCTTTGTTTTTGTATTGATGGCGAGAGTTCCTAGGAAAAATACGGTCACGCAAACGAAAGATTTACCCTCTATCAAAATCGTTCAACGCGCCTAAAGAAGTTTTCACTTCAAAAGAAATGTACCAAATTTAGTGCTTTTTTTTCTAGTGCTTTTTGTAAATAAAAAACGCGTCTTGCAACATCAAAAAGCACTAGATCTAGTGCTTTTAGCAATAAGTTGGCAACACTGCGAATAAGCCTTACAGTCCACCCTAAACAAGTGTGCGTGCGTGGTTTAACTGTCAAAATCGGCTCATGCACATACATTTTGTATGAAGCCTACCGAAACACGCACCGGACTACCGCAACATGAATCGAATTTCCAATTTTGACAATGCGTTCGGATGTGAAGTTGGCTGCATAAAACCAAAGTATTAGAACAAAGAGCAATCAGCTGCTATTAATTAATTAATCTCAATTGCATATGGAAGTATTTGCAATATTAATAGATTTTTATACAATACTAAAAGTTTTTTAAGGTTTTTAAACCATCAGACTGAGCTGGTTCGAGAGCAGCAGTTCTTTCCGCAGCGCACTTGTTTAGGTTAAGGCTTGATTACCCAAGCGTAACGTGAGGTGGCGCAGCGGGGTGTAGCGTAGTGCGACGTTGCCTCGAGGATAAGCGATTACCGAAATCGTAATCCAACGTAGTGCAGGCGGCGTAGTGCAGGGCACTCATTTTATTCTAGAAGGCTTATTTACTTCTCCTCGTCAATAAAAGATTGCATTCTTTCTTATATAGTATTAAAATTTACAAAAATGTGAAGTTAGACAAATTTTTTCGCTTGTAACACAGCTGTCGAACTACCAAAAATCGTAACGCTGCGTAGAAATCTATTTTCTACAGACTTCTACGCTGCGTCACGCCACGTTACGATTTCGGTAACGACTTGTACACATTTATCATTAAACAGATTTTAGCTTGACAATTGGCAACGTCGTGCTACGTTACCTTACGCTTGGCTAATCCAGCCTTTAAGCGTAAAATAAAGTTGCGTAGCGCTTGGGTACGCAGCGCAACGCGCACTTGTTTAGGGTGCACTCAAAGAGTAGTAAAGAGTTGTCAGTTCTGCACAGTTGCGTTTGTGCAGACATTTGTAATCAGTGAGGATTGAGCGAAAGTGGATGTGAAGGAAAATAAAATTGAAATTTTTCGGCTGACTTTGCTCAGTTCTGCTTAGCTGACGCAGCTTTGTGGTTGCGACGCTTAGCGATGTATAAGCTGTATGAGTGCGAAGAAATAGAAAATAGAAAGCGTGTGATGAAGCGAAAAGAAAATAGTTTGCTATCATGATACAAAGAGCTACAGGTAAAGTATTCCCGGCGCAAAAAACAAAATTTACTGCGCACCTCGTCATCGGTGCTCGTCAAATGTGACACTTGATGAAAACATTCAAAAGAAAATGAAGAAAAGTGACGAAGATAGCAAAATGAAAACGAAAAAACAGTCAAAATTCTGTCAAGCACATCAAGCAACGTAGCCGCTTTTTGTGTAAATCGGTAAAAAGGGGAAAAAGCACCCCTACAAAATATGCAAATTTTTCTTCACAAACAGTACTTAAAAATATATTTACTTTATTTTGGACATGTGCTTTATATAACAATATTTATTTCATATCAGTAAAACAAGTTTTCATAAGAAAATGTAGGCATTTTAAAATCTTTATACCCTATGAATAAATTGTGACTACGTTTTAACCAAGGAGCACCTTGCACGTCACAGCAAAGATGGCGGACATGCGCAATACTTTATCTGTAGTTCTTTGTATCATGGTTTGCTATTGTTTCTTTTCGCTTTACTATGACTTTTTTTGTTTCCTATAAGAATCTTGCACTCATATGAATGTTTACATTTTTTAGCTAGATTGGGTTTGGTAAATTGAATGAATTTACCAATTTCAATCTTTTTAAATGATTTAATCATTTAATGAACATTTGATGCCCCCCTTTACCTATAAATTTATTTTGTTTCTTGCAGGTAAGAAATTTTTTAATTTTAAGCTACATTTTTTACCAATTTTCAGGTACTATAAATTCAGCAAATTTTTTCATTTGAAGCTAAATTTTTACCAATTTACAGGTACTATGAATTTAGGAATTTTTTTTAATTTAAAGCAAAATTTTTTAACTAGATTGGATTTGGTAAATTAAATGAATTTACCAATTTCCAGCTATTTAAATTATGATAATATTTTTATAGGACCTTTACCCATAAAATTCTTTTAGTTCTTGCAGGTACAATGTATTTAAGAATTTTTTTAATTGAAAGCTAAATTTTTTAGCTACATTGCATTTGGTAAATTAAATGAATTAACCAATTTCCCTCTTTTCAAATTATTATAAATTGATTTAAATGATTTTTAAGCTACATAGTATATACACATATATGAGATGTACATATATACTTTCTTTATGTAAAAATATATATACAAATTTCTGTCAATTGTTGCAGGTATTTAGAAATTTTTTTTCATTTTAAACAGACTCAGAATGTTTACGAAAGTGTTTAAAATATTAAATACCATCTAAAAGTTTGAAACATTAAAATTTATGAAAGTATTTTGTTGTGTTTTCAAATCCAAAATATAAAACTAATTGTGTTTGTTTAATAATCCAAAAATGGTATTAATATTTAAAGATATTTTTTCATTTTAATTACCTTCTTTAAACAGTAATTGTTATGGTGACATAAAGTTCCTTGATTTTTTTTTGTATTTTGGGATTTTTTTAAAATTTTGTATAAAATCTATTTGCTGAAGGTATTTAAAAAGTTTTATTTTTAGCAAAAAGATTTTTTAATAAATTAATAAAATTAATCAATTAATAAAGGAAGCAATAAATTTATCCTTTTATGAATTATGAATTTATTTATAGATTTTTTAATAAATTAATCAATTAATAAAGAAAGCAACAAATTCATCTTTTATTCATTTTAAAGCAAAATAATGTCTTACATACATATGAATTTATTTTGCAGTTTTGGTTTTGAATTGTTGGTGTTTTAAAACTTACCTCATTTTATTCTTATTATTCAATAAAAAATTAAAACATTTTTTAACTTGTTCTTATTATTTAATATAATACGGTGCTTATTATATAATATAATATCTTAAAACCTAGAATGAAATCTTATTACATAATGTAATAATTTAAAACTAAATGAAAATCTTACTACATAATGTAATAATTTAAACCTAAATGAAAATATTATTACAGAATGTAATAACTTAAAACTAAATTGAAAACATATTACATAATGTAATAAATTATCAACTAAGGCAAACACTTTGAATGGATTAAACTAACCTAAGTAATGCAATAAAGCATATTTTTGAATTGTAAAATATATGTAAATGTATATACAATACAATTTAAATATCGTAAATACATTTCTGTAAATATTTACTGTAAATATTGTAAAAATTAAATTTTATAATGTAAATATTGTACATAAATTATTGTGGTTGCAATAACCGATTATTAAATTGCTTTATGTAATTTACATATCTGTAAATATGTAAATACTGTAAATATTGGAAGTACATTTAATACTTTTACTTTTCTAGTTTTAAGTTGTAAATATTTACTTTATTGTATTACTTAGGTTAATTTAATCCATTCAAAGTGTTTGCCTTAGTTGATAATTTATTACATTATGTAATAAGTTTTCAATTTAGTTTTAAGTTATTATATTCTGTAATAAGATTTTCATTTAGGTTTAAATTACTACATTATGTAATAAGATTTTCATTTAGTTTTAAATTATTTCATTATGTAATAAGATTTCATTCTAGGTTTTAAGATATTATATTATATTATATAATAAGCACCGTATTATATTAAATAATAAGAGCAAGTTTAAAAAATTTTTAATTTTTTATTGAATAATAAGAATAAAATGAGGTAAGTTTTGAAACACCAACAATTCAAAACCAAAACTGCAAAATAAATGCATATGTATGTAAGACATTATTTTGCTTTAAAATGAATAAAAGATGAATTTGTTGCTTTCTTTATTAATTGATTAATTTATTAAAAAATCTATAAATAAATTCATAATTCATAAAAGGATGAATTTATTGCTTCCTTTATATTAATTGATTAATTTCATTAATTTATTAAAAAATCTGTTTGCTAAAAATAAAAACTTTTTAAATACCTTCAGCAAATAGATTTTATACAATATTTTAAAAAAATCCCAAAATAAAAAAAAAACAAGGAACTTTATGTCACCATAACAATTACTGTTTAAAGAAGGTAATTAAAATGAAAAAATATCTTAAAATATTAATACCATTTTTGGATTATTAAACAAACACAATTAGTTTTATATTTTGGATTTGAAAACACAACAAAATACTTTCATAAATTTTAATGTTTCAAACTTTTAGATGGTATTTAATATTTTAAACACTTTCGTAAACATTCTGAGTCTGTTTAAAATGAAAAAAAATTTCTAAATACCTGCAACAATTGACAGAAATTTGTATATATATTTTTACATAAAGAAAGTATATATGTACATCTCATATATGTGTATATACTATGTAGCTTAAAAATCATTTAAATCAATTTATAATAATTTGAAAAGAGGGAAATTGGTTAATTCATTTAATTTACCAAATGCAATGTAGCTAAAAAATTTAGCTTTCAATTAAAAAAATTCTTAAATACATTGTACCTGCAAGAACTAAAAGAATTTTATGGGTAAAGGTCATATAAAAATATTATCATAATTTAAATAGCTGGAAATTGGTAAATTCATTCAATTTACCAAATCCAATCTAGTTAAAAAATTTTGCTTTAAATTAAAAAAAATTCCTAAATTCATAGTACCTGTAAATTGGTAAAAATTTAGCTTCAAATGAAAAAATTTGCTGAATTTATAGTACCTGAAGAAAATTGGTAAAAAATTTAGCTTAAAATTAAAAAATTTCTTACCTGCAAGAAATAAAATAAATTTATAGGTAAAGGGGGGCATAAAATGTTCTTATCATTTAAAAAGATTGAAATTGGTAAATTCATTCAATTTACCAAACCCAATCTAGCTAAAAAATGTAAACATTCATATGAGAGCAAGATTCTTATAGGAAACAAAAAAGTCATAGTAAAGCGAAAAGAAACAATAGCAAACTATTTTCTTTTCGCTTCATCACACGCTTTCTATTTTCTATTTCTTCGCACTCATACAGCTTATACATCGCTAAGCGTCGCAACCACAAAGCTGCGTCAGCTAAGCAGAACTGAGCAAAGTCAGCCGAAAAATTTCAATTTTATTTTCTTTCACATCCACTTTCGCTCAATCCTCACTGATTACAAATGTCTGCACAAACGCAACTGTGCAGAACTGACAACTCTTTACTACTCTTTGTTAATATACGTTAGATTTTTCAACTTTGCAAACTGCTGCAAAAAGACTATTTTGTCTTTTTTTTAAATTTAGTAGAAATACAATGTTGCCAATATTTACAATGCCTTAAATATACTCTAATACTCCCAGGGTGGGTACGAGTGAGACCAATAAGAGCCACATGAAGATTTTAAACACCTTCCAAAGAGCCACACCGCACTTCAAATCAAAACACGAAAACTAATACAAATTTTAATATAAATGAAGCTATTATAAAAAAAATAAACTGGCCATTTCAGCCCTTGGAAGGACTTTGAACTAGCTTCTATTGATCATTTGTGTTGTGCGTGTTATTAAATGTTTGATCACTAATTACCGAGAACTGGACCTACGTGTTTTATGCCGACTCCGAACGGCTTATGTTGTCAAGAAGCTTTACATGGCAATTTTTACTCTCTGAGGTTTGCCATTGTCTGCAGAGAGATGACGACCGAACAGAAAAATTATTTTAATTGGAAAAACTTTCTGTCTGAGCTGGAATTGAACCCGGGCTACAGCGGATCTTTAGCTTAGGGGCCATGCACTCTACCCACTAGGCTACGGTCGCCACAAATGAAGCTATTATTATTAAAAAAAAAAATCGAAATTACAATAAATGATGTACATAACATACAGTTGTGGTCAAAATAATAGCAGTGCTCTTATATTCAAATATGTTTAGATAAATAATACTAGTCTACAAATTTTCGATCCGGTAAACCGATTTTCATTCCTAGATGTACTTTCAATACTCGTTCCAAATTTGTACACAGTTTTCTCCGATATTGTAACATTTTCAAGATACAGGGTCTTTTACGTTTTTGGCACGTGTTTAGTATTATTTATATAGAATCTAAACTACTAACCATAAAATAAAAAATAATATTTTCTATTTTAGAAGAAATATCAACTTTTCCATTAATCTATCAACCATTTTCGTATTATGTGCTGTGGCGGAGCTAAAATTTTCAGATTACCCAACGAAATATCAACAAATTTTGTATCTTTTATTTTAGCAGAGCTGTTATCATCCAAAGTTAGAATTTAGAAAAAACCTGTTGATTAAGTGTATTTTTACATGAAAAACAGACATTTTAAATTTGGACGATTACAGCTCCGCTAAAACAAAAGATACAAAATTTGTTGATGTTTCGTTTGATAATCTCAAAATTTTAGTTCACGATGGTAGTTGATATATTGATGGAAAATTTGATAATTTTTCTAAAATACAAAATATCATTTTTTATTTTATGGTGAATACTTTAGATTCTTAATCAATAATACTAAACACTTGCCAAAAACGTAAAACACCCTGTATCTGGAAAATTTTACAATATAGGAGGAAACTGATGACAGTTTCGAACCAGCGATGAAAGTACATATTGGAACAATAATGGGTTAACCGGATCCGAAATTTGTAGACAAGTATTGTTTATACAATCATGTGTGAATAAAATAGTACTGCTATTATTTTGATCACAGCTGTATGTACATTTCAACAGGAAAGTCTACCGTGACCAAAAAATTAAAACTTATTAAAAACTTATTATTTTATGATATTATCTAAGAAAAACATTTTAATTTTATTAATTTAAGCAATTTTCACTTAATTATTAACCATGAATATGAAATCGTCTGCACTATTTCACAAATGTAGTTTTTCTTTTTCGTTAATGTTTAGTAAATGTTTCGTAAACATTTTTGTTTTAGTAAATATGGAAGGCATTGGCTAAAGATAATTAAAAAACTTTTGATGCAAGGAAAGGAAAATATGTATATTGAATTTGTTTTTAATTACTAAATTACATAATTACTTAACTACCTAATTACTTAATAACCCAATTAAATTGCAATGGAAAAAAATGTCGCGTGCTAGATTATACTTAAGCTTAAAAAAAAACAACTATGGTAAACATTTCAACATGACAGCTATCATTAGAAGGATACATTAATCCATTTAAGTTAAAAATTAAAAATTGCTTTGAAATTTGATGTTATGTTGCGCAGATTTCTGAATTTTTCTAGATGCCGTTGAAAACGAGTTCCATTTTTTGTCGCGTGCTAGATCGCATGTTAATTGCTAATATATTGAAAGCATAAAATTTTCGGAACCTACATTTCGTACTAAGCATATTGCTACGAAAATGCTATCGGTAAATAAAAACAAAAAAAGATTTTTTTTTAATTTTCTTTATTTTTTTGCACCTCAAAGGCGTACGAATGTCGCGTACTTGACCATGGAAATGCCCATATCACACCTTAACCACATAGAGACACAAATCAACATTTTAAAATTTTTACTTTTTTTTTATCAAAAGATCAAAGAACCAAGGCATGCGCCTTATACAAACAAGGTTTGGTCTTTGAACTGAAAGGAAAGGCATAGATTTATTTAGAGGCATTGATTGGAACCATGCGTGAATTTTTGATTAGGCGAAACAACCGTGAAAGACAATTTGAATTTCTTCTAACCGAGGCTAGTGTTATGCCTTAATCTGTCAGCAAGCATTTCCAGCCCTTAGTTGTTCCTGTCCTTAAATTCCACATTTTCCAGAATTTAGTTGTGAATTTTTTTTTTTAGTTTTCCATAATTTTTAAATGTAGGAAAGAGCAAAGAAAGTAGTTTTCATGTAAAACTACTCGTAGGGATTATCTCTATTGACTGTCAAAATTTTTACACTTTCTCTTTAAGGGCAGGTTCTCATCTAGGGGTCCAAAAACACGGAGATCTTCTTGATTTTATTTTAAATTTTTTAGCAGCTATAGGAAAAACATTCAAGTTAAAAAAAACGTAATAGGGGTATATTAACTTTGTCACTCCCTTTGTAACGCCGATAATTAGGAGTGGCCGGCATAGAAAAGTATATATATTCTGGATCAGCATCACCTCCTGAGTCGATTTACACATGTCCGTCTGTCCGTCAGTGGTCACTATAACAGCCGTAATTTTAAAGCTATCGTAACAAAATTCAATACATAAGCTTTTTATTAAAAAATTAAGGTCAAGTTCGAAAATGAGCCAAATCGGAAGAAAACCACGCCTACCTCCCACACAAAGTGACTTACTCTAAACGGTAAAATCTCTTTAAAATCCACAAAAATTAATATAATTACTTCAAATTTTGCACAGCGTCTTTTATATTTATTATAAACTTTGAGTATGAAATTTGTACTAATGGGATGAAAACCACGGTTACCTCCCTTACAAAGTGACTTACCCAGAACGGTAAAAAATCTCTTTCAATTCCACAAAAACTAATCTAATGACTTAAAATTTTGCACATAAGCTTTAACCTTTAATATGCATTTTTAGTATAAAATTTGTAAAAGTCGACGTCTACCTCCCATACAAAATGAGTTCACCAAAACGGTAAAATCTCTTTCAATTTCACAAAAATTAATCTAATGACTTCAAATTTTGCACAAAACCTTTAACAATTAATATAAACTTAAGGTATGAAATTTGGAAAAATCTTCGTCCGTGGGGGTATTTTAACTTCGGCTCAGTCGAATATAATTCCTTACTAGTTTTTGTATTTTGTATTTTTGCATTTTTGGGATTTTTTTCGTAAAAATACTCAAAGTCTAAATTTTCAAAAAGGGTATCCTTCTAGCAAAACATTTCGTAATGACCAGATTATTTAACGTAATCGTATAACTTTTTGCATCTGCATTAGGTATAGTTTAAGAAACCATGTCACCAACATTTCATTAAAATTTTTCCAATTTGAATTTTTGCGATCTTTTAATACAAGAAAAAAATTGAGACTTTTTTCGGAAAGTCAAAAGTCACAACTCTGGTATTTTTTGTCCAATTTTCATGTTTGATAGCTCATTTTAAAGAAACATAAATTAAAAAACGAAGTGCATACCAGTTTTTTTTTAAAAATTTTTTGTTTAAACAAAGTAAATTTGATAATAGCAAGTGCAGTGCTCTTGCAAAAAATTAATATTTTCTAAAACGCACAAAATCGAACAACGAAATTTTAAACACTTTATAACAACAGTCCATACTAAAAGAAAATCGTTTTTGAAAATGGTTTTCAATTTAAAATCTTGTAATTAGTGTCCGACCGAATATTCGGTTTTGGTTACGGCGAGTTTCGGCTATTCGGCCTCAATATGGCCGAAACTAGTTATGGCTATTCGGCCTCAATATGGCCAGTTAAGTCCGGTTTCGGCCCTTTTTGTCGGCCATTTTAAGGCCGAATAGCCGAAACTAGCCGAAACTAACAAAAAGGGCCGAAACTGAACTTAACTGGCCATATTGAAGCCGAATAGCCATAAGTAGCCGAAACTTTTGGTAAAAATTTCTTGCATCAGTCCTTTAATTCAAATATATTGTACTACCCCACCAACACTCAGCTCGTACCCCTGAATATTTTTTAATATAAACACATTTATTTTTTTATTTATTTTTTTTTTATTTTTTTATTTATTATTTTTTTATTTATATTAAGAAACCAATGTTTTTGATCAACAAAGTTTGTTGTATTCTTACAGCTCGAAATGTCAGTTCTAAGGCCGCATTCATAGTGGACGCTTTGGCTGAAGCTGAGTCATAAACCAGCTTTGCCGAGTTTATTTTTATCATAGTGAATGCTTATTCAACGCTTCACAAAGTAGCTTCTTGAGCTTATTGGTGTTTATAGTGCGCGCTTTCTGTTTGTGTGAGCAAGCGAGATGGAGATATAAGTGTTGAAAACCATTTAAAAAGTAGCTTTATGCTCGGAGTCAGCTTGCACTATAAACACTGAGCTTTTTCCATATGTTTATACACAAAGCATTTTTCTGCAAAACCTCTCAGCTCTGCAAAAAACTATGAACGCGGTCTTAGAAATGAAATGTCAAGCTCTAAGAATACAACAAACTTTGTTGTACCAAAAACATTGATTGTTAATGTAAACAAAAGTTGAATGTGCTTATATTAAAATATATTCAGGTGTACGAACTGAACTGAGTGTTGTTGGGGTAGTATAAGTTTGGTTTAATAAAAGTATTTACAACTCATTGTACAAAACAAAAATTATGAATTCGTCTATAATGTGATTTATAGTGCTAATTTGGTTAATTTTATGCGTTCGATACTATCATTTTCGATTTTATCATCTCTATTGCAATTCACATTAAAATTTTATAGGTACTGAGCCAAAAATTGATAATTAAACTTTCGAACGAATTCTGTGTGTGTGGAATAAAGGAAAATAAAACGAAATATTTATATTTTTATAATACTAAACCTTTTTTAAAAAAAAAAACTTTAATTACTTATTATTAAATTAATTTTTTTTTTAATTTTTTTCTTGAAAGTACTTTTGTTTCCATTTATGAATGTTATGAATATGAAACTGAATATGAATGTTCAGTTAAAATGTTAAATGAAATGTTCAGTTAAAACTTTTTAGTTGGTTGATAATACATGATTTCAATCAAAAACATACTTTATATTTTTGAATTGTATTAAATATCTTATTTTATAATTTTAAATTTGCTATAAAACCGGTTAAGGCTTAGCAATCGAATAAATAAATAAATAAATAACCAGTTTCGGTTTCGGCCGAACATTAAAAAATGGCCGAAAATTCGGTTTCGGCCAAAATTCCGGTATCGGTCGAACACTAGCTGAATGCATAGTGCCAAATTGGCACAAAGCGTCTTTTACGTTATAAAAAATCAAATGCGTTTGAAGGTTAATAACGGTACTTGTGGATACCACCTATGCTAGAAATATAAAGTTTTGTTATAAACTGCGCCCGGTACGGGTATTAAAAGGGCCGAAAATGACAGCGTTTCAAGTCTCTATGAATTCTAGTCTTTTAACAATAAATGTTTTAAATTTAGTCTGTTTTCTTTTTCCAACGTGCTATGTTTGTATCTAGTTTGTAATCTAGTGGAGAGTGCGCTAGACTATCAACCCAGAGGTCCCTGGTTCGAACCCGAGTTCGGGCATGGTTCTTTTTACTGTCTTTGTTCTTTTCTATTTTTAGGAATTATGGAAAACTAAAAATCCACAACTAAATTGTGAAAAATGTGGAATTAAAGGACAGGAACTGAGGGCTGGAAATACTTGTCGAGGCTAAGGCATAACACTAGCCTCGGTTAAAAGAAATTCAAATTGTCTTTCACGGTTGTTTCGCCTAATCAATAATTCACGAATGGTTCCAATCAATTCCTCTAAATAATGTATACCTTTCCTTTTAGGTCAAAGACCTTGTTTGTATAAAACGCATACTTTGGTTCTTTGATCGTTTAAAAAAAATATAAACTCGTGTGACATCCATACATCGAGCTTATATTATACACTGGTGAGTTGATATAGTGTTAAGTAACAAGGACATTACACAAGTACTTACACTCAAGCTGTGCAGCAGCCAAAGTGTGCTGAATTTTTTTCAACTAAAAGCATTCACTTTTTTTTCTGAAAATATTATATTTTTGAAGAAAATAGTGAAGAAAATTAATCATTTGCTTTGAAAAAAAAAAAACGTTGAAAGGAACTTTGAAATGTTCTCATGCCGCTAAAAATCAGCATTTCGCAAAAAAAAAAACTATGAATAAAACTTCATTAAATGCTCTTCGACGTGATATAAACTGTTCAGAAATATCTCCCTCCAGAAATGTGCGAGTTTCGTTCAAGAGAAATATTACCTACATAATAGGTCTGTCCCCGTACTAACTTCAAGTAATTGTAATAGAATAGAGAGTAACATTTTGCTTGTTGTAAAATAACGCTTTCAAATAACTTAAGTTACTTGAATCGAGTATGGGAACAGACCTATTATGACTTTGACCGCTTAAAACAAAATAAAAGGTAACTTCAAGGTTAAAGTTAGTTATGAAAAAATATTTGTCTGTTTATTGTGCATAAAATTGTTTATTGTGCAACTTAAGAGCGTACAACTGTTATTTTAAGAGCTATAAGAGTGTAATTAATCCAAGTAACATTTTTAGGCTTCTCATTTGTTTAGCTTCTATCTAAAGAAGAAAATTAGGAAAAGGGTTTCGTGGGTGCTCTAATGTATATAGAATTACTAGCAATAGTTAAATTTATTAAAATTTTGTATCTTTCGTATTTTTATCTTAAATAAGTAGCTGAAATTATGTCTGTTTCATTAAATATTTGTTTAATATTATTGCAGTACGTGTATTTGAGATCAGTACTTGTTTTTTTTTTGCTTTTTTGTACTTTGCAGGAGTTTTTAAAGCCTTTTGAGTTACCGTGTTTCACACAACCAGGTTTGTTGTTGTTGAGCAAAGCTATTTAGCAATCTTGGCTTACTTGCAACATTCGGCGAATCAAATGCGTTTCCTTTTAACGACTGCTCCATTTTGCACGCTCGATTTACTTTTCCAATTATAAACGCATGTAAGCAAACGCGCTTGTTGGCAGAGCTGCCTGTTGCCAATCTTTGGTTTCAACTATATTTCAAAGTTAAGGCATACACGGAAATCTTTCTTGTCAAATACCTAGAACTGCATCAAGTCACTCACACAGCTGAATAGCTTAGAATTTTGCCCACCTTTAGTATCAAGTGTTATGATTCCAGGCAATTTAGAGCTGAAACATTAGCTTAGTGTCCAATGTTTAACTTCTGGGCAATTGAAATAGTGCTTATATGACTGTCGGAATCGTCATTTCCATGATTTAATCGATATTGTCGACAATTGGGTGGTGTATATTTGTTATCTTTATTACTTAAACAGAATCGACGAAACCAAAATTGCGCATGATTGACTGTTACAGTATCAGGACCATAAACACTATTCACATTTTCAGCCGCCTGGCTTGTGTTTTCGCCTTTAACGAACAAAAAAAAAAAAACAACTGGCATATTTTCTCTTTACTAGTGTTCATATTTGACACACGCTCAAACAAAACTGTCTGATAAATTTTTTACTTTTTTTATGCTTTAAGCAATTTATTAAAACTTTTTAGTTTGTTTATAATACTTGATTTCAATCAAAATCATACTTTTTATTTTTGAATTGTATTAAATATCTTATTTTATACTTTTAAACTTGCTAGAAAACCTGATTAGGTTTAGCAATCGAATAAACAAATAAATAAATAAGTTTTTTAGTACGAAATCTTGTCTTTCTAACGCCATTTAGAACAACTAAAGCACTTATACAAAGCAAGATACAGATTACTAAAGCCATCTGTTGGAAAAATAATGCAGTTCTTTTCACTACACCTGATCTATGTATTTAAGAGCACCCATATGTGTCATTTTCTGATTTTTGTCGCTTCCCGCACATTTTCTGTTAGATTGAGGAACAATCCATTCCCCCTAGGCTTGAAGGTCCAAAACCGGCCTAAAAATAGTACTTTGCTTAATTATTCTATAGCTCTGTACTATTTATGTATATTTTACTATTTATAAATATTACTAATTATTCTATAGCACCTACACGCTCTTAAGTTGCATAAAAAATTTTATGCACAATAAATAGACAAGTATTTATTTTTTTTCATAACCAACTGTGACCTTTGAGCAATATTGTGTTGAGTACACTCAGAAAAATAACACTTTAAACTCACTTAAAATCGAGTATAAGGGACATTAAAATTAAAAATTTTTACGCATGAAAACCAGCCGTATTGAAAAATATTTAATTTTAAAGTTTACACTTGAAAATGTAAATTATTAATGTAAACACTTTGAATATTAAAGTGAAAACTTTAAATTTTAATATGCGCATTTTCGAATACAATCTAAACACTTTTGATTTTAAAGTTCACACTTTTAACCCAATTTAAAAATGTTTGTGTTTAAATTAAAAGTTATTAACACATGCTAACGCTTTTAATTTAAGAGAGAACACTTTCAAATCCAATTTAAAAGTTTTTACAATAAACTTTAAGGAAAACACATTATTTAAATTGTTTCAATCCAAATTTTTTTTATTCAAATAAATTTAAATTAAAATTTATTTAATATTTATGAAATAACTTACTTATAACTCATTAAACAAAACTAGTGATTGTCCCCCGAAAATCGGGTGGGCTAGATATGAGCTTTAGAGGTCTTATTATTGGTATTATGACTGGCTTAAAAAAAACCTTTTCATATACTCATTTTAAGAGTCTAGAGCGTGGTTTCTGTTCAACAATCTAATTTTAGTAACTTTTCATGAATTAATATAAAATAAACCTACTATGTATCCTACTCTGAATATTATTCATTTGACGTACGAATGAATTCACTTTAACTTCCTACTCGTGAATGTAAAAAACATTAGCGCTCTTTTGTTAAATGTTCACAGCGATCAAATGTTTTTCATAAATCTCGAATAGTTTTCGTTTTGAGATTGAGCTCCTCAATTAAACTAAGTTGAACAATACTTTTTGTACTTCTGTTTATCACTCATATAATTTTTCTCTTAACGAAGTTTTTGCAATGGTATAAACTCATTCCCTCATTCCAATACAGTTTTTGCACTCGCTGATAAAGGCGAGTAATAGCTCTCATTTCACAGAAATTAGCACGCAAAATTTGGCACGCCGGTGTGACCTCTATAGTTGCAACAATTCCTTTCAAAACACCCATTCATATTTGCTTCCCTTCTAATTGCCCCCCCCCAAAAAAAAACAGACCTGATCCTGTTATTTTTTCACCGCCAACATTTCATTTAAAACCACCCATCCTATATCTGTCACCCAAAAAACAAATTTTTAGCTCAAAGCTTATTCAATTTCAATTTCAATTTATTTTACATATAGTGTTGGCAAATAAGATTTAAGTCTCTTTTAAAAGCCCAGAAAAAAATATAAAATACATTAAACGAGATCATAACAACCATTCATAAGACAATAATAAAATTTAAAAGAATTTATACAAAATTAAAAGCAATGGTCATATAAAAATTTTAGATTAAAAATAAGATGGAATACATTATATGAATACATAACAACCATTTATTAGATAAAAATAAAATTTAAAACAGAATTTATATAAAGTTAAAAGTAGTTAACATTTAATTAAAGAAATAATTTTGAGCAGCCTTAATATAAATGACAGCGAAAAGAAAATTAGAGATAGAATCAAAGAAGAAGAGTAAAATCAAGAGGGATAGAATCAGTAGTTAAGAAAAGTAGTATAAAATTAAATGCTTAAATGTCCTATAGTTTGGAATACTTTTGAGGCTAAGTGGAAGTGAATTCCACAATCTGATCGCACTTACGAAAAACAGTCTATTAGAAGCAATGTAGTTGTATCTTGGGACCAAAATGTTCCTACTTCTACTTGACCTGCAGAACTGAAGTTTATCAAAAAGATATCGTGGAGATCGCGAGTAGATGACTTTTAGCCCTATTACGGTTCACAACACAACAGTAATTGCTGTCCTCAATGTGTAAATTTCTATTACGGTAGACAACAAAGCAACTGAATACATTCCACTGTTGTCTGTCAACAATGCTGTGTCTTCAATACACTTACTTACAGCAGTTGTGCTTTATTGTCTTGTTATCTGGCAAATTTTGAAGACAGCTAATTTGGTGTTGTGTTGAAGAAACGAAATAGATTAAAAATGAAAATTTTATTTAAAATTGCGTTTTTCTTTATTAATTATGAAAATTTCACAGAAAATTGATAATACGTCTCCTTGTGAACAGAATTATATTGAATTTAGCAATTGAATTCGAAATTGTTTGTTTGTTTACTTTTTTATTTTGACAGTGACCAGTTCACAGTTGCATCGAAACGTACTAATTAGATTACGTTTTTATTTTGAGAGTAAGAAAATTTCTGCGATGCTACCTTTTTATTATTTTGGAATATTTATGATAGAAGTGCTATTTTATTTTATTAGTTAAGAAATGCCGGGAGAGGGGTTTTAAACTAAAAACAAGATGAATTTTAAATTTGCCATAATTCTTAAATTATAGTTATGCTATTGGCATCAGAGAACTGCACAAGCCTACTTGAAGTTTATTTAAAGTACTTGCTCTAAATACAAGTTCAAGCTAAGCCCACGACAGCTTGCGACTTGCAAGTATGCTAGCTTACAAGCGAACGGCACTAAGTTTCAAGTAAAGGAAAGCTTGATGCCTTCGGCAAAAAGCTTGAAAAGCTTGAAATTGAAGGCAAGTATCCAATTGAAGCAAGTATACAAAAAATTCAATGAGCTTGTTTAGAGAGAGCTTAAGCGTAAAAGGACTTTTAAGGATTCTATGAACTACGTGGTTAGGAGTTTTAGGGGTAAATGATTTCGAAAATGATGTCAAACTTTAAAATTTAAGATGGCGTATAGAGATGCCACCTAGATTTTTTTTTATTTCTTGTAATTTTGATATTCTGACAACGGATTTGGTTTCGAATATAATGTCACCGTTTTAAAAATTTAAGATGGAGGTTAGGGTTGACACCTAAATTTTTACCATAGTATTGTCACCTAATAAAATGTATTTTTAAGAGTTTTAAACATTATTTATCAGTGTTAAGGGGTCGCTGATTTCGAATCTAAAGTCAGAATTTTTAAATTCAAGATGGTGGATAGGGTTGCCACCTTAATTTTTTGTAGTTTAATGAATTCGGGGCTGGCAAAAAAAAATGGTACACCAAAAACGGGTCGCTGAATCCGAATCCGTTGTCAGAATTTCCAAATTATAAAATTTTGAAATAATAGGGCTGCCACCTAATAATATGTCCTTTACTTGAAACTTCGTGCCGTTCGCTTGTAAAGGCTGCTTTACATTATCCTACTGGGTATTAACACATGTCAAAATTTTCATGTGTGATAGAATGTGAGATGGTGTAAACAACGGAAAGCAATGTGTGTTCGAGTCTGTTTTGATTTGTTTGGCATGTCGTACCACATTTTACTTTTTGGTTAGTTTCTAATCTCATCACACATTCTATCCCACCAGAGATGCATTTTACCATAAACTTACTTGAAATTTATTATTTAAGTGAGAAAATTTTCAACTCGTAATGTATTTTAAAATGGAATAACAGAAAGAAGCAGTTTTACAGCTTATTGAAATTTGTAGAGGCTTTATTGCATTAAAAACCGATTCATTACTCAAATTTTCACGTTTTAGTATAGTGTAAAGTATAAACATGTGGTGCGACTCTGTGAGATAGTCTAAAAGCGAAAAATTAATTTCTTCATACAAAAATTAAAAATGACAGCATGATGAAATTCAATCATACTTTCTATCTCACATGTCGTAACACACAGTAAAACAATGTAAAGCGGCCTTAAGCTAGCATACTTGCAAGTCGCAAGTTGTCGTGGGCTTATTTATATTCAATTACAAGCTATACTTGATTCAAAATTATCAAGCTCAAGCTAGCTTGAACTTGTATTTCAAGCAAGTACTTGAAATATACTTCAAGTAGGCTTGTTCAGGTCTCTGGTTGCTACTATAAAAACGTGTCCGTGTTCCCGGCTAAAAGGAGGGGAAGCGGGATTTTTTTTCAACACCATTATAATCTTAGTAAAAAAATGCTTCCTTGTACTTAAAAACATTTTAAAATCCAGTTATTTCATTATACTAGATTTAATCCTATTTTTTAACTCCAGTTGAAAATAACGGGTTTAAATATGGGCTCACAATATTTCCTTTTCATATCGCAAAAAATTCTTATCAAGATAGTACTTTTTGCTATTTAAAAAATACTTTTTAAAGAGTTTGTTTTAACTTTTCTCCGAAGCAACCCTGGACCAGTCAAGCAACGAATTCTACATACGTTCCACAATCAAAGGTGACAACAACGTACTGTTGTGAATCATAATAGTTCGAAACTGTTGTGTCTCCTTGACTGTTGTGTCTACTCGTAAGAAGACACAGCAGTTTATTGCGGTGAACCGTAATAAGCCTATTTGTGTAAGAAAATACAGTTTCTTGCCTTATATAGCGAGATATGGTCAAATCTTTTTAGATCGTAAATATAGCGGGCAGCGTTATTGAGTGCAACTAATAGCTTGTGAGAAGACCTCGAATCTAGCTGGCTATAAACAACTTCTGTATGTTATGATTGGAAGCAGCAATTGTAAAACCAACTTTCTTTTAGTATTTGTTGGCATGAACGAAGCAGTCATACGAAGATTTCGTTATACATAATAAACTTTGCTTACACAAGAGTTAATGTGGTCCTCACAGGACAGGGTGGAATTAACAATGTATCCAAGATTGATTACCTTTTTAATTGTTTTCAACTGAATGTCGTCCAATAACACAGGTGGGAAATCAGTATTCTGAAGGTGCGTTTTCGAGATTGGTAGTATGTATGATTTAAGGGGGTTTAATTTCAGCATATTGGTTCTGGCCCACACTGAAATTTTTTTTAGATCCTCATTCATTTTAAGAAATAAATCATCAACGAGTCTAGTAGGCCTGGATAAGTATAGTTGAAGGTCATCAGTGTAAGCGTGCATGGTGACATATTTGCACTTATTGAATATGCCATTAATAAACAAAGTAAATAGAAGTGGGCCAAGAACAGAGCCTTGTGGAACTCCACTCGTGGTCCTTCTAAATACAGAAAAATTGTTTCCCACCTTAACTCTTTCTTTAGAGAAATCAAAATAGCGCTTAAGTTTTATGCAGAGTAATGTGTGGTTCACAGAGTCGAATGCCTTAGAGAAGTCCAGTAAACCCAGCAATGTCAAATGTCGCATATAAGGCTCTCTTATATCATCGAAAATTTTGACTAACGCAGTCAAACAGCTGTGCCTTGATCGAAACCCAGACTGATGGTTAGACATGAGGTTAAATAAATTGATCTGGCCATTGATTTGCTCAGCTACGAGGCACTCACACACCTTCGACACTGAGGACAACAAACTTATTGGACGAAAATCGCAGGGTTCACTAGCAAACTTTTTTTTTGCAATGGGTATAATAGTAGCCACTTTCCACATCTCAGCTTAACTAGCGGTAGTGAAGCAGTGGCTTATTATATGCGCATTATTATTATTATATTCCTAAAATATTTTCCATCTTTCTTCAGATAGAAACGGAATACGTTTTAAAAAAAATTTGTACGAACATTTTATAAAATGTAATATTGTTTTCAATTGAACTATCCTAATCTGCATTGATAAAAACAATTTTATCGAAAAATAACTTGTTGCTGTATACTTATATGTAAAAAGTCATTCCGTACTTTTCAGATAACAAAATAGTATTTTTCGTTTCGAAAGAATCGTTATCTCATCAATTCGAAATCATAGCTGCGTTTTTTCGTAAAAGTTTCAAATATTCCAAATATTTATTCACATGATTTGGGCCTATTTAAGACCTTTTTTATGTCACACGTTGTCACAAAACCTTGACCCCCTTCCCCTCTCCACGGTGTCACTCTGCTTTCTCCTTTTCGAAAATTTTCGGGTTTTTCTTACAATTCATTATACAATTCGTTATACAAAAATTATAGTTTAAGTTATGCTTATTAGGGGTCGTCCCTATATATGCAACACATTTTCGCCCCTCCCCCCCCATATTATATACACACCATACCCCTGTCACACAATGTCGCAAAGTCTCAATTCCCTCCTGGCCAAGATGGCCACTGGACATGGAGCAGTTTGAAATATTTAAAATTTTTTCCCATAAATTATTTTTTAAGCTGTAGAACTTTGTAAATTTTCGTCAAAAAAAAAATCATAGGAGGTAGCTCATGATTTTCGACGATAGAAACTGTTCATTGAATTATGTGTCAAAATGAAGCAATTTTTGCAAATAAATGATCAGCCCAATTCTGAATGATTTTTCCCGGGGAATTGGAACAGGGAGTTTTCATTTTGAAGACAGCAGATAAATATATCACATTTTTTTTTTTGTTTACACTCATTAATATTGACTGTTGATGAACAAATTAGCATTAAAAATTTCCAAAATGTTTTTGAACTTTATCTTAAAAATGAAAACTCCCTTTTTCGATTCTCTGGGAAAAATCATTCAGAATTGGGCTGGATATGTCATATGAAAGAGCGTGGAAAAAGAAAATTATAAAAAAAACTTTACACCAAAAAAACTTTTGGCCTCTTCCTTGAGCAAAAATGTAATATTTTAGAGGTTCTTTGAAAACAATATAAAACATTGAATTGGTGAGGTAATGGTTAATATTTTCTTTTTTTCCAAAGTTATTTAATTTATCTTTCAGACCAAAATAAAATTTGATGGAAATCGATTAGAAAATGGCTGAGATATTTGCTTCCAAAATCAAAAACTTGAAATTTCGATCGTTTTTTTCTCATTGTAGGGCGATGGCCTTGTTTCAATGAAATTTTTGTACTGAGAAAAACTACAATTTTTGAGATATCGCAAATAATTTTTATGTTGTCATAATAATGGGAATTTCTCTAACATACTATCCGTAGAAAATATTACCAAAAAACTTTTGTATACCGTCATTTTTAGCAACCAACGACTTTTCATACAAAAATACGTTATTTTGACAAAAACTACAGTTTTCGATATATCGCCATAAATTTAATGTCAAAATAACGGAAATTTTTTAATATATTTTAAATAAATTTCATCATCACAATATACAGCGTGAATCCAACGGCGTTTTTCTTTATTACATCCGAGCTGAGCATGAGTTGTCAAAAACAGATCAACGTTTATTTTTTACCTCAGACTTAGCTGTGTTCAATATATGCGTTTCTTTTCATGGTCTGCTCATGGTCTGAGTATTAGTCAGATGCTGTCGACGAGCTCAGAATTTTTTTACTGAGCACTAAGCAATCGGCTGCCAACGCATACATAAAAAAAAATGGCTGGCACTAGTTTAGAATGTACTATTTTTTATTAAATTTAGCTATTTATCTAAAAAATTATATATCTTGATATTTAAGTGGACGAAAGATGCAAATGCTCCCAAAATGTTTAATTACCAAATCAGACCAATTTTTGTTTGATCTGAGGCCGGATTCTGAAACTCGCCTAGCTAAAGCTAAATCTTTATCGTTAAAATGCTAAAAAAATGCTTCGTTCAATTCCTTAGCGATTTCACTAAAATGCGATTCTGAGTTTCAAATCGCCTAGCTAAAAATGTTGCTTCTACTACTCGCCACAGGAAGCGTTGTTTTAGCGATTCTTATGTCAACAAAATTTATTTGGTTATGGCTGTGTGCCATTTGGAAACTTTTCACTATTGGTTCTATAGGAAAGAAAATGTTGAGTTGAAAAAAATTTCTATCTGTGGTATTTAAATTGTCATTTTTTGCTGTGCCAAATAAACCATAAAAATGTTATCCAGAAATTTTGGCGTCTTCTCAGCGAATGAACAAGTTTTTTAAGACGCATTTGACTGCCACGTTTTCTACTACTTATTTTTGTATTCAAAATTATATTCTGAGCTGCAAGGAATGTAACTGGTTTACGTAAAATACCTTATAAAACCAAAATTTGTGTACATTAAAAATTTGTAAAAAAATAACAATTTTTATTCATGATTATCTAATTAGCTTAGAGATGGAATAAATTTAAAACATGTTTTTTAATTATATATGTTGAGATTTTACTCCTCTTATAAAATATACTGAATTAAAAAAAGTATCAGTGTTAAAGTTTTCTTGTCAACTGGACCTAAAAATCCTTAACCTAAACTATGCACGAGGATAAAAATCGCACTATACCTAAAGGTTGCAATACCCGAAATACACTTGCTGTCAAATTTTGAGCTCAATCGATTATAATACGATAGCAAATATTGACTTATACTCAGTCGATCAATCAGCTAACAATAAAACATCCTTGAACACGTATTAACTCTTTATCGGCCATATTTATTAATATTCAAAAAGTATATTCAATGCATTAGTTTTGCAAGTTGAATGCATTAAACAAAAACTTAATACATCGCGTATATCAGAAGTAATGAACTTCCATATTTAACATAAGTATTTATTTTAAACCCTTTAGCTCCTAAGACGCCTAGTTTTTAAAAATCCTAAAAACGAATTGTAGTAATTTCTATTGACACTAAAATAAATTAAAGACGACTGAAGTGACTCCATGCTTTTTAATTGCTCCTCAAGCCTGCATTTTTAGCCTAATAATAAATATTTTCTAAATATTAAAAGCAAAGCACAATCTTTTTTTTATACGGAAACATAAATAAAACTACTTTTTTCAGAAAAAATACACAGCAAAACACTGATACTAACATTTTGTAAGGGTAAAGCACAACCCTTTTGCTTCACTCAAAAATTCTTGTACCGGTTGTCAAAATTTCTACTAGTCCCCGGGGCTACATGAAGTTTTGACAATAAAACTCACCTTACTGATATCAAAAACTCTACTTCCGACTGTCAAAAATTCATCATCCGAGTGAAAAGTTTTCGCAAATTTTTAAAGTTTTTTTCGAACCTTAATTAAATTAATATAATAATTAAAATAAGCTTGTTTCTTCTTTTTAAAATGGTTTACTTACTGCACCAATATCTAAATAAAAAGTGTAAAATAAAAAATTTTAGTTATTTGAAAAAAATTTAAATAAACTTATGTTAATATACTTAAAAATTTGTGATGAACTTTTTATGTATATTTACACGAGTACTTTATGATTTTTCATTAAATATTCTCGTTTTGTCATAGAATAAAACTATATAAAAACTAGTAAGGATTTATTTTGACTGGTTCAACTTTAAATACCAAAACAGTAGTGGCTTATTGGAGGCTTAGGTTTCATTCAATTCCTCAAAATTTTGCACTCAGAGTACATTTTACATATTAAAAATGCACCAAATTGCAAACTAATTTCATTATTCTGTATAACGAAGAAGCACACCAATGATAAGTTGGTGTGCTTCTTCGTAATACAGAATTATCACATAAGAGTGTGTCACAACAATTAAAGCTTA
Organism: Dichetophora obliterata; assembly: GCA_963920525.1. Taxonomy (NCBI): domain Eukaryota; kingdom Metazoa; phylum Arthropoda; class Insecta; order Diptera; family Sciomyzidae; genus Dichetophora; species Dichetophora obliterata. The sequence continues at coordinate 9,306,042 of OY986440.1, forward strand.
TTTGTAAACTACCTATTCATTTAATAAATTTTTAAAAAGTTTTAAGAGATGAAACCTTTTTCTAAAAGCATTTTATATGATAACAATAGGGGTATTCACGATTCAGTGTACTTGCCAGTGCAGTTGGGGACTTCTGCACTTTACAAAATCAAAATATCAAAATCAAAAATCTACACAAGTGCTTTTCTACTGCAGCCTAAAACTTGAAGATTTGAGCAGTTGTGCACTTGTGTGCATTGAAAAATTTGACAGCTTGGAAAAAAAGTTAGTGGTTTGTTTACGAAAATCTAACTGCACAACTGCAGAAGTCCTCAACTGCACAGGCAAGTGCACTGAAACGTGAATACCCCTAATATTAATACAAATGATAAATACAAACAGCAAGTTTTCGGAAAAGTGCTTTAAATTGGTATATTTTTCTTTGAAAACATTCAAAAGAGACAAAGCATTAATTTTTCTTAATATATATATATCAAAAATGACGATTTTAATTGCAAAATCTTTTAATTTTTAACTTAGCGGCAACAAAATATTGGACTTTAAAATTATAGCTAAAAATAAAATTAGAGTTTCTGTAAATCGCTAAAAAAAAGTTTAGAATCGCAGCAATCGCTAAAAATTACGCTATGACAGCTTTAATTTTATTCTTCGTTAAAAGCTCGTTCAGTCTCTAAATTTTTAGCATGAAAATAAGTGATGGAGTTTTTCAGAATAGCAATATCGCTAAAAACTATAAATTTAGCTTTAGCGGTGGAGATTTAGCTTTAGCGTTTTTCAGAATCCGCCCTCTGATGTTGTCAGCTCAGGTTATGAGCTCGGTTAAATGGTCAGTTTGATAAGATCTGCTCAGATCTGTGGTCTGATGTGGAAAAAAATCGCCTAAAGTAACTGTCGCACCTATATTAATACCAATTACACAAAAAGAAGCAACACTGGAAAACATAAGTTGTTTTTTCTTTCTCCTAAAAAGTCAAATTGCTTCTACTTCTTATCAAAAAAAGGCGTTAAAATAATTCGGAATATTACTTAGAACATGTTTTAAAGAACTATCTTATGTCGCATGCCAAGCAAATTTACGGAGAAAGTCACTTCTTTTTCGGTAAGATTCTTTTCCAGCACACAAAGCAAAAATCGTTCAAGCTGGTGCAGAGCAGCTTTGCCATGTTTTATTTCTGTTGACGAATGGCCTTCGTCATTCCCTGACCTAAACCCCTAGACTTTTCTATTTGGGGTATAGTGCTGAGCAAATTAACGAACATAAATACATGACGGTAGACAAATTTAAGCGACGATTAATGAAAATATCAGATGATATACCTGAAAACCAGATGCATGCCGCATGCTCGTCCTTTACAAATTGTTTTAAATTTTTAAAAAGAATTAATGGTGAAAGATTCGAATTTAATGATAAAGAGTTATAAAGAATGCTTAAAATAAAAAATCAAAATTTTTGTTTTATAAAATTTACACAGTGCTTTTGGTTTATGGCATAAAACAAGTGCAACAGTTATTTTGATTCACGCTGTATATCAACATATGTTACAAACAAAAATACTTATTGTACTAAATACTTATATAGTACTTATTGTACTATATACCGTAAGAGATAGCGAAAAATGTCTGGAGTGTTTTTTGTACATCTTAGCAATGTCTAAAATGTCTTCTTACACCATGTTCTTCCATCTCTTTTAGTTTAGATTTTATTTAAGAAATTCTCTTTAAACGCTCATATTCAGATAAAAAGTCGCTAATCGAAAAACTAACCAAATTGCACAAGCCTCCACCTGCACAGCACTTTCATGCGATACATCATTTACCATTGTAGACCCTGCCAATACTGCATCTCAAAAATCCTTACTAAATAGATATACCATATAAGCATATAATTTTTATTTGAATATTTTAAGTACTTATTAACAATAGACTTTAAAATTCAAAACTATTTTTGAAGAACTGTTACCAAAATAATATATACGAAATTTAATGTGAAACCAAAATACTTTGTGCTGTAACCCACGTTATACTTCATCTTTTATGACCATGTCAAATAGTCGGATTTGGACAGTTGCTTTTTTAAAAATTTAATTCACTTTGAATTGAATTCTCTGATAAAAACAGAAATAAAAAAAAATCCTTTCTTATGATATATCAAGTGTTTCTGTAGCGTTTGTAGATTTCCTGGAATAAGGGGATCCTTACAGGAATAAATATATAGATAAGAATTTAAAAAACAAATCATTATGTTGTCATATCTTCTTTAATCTTGCATATGTCTTTCCATTGTTCATTTGATGTAAATTCATAGGCAGGCTTGTGAAATGTAAAATGTTAATCAGTTTTAGGCAATTTTGTTTATACCAGTCTCGTAAGACTGAAAATGTACATAATTTTAATAATTTCAATAGGATACAGGCGCGTACCCAGAAAAAATTTCGGGGGGTTTTTAATTTTTTTTTTGTTTAGACTTATTCCAATTTTTTTTTATATAATATACAGGGTTGCCCATATTCGACGGACCCATCTGGCAACGCCATAACTTTTGACAGAGATGTCAGATCGCTTAATGACATACCGCGTTTGAAGCGTCAGTCCAAGCAGATTTTTACCATGGAACAATACACGCCACGCGAGCGCTCTGAAAGAGTCTTCGAAATGGCCGAAGATGACGAGGAATTTTGGAACAAAATTATCATGTCCGATGAAGCCCATTTCACATTGAATGGGACCGTAAATAAGCAAAATTGCCGTATTTACGCCACTGAAAATCCTCTGGAGATTCAAGAAGTGCCTCTTCATGACGAAAAAGTCACAGTTTGGTGCGGCGTTAGTGCGAAAACGGTCATTGGGCCGTTTTTCTTCCAAAATGAAAATGGCCATGCTGTTACCATCAACCAGGAGCGTTATCGCGACATGATGACCAATTTTGTGATGCCAATTATTCGTCGAAAGCGTATGAGGCAGTTCTTGTTTCAACAAGACGGCGCTCCACCGCACACAAGTCGCATAACAATCGATTTTCTGAAGAATTTGTTTCCGGGCCGTTTGATGTCGAAAAGTGGTGATTTGGACTGGCCACCGCGTTCGCCCGATTTGACGCTGCCTGACTTCTTCTTGTGGGGATATTTGAAGTCAAAGGTTTACGTTAACAAGCCAAGGACCGTAGAAGAGCTCAAGGACAACATTCGTGAAGAAATAGCCGCTATTCCGGCCGAAATGTTGGCGAAAACGATGGAAAATGCTGCAAAAAGGGCACAATACGCCATCAACGCCAGAGGCGGCCATTTGAGAGATATCATATTCAAAAATTGATGTAAACAAATCTACTTGGAACAAATTAAATGATTAAGATTGCCAACCGCCAAATTTTTATTTTTTTCTTTGATTTTTTTAAAAAAAACATGGGTCCGTTTTATGTATTTTTTTTTGGGCTAATGTATTTAAAATTTCTTCCGTGGTCACTTCCACATCCCTGTGAACATTTAGAAGAGCTAACCCATTGAGCCTTTCTTCTCCCATTTTACTTCTCATGCATGTTTTGGGTCTTCGAAGCGACGAAAACGAGGGTTTGCTTGAAGCGATTAAAACCGGCAACGTTGCACCAATCTTCAGGAATTGGCTTGTTGATGGATATATAAACGTTACAGGTCGATTTGTCTGTCTCAAGCAGTGCCCACCAGGGACGGTACCGGTTATGCTTTTTATCAAAAAAGTCAGATATTAACAGTTATCATTTAACTTTTATTTTTTCCCACAAAAAATACTAGTTATTTTGTGCTTTTTACTTTTTCGGGCAAAAATAACTGTTACTTTTGACTTTTACTTTTTTGGTCAAAAATAACAGTTTCCTTATTATAGTTTCCTTATAAAGTGCCTTTTATTTTTTCGGACAAAATATCAGGCAATTTGAATTTTTTTAAAGGCCACTTGAACGGAAAAAAAATTTTATGGAATTTTTATCGTCTCATCAGCGCGCACATTGTGAGCTAGAAAACTTTTTAGTTTTTAAAGTTTTTTATTCGTCCTTTGAAAAAATACAAAATGCCTTATGTTTTTGACCGAAAAAATAAAAGGCACAAAATAACTGCTATTTTTGACCTAAAAAATAAAAGTCAAAAGTAACAGTTATTTTTGCCCGAAAAATAAAAAGCATAAAATAACTAGTATTTTTTGTATACCTTAACTAGTATTATACGGTTTGGTTACAATTTTCCCCAGATACGGGGATCAGAAGCGTTGAAAATTACAGTATTTTTTAAAAAGTCGCGCTTAGTTTTTCCTATTGATCCAAACTTAATAATTCTAGTAAAAGTTGTAGCTAATAGTATCCTTATTAAAATGCACTTTGATTTTTTTTTGTCGATAAATCGGGACCAAAATACCTACGCCGGCTGAAAAGGACTGCTTTTTTATGCCACTTATCGAGAAGAAGATGGAATTAAAAACAAGCAAAAATAATTTTAAAAACATACTTAAAAATTAAAAAATTTTTAAAATAGAAATTTAACGTTTTTGCGTTTCTACAAAACTAAATTTAAAATAAGCGTATAAAATTTTCAACAAAAACTTCTTTTTTTTTTTAATTTGCTCTTACTATTTCTTTACAATAACAAAAAATACGTCGCTATCTGAGTTTAAATTGAAAAATTATGTTCAGTAGAATCTTTGACAATAATTGCCAGATAATTGAGACCAAGCTGAGAAAAACACCGATTTTGCTCTTGATTGTGTGAAAATAATTTTTTAATTGGTTTTAAAAAATAATTAACATAAGATGAAATAAAAACTAATTTATTACTTTAATGTTTAAAATATTTAAATATTTTAAGCCGCAATAAATCCAAACTTCATCGAATAGAGTTAAAATATGGTATTCGAGGGGTTCCGGGGGTTTACGAAACACTAATTACGAATAAGACGTCAAAAACTTGAAAAAATTAAAAAAATGGAATCGAAAAAATGGCGGTTCAGTTTTATTATTTTTAATTTAAGAACGATTTTTTAAAATTATGTTTTTAAATATTTGTTGACTAAAGCTTTTGTTTTAAATTTTTTTAAACAAATGTTTTGAAATTGTAAATGTTTGCTATAAAAGTATATTTAAAAACATTGTTTGGAAAAAAAAAACTTTTTTTTTTAATTGAACTGTACAAACATTTGAGTTTAAGTTAAATGGATTTTTTTCAAGCTCTATTTAAAAAACAAATTCATTTATTATAAACATAGTTCCATTATATTTGAACACATATTCCTTCAGTGCACTTTAAAAAAATGTTAAGTCCATATACTATAGTCTTTTCGCAATAAATGTTTTAAATTGAGTCTTTTGATTTTTTTTCATGGTGTGCTGAGTGTTTCTCTCGAAGCTCGTTAAAATTCTTTCATTTCGGGGGGGGGGGGGGGGTTTCTAACTCCCAAAACCCCTGCGTACGCGCCTGATAGGATAACATAGAACGTAAATAATTTCATTTTCGTAAATAAAAAGTTTAATTTTATAGATACAACAATTTATTTCATTCAGTAAGCTAAAAAATAATTTTGTTTATACTCGATTCCTTTATAATGTATTCTAGTCGAAACATAAACAGATTGATAGTTAATATTTTCAAAGTTTAATATTAGAAAAAAATATTCTTCTTTTGTTAAAAAGTCTATTGTAATAAATTTTTCAGTGTTAAAAGGATGCGGAAACCCATTTTTATACTTTTGTAAAAAGTTTTAAAAACAAAAAGAACTTTTGATAGCCGCTTTATAAGCAGGATTTAATCGAGATGCTATATTATTAAAATATATTTTTGCATCTTTATGTTTTGCCTCGAAACGCATCGACCAGACAAACTTAAGAGGACCACATTTCTCAATTGTGCGGGGGTAGTGCACCAATAAATGATGCTTAGGTTTCAAATCACCATAAAGTAGAATATGCAATTGAAGATGTGTTTTAATTAAATTTTGCAACTTATCTAGATCTAGAAAAACTAGAATCAAATAATAAATCCACTATTTCTATTAGCAATACCAATAGTTTTCAATGCTTCACATCCGGTGAAATTAACGGCTCTATTCTGGCATCATCGTCACAATCAATTTATACTGAAAAATTGTGATAATTTTGATTTGGTCTCTATTGATCCGTATTCTGTCTAAGCTGTCTCAACCGAAATAACTCTCCACATCAAGGTGAAAAGCTTTTCTGTGCAATGAGCATAGATTTGTATACATAAATGCATGCTGATAGTCAAATATTCAGTTGGGTGCTTAAAAGAGTTATGTTTGTGCCCAAATGTTAAAATGATGTTATGAAGCACTGGCTTTGATTGTGTTATAAGACTTATAAATGGCTTCAATTAAGTTACTGCAATCAGATTTGTTTAGCGATAAATTGTAGCAAAATAACTTTTAAACACAATAAATAAATCAATTCTTGGCTCCAGATACCTTAAAATTGATTAAGTTTTAGAAATTATCCTTATTTTGGCTCTTTACGTATTTGTGACCAGTGGCGACATGTTGTAACTTCACTGTCGAAGCGAACATCGAAGCAAATTTTTCGATCTGGCAGTATGTTGTAACATTTTCGTTCGACAGTCGATTTGGTTTGTTTCGAAGTTATGTTCGAGCATTTAACAGCTGCACGCAAGTTTTTTTCTGATACTTGGCGTGCTAAATAACGTGAATCAATATTTTTTAAAATTGTTTTATTAATAAAAAATGTCATTTAAACAAAAAATTATAAGTTGGTTATTTTCAACAAATAACATTGTTTGGAAAAAATAAAGTCAACTTACGGCTCTATTCTGGTAAAGTGACAATTGTTACCCAGTATTTTTAAAATTTCTATGTGTTTGTTGTAATTTTTTGATTTTAAAACAAAATTTGAAGCTCAAAGCTAATAGAAAACTAAAACAGATAGTGACAATTTCATTAAAAAAGTTCATAAAAGACATCAAAAAATTACAACAAACACATGGAAATTTTAAAAATACTGGGTAACAATTGTCACTTTGCCAGAATAGGGCTGTTAATTTGAACAAACAGTTCTAAGGTAATCATATATACATACATACTTTCCTTAAAGCCACTACTTTTATCATTTCACTAACTTAAAATCATTATTTAACACTTCTATGTTAAATAAATAATATATTATAAATAAAACCGTACTTAAATGTATTTCAATTTATATTTACTTCGCTTCTCGATCACTGCCACCAAAATAAAGTGATGGCAAATATCGCCTGTCGAAAGTGTTACAACATACCGACTTTCGATAATTTCGACAACTTCGAAACTTCCGAAGTTACAACATGTTGCCTCTGTTTTGCTGCTCGTCGCCTTGACGAATAATAAGGTAGGGTAAGTAGCTGTGAAAAGACCTATCGTTAATGTCAAAGTGTGTTTTAGGGTTGCCAGTTTTTTTTTAATGCTAGTTTTGGGATAAACACATGGAATAGTAATTTTATAGAGGGTAAATAAGATTATATGAGGATATATGTTTGAATTAGTTTTATTAGTTTGTAGTAGTTTTATAGCAACTTGCATTTATTATTGCCCATAATTTTTTGTTAAGTTTTTTAATTTTTTATTCAAGAATTTGATTCTCACTTGCATTTTGTATCTTATAAATAATTTATTTACATCTTTTGTTAATGCAGTGGACGAACATAAATAAAAAATTTTTTAAATTGGGACAGTGCTCAATTTTAAAACCTTTGAACTGAAAAATATTTTTCACAAACTTTTCTTGTAAATTCCAAGTCTAAGTCACAAGACTCCACCCACTTTCACCTCTTCACATCATCACTTTGAACATTTAAATTAATTTTATTAATTTTAATTCATTTTCTGTATTCCACGTTGTCCAACAAATTTCACCACTTCTTTTTGCCATTTTTATAATTTAAAGTTTATTAAAATAGATGTTACTTCACACAAAATCCTTTATAAAAACCGAAAATACACACTTATATAACCGAGAATAAATTTTAAGTGAAAGGCTCAAGCTGGATTATATTATACAAAAATATTTAGCAGAATAAGTCCACTTCAAACTTGTCATACACAAAAAACCTGTATTTCCCCGTTTTGAGGTATTTTTAGTAAAGGATTTCATCAAAAATGCATGGATTTTTTATTGGATTTTAATTTGTGATATGGCAGCACTATATTTTATGATTTTGACATTAACTATAGGTCTTGTCAAAGCCACTTACCCTACCTCATTATTCTGTTGATACAAAAAGAGCTTTTCCAAAGTGCTCAGAATAAAGGCTGATTCGCAATACTGCGTTCGATCGGTCGGCCTTTGATCGTAATTTGATAGACTTTGCAATAACTTTGTGGGATGAACTGTCAGAACCGTGCGTTCTTAAAAATTTTATCTCTACAATGTTGCGTTCAAGGTCGCGCATGTGTCACTTTGATCAACTGTGGTGATGCCAATGTAAACTATCACATTTCATGGGATTTTTTATTTTATCATCACAGTTTAAGCTAGGGTATTCAAGATTCAGTGCACTTGCCTGTGCAGTTGAGCAGTTACGTGTTCGTGAATACACTACTATCACTTTTTCCAAAGCCGTCAAAATTTTCAATGTGCAAAAGTACACAACTGCTCAAGGCAAGTGGAAAAAATTTTTCACGCACGTGTATTTTGTTTTGTAAAGCTAACAAGACCTCAACTGCAGTGGCAACTGCACTGAAACGTAAATACCCCTATTGAATATCATTCAAATTAATATTTATCAATTTGCAACTTAAAAAAAAATGCAAGTTTTGATGAATTTAAAATTATTTAATAAAACTTAAATATTCGCGCCAAATTATTTTTAATATATAAATAAAAACAAATAACAAAAGTAAAATAATAGCATACATTAAGCCGCCATTTTTCCAAAAAATACCGTTATTACTATGGATTATGGAAAGTAAGATGTTGAATGAAAGTTGTTATTTCAAGCATATTTACCTTAGTTTTCCTGCTTTCTTATAAAAAAGTTTTTAATCAGCAGAAAATGTAAATAATTTCATATTTCAAGTGAAAGGTAAAACTTCAGGCTTTTAAATTACAATACACTTTTAGTACCTTTATAACAAAAATTTTGTAGAAAATAAAGGTTATTGTCATTAAATTCAAATATGATAAAAAGTTTCTTATAAAATGTAAAATATTCTTGCAGTTATATTTCTATTGCATATCGTTGAAAAGGTCAATTAATTTCCTTTCAAATGACATGCTAATTTTTAAGATCTATTGGATAATGGCAATGAAATATATGGTTTTTTTTAACAGATCTTTTAGCTAGAAAAAAATTTTAAAAATCGATAACTCGATAACTACCTGATTAATTGATTTTTTCAGCCAAAAATTTTTTACGGTTTTCTCTACCAGAACATACTGCCTTTTATTGATATACTTAATATAAATAATTCGCGCAAATAATGTTGAATTCATCAAAACTTGCATTTTGTAAGCTGCAAAATGCTAAATCTTAATTTAAATCAAATTTAATATATCCTGTCCTGATAAAATAAAAAAATCCCGTGAAATACCAATACTAACAAAATATGTGCTAACAATCGCAATTTTTTTATTTGCGCATAATTATAAATATATATAAAATATAAATAATTTTGCACAAATATTTCAATTATAAATAGTGTACACTTAATCAAAACTTGCATACCATAATTTCCATAAAGTTAAATCACATTAAGTATAAACAGTTCTAATAATACAGCAAATCCCATGAAAACTTATGTTTACCATTGAAACTAAAAAAAAACCCACCAAAGCTAACTCAATGAAAATGCAACTCTGCCATACCAAAGAACGTCAAACGCACAACCGAGTAGAACATTTTTCTACTCTACTCGTTAGGTTGGACTTTGATCGTACTTTACCCCTTCGTTGATAATTAACGAATAAAGCACGATCAACGGTTGAGGTCGAATTGCGAATTGCACCATAAGAACTCGTTGTTTCTACTCGAGCTGTCAACGCACGACCGACCGAACGCAGTATTGTGAATCAGGTATAAGAATTTGTATCAATTGTGATTTTTATATCAATTGTACTGAGGTGGCTTTTGTGACTTTGTTAGAATAGAGCTGTAAATCTCCTGTCATAAGTGGAAGAAAATTTGTAAAGCACAAAACCTCACTAGCTGTAATTTTTATGTTGTATGATTGAAGTTGGTCTATAAGGACAAGCTGCGAAATATTTCCTATTTCAATATTTCCAAACTGAAATTTTTTTTTTTGGTGTTAATAATTTTTAATGAAATAATTTTTTCATTTACTAAAACCAAGATTATGTTGCAAACATCATATACGCAAATCCCTTCTAAAACATCATGCATAATGTCAAAGCAAATGTTATTTGGTACGTGAAAGCTTCTTTACTCATTAAAAATACAAACTGTTTTGACACCTGTGTCTTGAAATTTATTGTTAAATAAGTCATTTTCGTATTGAATCCGAGTTCTTAGCAGTTGCTCGTTTTCTGAAACATCAATTTTAATTTGATCTTTAGTAGTTCTACATGCTCGACAGTAACGCTTGGCATTAAAAGATTGCACAAATCCCAAAATACTATTTACACCTACATTATCTCCCACTACAAGGCCCAAAACGAAATGTACTTTGAAAGTCTGATCAAATGATTGAATTAATATCCCTTCCTCCAATGATTTAACCTCTTCAAGTAAATGGTAGAAGGATGTTCTGTTTCCACAACATTTCAAATCTTTTGTTGATATAAAAACAGCATTAAAAATAAAATCAAGTTTTGAGAGTGTATGTTGTGGCATAGTAGGGAAATTATAATAAGAACCGCAAATTGAGAATGTGTGACTACCAAGAGCGTTATTAATTTGAAAGTCATCAAAATATAAAACATAAGGTATTACCAGTTGAGATTCTCACTTTAATTTAATTAAATTAAAAATTTGGCTATTACAAAAATTTGAAAAATTAGTATCTGTTAAAAACTTTTCTGTAGTTTCTAAAGTCATTTGTAAAACATTAGGTAACTCAAAAAGTGCTTTAAATCGAAATTTTAATGGCATTATTTGAATGCTAAGCATTTTACTATCGAGTGTAGGGTTTCCCCGAACAACCAGTTAGCTATTCCATTAAGAATTAAAAAAGATTTTGGGCTTTCATTTAAATTCATCGCCTTTAAAACTGTAATTATTTTATGTTCAGATTTTATTTCCATGAATGGATCATTACAAAAGTTAGGAATACAGTCAAGATCGTAAATAAGTTAACGTTTGAATTTGAAATTATATTGTATTTCTGATTCTAGCAGAAACTGTTCCTAGTAAATCTGATACCATGTTTTGTATATTTAAAACATTTTTTCTTGGCATGGTACTTTTTGAATAAAGTTGCAGACAAAAAGCTAAAGACTTATTTTTTAAATCTGCCAGTGTTGCCACTTTTTAATACCCAAATTCCTCAAAAAATTTTTTTCAAACGATATCTTATCTATCAAGCAAGCATAAACAAATATATTTTTTCCTACATATTTTCTATCTTATGCGATATCTATATTAACCCTTTGAGGACAACAAGCAAACCGCTGTTAATTTTAAAATTTTTTGTGGAATTGGCATCACCGATGGCATATTTCTAAACAAAAGTGAATTTGAAGTTTTAAAAACTTTTTTAACTTTAAGTATTGAACAAATCCAGAAAATTTATTTTTTACTTTGTTGGAGTAGCTTCATAAAGGTTTTGACATAATTTGGATGAGAAAATATATTCGCTCGTATTTGAAAACCGTTTGTGGTATCTATATCTGTAGTCACTGAGAAATCGGGATTAATATATACCTATGGGGAAAAAAAATATATTTTAACTTCCTAGTTTTGTCTTTCTCTTAAAAGTAAAATAAGTTCGAAAAATGGTACACGTTAAAAGCCACATTGATTTTTCATCCTTTAAGCCTAATTTTATGACAATATCTCGAAAATTGTGCTCACACGACTTAAAAATGTAAATCGGTTATTTTTCAACCACTCGTCGTCAAAGGGTTAAAACGCTTTATGCGTTTCTTAAAAAGAATTTAAGACTTTTTAGTTTTATTGTATGTTTTTGTTAAAAAATTTTAGTTATAAGCATAAATTATGTACAGCTGTGGTCAAAATAATAGCAGTACTTTTTTATTCACACATGTTTGTATAAACAATACATGTCTACAAATTTCGGATCCGGTAAATCCATTATCGTTCCTATATGTACTTTCATCGCTGGTTCGAAACCTGTTATCAGTTTCCTCCATATTGTAAAATTTTCCAGATACAGGGTGTTTTACGTTTTTGGCAAGTGTTTAGTATTATTGATTAAGAATCTAAAGTATTCACCATAAAATAAAAAATAATATTTTCTATTTTAGAAAAATTATCAAATTTTCCATCAAAACATCAACCACTATCGTGTCATGTGTTGTAGCAGAACTAAAATTTTGAGATTATCAAACGAAATATCAACAAATTTTGTATCTTTTGTTTTAGCGGAGCTGTAATCGTCCATGTTTAAATTGAAAATAATGTTTCAAGACCATTTATAGCTTCTTCGGGGGTACCACAAGGAAGTATTTTGGGTCCCTTACTTTTTATACTTTTTATTAATGATACTACATCAAAAGTTAAAAACTCTCAGTGTCTTTTATATGCAGATGATTTAAAAATCTTTCTTAAAATAAACGCTTTGTCGGATGCCTTGTTATTGCAATCAGACTTAAATTCTATAAACGAATGGAGCACTAAAAATCGGTTGTTTCTAAATTACAAAAAATGTATGTTTTCCACTTTTTCTAAATCGCCATATCCACTTAAAACAACATACTATATAGATATTTTTCCTTTAAACTGCTCTCATGATATTAAAGACCTAGGAGTCATCTTTGACTCCAAATTCACTTTTATTAGTCATCTAAATTATATTATTCCAAAAGCTTATTCAATGCTTGCTTTAGTTAGGCGAAATGGCTCAAATTTTAAGGATCCTTGTACGCTGAAAATACTTTACACGTCCATTGTTCGTTCGAAGTTAGAATATGCTTCAATTATTTGGAACCCTTACTATGCATCCCATACGTTACGCCTTGAGCGAGTACAAAAAGCTTTTACTCGTTTTGTTTTCAAAATAAATTATTCATTTAATCCAGTTCCATCTTATAATGATCGTTGCAGCACACTTAATTTGAAAACTCTTCAGAAAAGAAGAAGTATTCTATCTCTAATGCTTATTTTTGATATTGTTGTTGGGACAATTGATTGTCCAAAACTACTTGAACTTATAAATTTTAATGTTCCTTGCCGAACACTGCGTCATTTTGATGTGTTTTATTTGGGAATGTGCAGAACGAACTATGACATTAATTCACCAATGTTTAGAGCTATGCTGGAGTTCAATAACTGTATGCTATATTGTAATATTGATTTTGCAGATTCCAAACAGTTATTGAAAAATGTGCTAAATAACTATTATTAAAATTGCCTATTTTGTTATTATGTATAAATTAATGCTTTTTATCTAATAGGTTATATTTATATCATCTTAGTCTGTAAGAACGTTTGTTCATTGACTGAAATAAAAAAAAAAAAAAAAAAAAAAAAAATTTTAAATGTCTGTTTTTCATGTAAAAATACACTTAATCAACAGGTTTTTTCTAAATTCTAACTTTGAATGATAACAGCTCTGCTAAAATAAAAGACACAACATTTGTTGATATTTCGTTGGGTAATCTGAAAGCACATAATACGAAAATGGTTGATAGATAAATGGAAAATTTGACATTTCTTCTAAAATAGAAAATATTCTTTTTTATTTCATGGTTAGTAGATTAGATTATATATAAATAATACCAAACACGTGCCAAAAACGTAAAACACCCTGTATCTTGAAAATGTTACAATATCGGAAAAAACTGTGTACAAATTTGGAACGACTATTGAAAGTACATCTAGGAATGAAAATCGGTTTACCGGATCGAAAATTTGTAGACTAGTATTATTTATGTAAACATGTTTGAATATAAGAGCACTGCTATTATTTTGACCGCAACTGTATATGGAAATTTATTTTTACAATTCAATTCAAACATGTTTTTATTTGATTCGTATAGGTCTTTACTATTTTTATTAATTCCGTCTTTCGTAAAAATAAATGATAAAACTGTTTTTTATCGAGTCGGTTTCTCAAACTAGTGTTATTATTTACTAAATACTCGCTAAACTTATGCATTAATGTTAATATTACTTTTTCTAAATTTGAAAACATAAATACATATCTACTGAATTTTTTATATTAAAAACTCGTTTTTAATACGACTCTGGATCTAAAAATAATCAAGGTAAAAATAATCCCCACTCATTATCGAGATCTTAAGCAGCCAAATTTGATTGATTTTATATGCTCGTTTTTGCTGGCTTTTACTTTAAGGAGTACTCTAAAATTTCTTTAACCCAATAAGGACGATGGTGTAATATGGCATCACTAAGTCTGATTTCGCAAAACTAACGGTATCACATAAGAATTAGTCAAAATAAAAATACGGTCAAAATTAGCCAATGTGTAAAAAAATTTTTCTTGTTGATTTAAAGAGTTATCGATAATTGCTGCAATAGAAATAAAAGTCAATACGTACCTTTGCCTCCGATGCAGGCTGCAACCATGTATAATTTTTCTTGTATTTATTTTATGTTTAAACTAATTTTAGATATAACCGTAAGCCAATTACTAAGTTCGTTTCCACTTGTTTCAATTTTTATTTATAGGGACGGGGAAACGCAATCGGAAAGTTTAGTGTTGAGTTTAATTTAAAGGCATGTTTCTACCAACCAGAAAAAGGTGCTGCTAAAGTTTTTTTTTTGTATATATATTAAAAAAAAATTCAAAATATTTTCAAATTCCTCAAAACAAAATTCCTCAAAAATTACTTACAGCCACTTTAAATTCCTCACATTTTAAGGAATAACTCACAAAGTAGCAACACTGAAATCTGCTATGGTTTGTTCTCTATTTATATGAAATTGTGTCTGGCATTGTTACTATGATAGGTTCATCCGATAAAATGGGTTCATCTAACTTAATTCCGGAGGATGTGGCAGGAACTCTGCTGGTGTTTGTAAAGCGTAATAATTATTCTTATGTGTTAATAAATGTCGTTTTAGAGAACTAAAGTTTGAAAAAATTTGCCTACATTTATATTGCTCGCAATTAAGTATATCTGTATTTGACAATAAGTGCATGTGTTTTAAATGTCTAATGAGCACATCAACATTATTAAAAAAACTGAAAACATCTGAAACATTATGACAATCGAAAAATTTACAAAATTTGATTTTTTTTTTTCATTCATGTGTGTTAACAATGAAGTGAGATTTGAACTTTTTACAACAAATTTTGAATATAATTCATAGAAATACTTTTGGATAAACATCCATGGCATTTTGCAGATCTTAGGATATTTTAGATAAAACACGTGAAAGATTTGCAAGCACATGTCCAAACTTTCAATAGAAGAATTTAGTTTGTACAAAGTTTCGTCAAAGTAAATATAAAAGGTTTTAAGATAGTCCACAGAGTCTCCTACCACAATTACAAACGGCTGTACACAGTAGCGTAACTATATTTTGTGCGCCCGCCCGCAGGTTTCTAAAAGCGCTCTGCTATTTACTTTTAGAGTAAAACTATGTTATTAATAGGTTACTAGAAGCGTAGGAGAAAACAAGAAAGCTCTTGACAAAAAAAAAAAGAGAACAAAAAGAGGCTTTTTTAATTCAATGATCATATGATGATCATCTTTTATTACAACAGTTACATTTTAAAAATATCTTATTTTATAAATAAAGTTATGTTTTATTTTAATAGAATTTGTTAAAAAAAAGAAATAACGAAAGAAATACTTTTATAATATCAATTATAATATAATTTGTAAGATTTTATCACAAAGTAGGTAAAAAAAACATCGCATATTAATTACTTAAAAAAGTAAACAAACTTAAAGTTTGAATTAATGGGATCAATAATTTTTTTATTAGTGAAATGATAAGTTTAAGATGTTTAGCTTAAATGTTTTGTATTTGACGTTACCTGTTAACTAAAGAGTTTGCTAACGTCACAAAATATGACCAATTGAGTGATTAAAATAACATCTGTTGCTGACTTGCTGAAAATATGAAAGCAAACGGGTTAATCGACTCCGACCATAATCGAATTTTGCCAAACAAAGACGACTTTTGCTCAAAATAGTCGGTTTTTTGAAGGAGTTATCGTAGAGCTATGAAAATTGGAACGAATATCTTTTATGACAAAATTAAGAAATCTTGATAAAGTTATAAAAATCCGACCTCTGCCACACACACCTCCCATATAAATGAAACCCATTTTTGCCTTAAACTTCAGTCTTGTCTCAAAACAACGAAGTTTCCTACATAAATTTCTCTTGTAAATAATTATATTTTAGTATTTGTATTTGTATTTATTGAGCAGGTATGTTAGCATATAAGAAAAGATTTCTTGTGCATGCCGCAAATTAGAATAAATGTATAGCAACAAAGCCCTTAAGAATTAAAATTAAAAATTAGAATTAAAATTGTAATTAAAATTGAATTAAAAGTGAAATTGAAATAGATAACAACAAGTAATAACACATTTATAAGTTAACACATTTATGAATTATATAACAACAAACTACTTAAGAATTAAAATTAAAAATTAACTCAGCCTTGGAAAATACCACCCACACAAATTAACTACGTTTTTGTTTATATTTTTAAGATTTTTTGATTACAGCAAGGATATTTTAAAAATTTAGTTTTTTATTGTGTTTGCTCTGCGGGCCCGCTTTTTACGCCACTGGATGTACAGTCAATTTATTATAATAGTATTTACCGATAAGTAATTTTATTCGTCTTGAGCAATCGCTATTTCTGTTAACTGCAATACGAAGCTTTCATTTGCATCTTTATCTGTGGCTTTCCTTTTTGTATTTCCATCTGCACTAAATCTTGCTGAAGGCAGCAGAACTGAATTGAGAAGAATTGTAAAAATGTAGTCTTGACAATCTAAAAAAAAATTATTTCGTGTGGATGGTACTACCACAGATAACTTATCATAAAGATGTACATCCTAGAACAAAAAAAGCGGCCGAAAAGTTTTTAAAATTTTGCCTCCAATGCTAAAGCTCTTGCCTCCAATATCACTAACACAAGCACACTAGACACTTTCATTGACACACAAATTGCCTGCAGTTGAGAAGCAGTTTTGCCATGAACCAATAAGAGAAGATCACGCAAAGAGCAGTGCGAGAAAAAAGTAATTTTTCGTGCAACGTCATCGGTCACAAGCAAGCTATGACACTGTCAATTTGCATATGTTTTGCATGCAAAACATGTGAAAACTCGGATAAAAGTGAAAAATTATAAAATTAATAAGTTTAATTCGCGAAAAAAGTGTTTGAATACTTTGTTTGTTTTTATTTCCATGCAGTAACTAAATGTAAAGAACGCTGTAAAAAGAAAAACTGCAAATAAATAGAATACAAAATTGGATGTTCACTTTGTTTTTATTATTGAACTGTTTTGTTCAATTTTCTTTTCCTCTGCATCGAATTGTTCACAATTTCTTTATTTAATAATCTTATTTTAAAAAACATTCGTGCGCGGAAAAACATTTTTTTTATTTTGTTGTCACAAATAACATGCTCTGCACTTGCAATGTGCGTCTGCAAATAATTTTTGCTTATTAGCAGCCCGTCGCCGTTTACGTCGTTGAACACTTTTCCAACGCAGTCATATGCGCCATGAGCTCTTCCGTTGGCTTGGAGAACCGCCTTCGCTTAAATGATCTACCTAACTAAGTGATGCTGCCGCTTTTTCTTCCAGCCTTATGTTCGGAACGTCTTTGTGCAATTTGTGGCAGATGTATCACGCGAGGTTTTCCAAACCGCTGTTCACTCCAAGAAAAAGATTAAAAATATTGAATTCATAAAATTGTTAAATTTTACTTACACTTGCGAATATAGCTGCCGTATTTTCGCTTGAAGTAACTGCTCTGAAGAGCGGTTAGAAATAGAAGCGTCCCTGTTTAGTTTTTCTATTTCCTCTACAGGAAAAACTTCTCCATGACCAACGACTCCTAAAGCAGAGCACTTACGATTTTTTTGTTTTCGCGCTTTAAAATTCGCTGACATCGTTCTGCATTTGCTGGCTGCACCTCCTTGGTCATAACTGTTGGAACAGCGCTCGGCTTTAAGCGCATAGCTTTGCCAAAACCTATCGTAACATTTTTTAAAAGAATATTTACGTGGAAATGTAGAAGTACTTACCCATTTGAACTTGGACCCTTCTTTCGAAGTCTTCAGGCAGAAAATGATCTCCACAGATTCTTGCCATTGCAGTGTCGACATTTAGCCGACAAAAAATCTCCCATTGCTTACAAGCAATTTTTTCCTTGGGGAAACGGTAGAAACCAACGTATTTGTTTTTTTTTTTTGCTGTTGCAATTAATGCATGTCGCTACAGCACACTTCGTTTTAATATAAAAACACATTATATTTATATGATAATTCTTTAAAATTTTAACAAATAACATTCAACATCCAATCACTAATCGTAAACAAAAGATTTTGTGACCGATGACGTCAGACCTATCAGCTGTTTTTGTTTACAATATGGCGGCTCTTTTCTTTGCATGATCTTTATTTCTTGGTTCATGCAGTTTTGCAACTGTTGTTGTCATGTATATATATAAAACTTATAATTTCAACAGAATGGAAGCAGTGTGAATGGCTCAGTTGGCTGAGGCATTAGTTTTTATTCTTGTTTTTTTGGAATCTTAAGTAATGAGTTCAAATCCTACCAGAAACATTATTTTTTTTTTTAATAGCTTTTAGATTTATTTTGGTTTTTTTTAGTTTGTTATTTTTTTTTAGTGATTTCATTGTTTTTTGCATTAATTGCATTTGATATCAAGCCTGTCATTTTGCAAATCGCTTGCATTACGAATTTTGTCAATTGACCACCAAATAAAATAAAACGAGCAAGGCAAAATCAATTATAATTTTTTTTTTGTGTTCAATGCACTTTTCATCGACATTTAACCATCTTTTTAAATCATTTTCGGCTTTTGCTATCATTTTTTCTTTTATATATCTTACAAATGGCTCGCTCATAAATATATCAGTGTATATTTTTATTAATTTTTTTATAATATTATAAAAATAATTGGTTGGCCGATGTAGGGAACCAAAATCTGAAAACCCAGAAAAGTTTTTAAAATGCAAGAGCCATTCTGAGCTTGAACATTCTTCTGCTCCGATATACTCGATGGCTTCAGTGCACTTTTTACAGTATTTTAAACTTTTTTCCAAACTTTGTGGACTACATATCCTGCAAAGTATGTTGCTGCATTATTGTGTAGTGGTGTGTCTTGCATATTTAAAAAAATTATGTAACTCAAGCTCATAATCTTTGTTTTCATAACTTTCTATTGGTATGTTTTGTTGAAATTCGATTTCATGAAGGTTTTACTGAGATTTTTGCTGTGGTTGATATCTTGATTGCTGCCAACAACCGCTTTCCAGTCAATTGCAATTCACAGTTGGCATAATCAGAGGAATACATAATTTACTTACTTACTTACTTACTTAGTTGGCGCTACAACCGTATGTCGGTCTTGGCCTCATCTAAGAATTTGCGCCAGCCATTTCTGTCTTTCGCTTGCTGGCGCCAGTTGGAAATTCCAAGCTTCGTCAGGTTGTCCTCTACTTGGTTTTTCCAACGAAGATGCGGTCGTCCTCTTCTGCATTGACCGCCGCTGGGTACCGAATCGAATGTTTTTTTTCACTGGAGCATCGTCTTTCATGCGCTGAACATGACCTAGCCAGCGAACCGCTTGATTTTAATGCGCTTGACTATGTCGATGTCAGCGTACAGCTCATACAGTTCATCATTCCACCGTATTCGGTACTCGCCATTGACGCAGATTGGTCCGTAGATCTTACAAAGAATCTTTCTCTCGAATGCTCCTAAAGCCTTTTTATCTGAACAACTCAGCGTCCATGATGCATAAAGTTGGACGGGCATGATGAGCGATTTATAGAGCGTGATTGCCTGCTGATGTCGTTGGTTGAGTTTATGCTGGATCCCAGATAAACGAAGTCCTTCACAACCTCGAAGGAAGTACTGTCAAATGTAACGTGGGTTCCAAGACACTGGGACTGTTTGTTGACACCAAGTATTTCGTCTTATCTGCATTCACTGCCAGACCCATTGGACTTGATTCTTTTTATAATCTGAAAAATGCTGCACTGACTTCGCGCGTAATATGGCCAATGATATCGATGTCATCAGCATACGCAAGCAGCATAATAGCAGCATAAAGCTCTTGTAGAATATTGTGCCACTACGTCTCAGATCAACAGCTCGGATGATCTTTTTCATCATAAGTTTGAAAAAGTCGCTCGATAAGGAATCACCTTGTCTGAAACCGCGTTTGGTAACAAATGGTGGGGAGAGGTCCTTCCTTTTGGGCAGCCGAAGGCGGCTTTGTAGTCGACAAAAAAGATGGTGGGTGTCGACTTGTTTTCTTGAGTCTTCTCCAAGATTTGTCGTAGTGTGAAAATCTGGTCGATGGTGGACTTTCCAGGTCTGAAGCCACACTGATGAGGTGCGATCAGTCCGTTTGCAATGGGCTTCAATCTTTCACATAAAACGCTCGACAGGACCTTATATGCGATATTAAGAAGGTTTATCCCACGGTAATTGGCACAGATAGTGGGATCGCCTTTCTTGTGGATTGGGCAGAGCACACTGAGATTCCAATCGTTCGGAATGCATTCTTCCAACCATATTCTGCATAGAAGCTCGTGAATGCATTTAAGTAGAGCTTCGCCTCCCTTCTTAAACAGCTCAGCAGGTAAGCCATCAGCTCCCGCGGCTTTGTTATTTTTAAGCCGAGCTATAGCTGTCAGAACTTCATCATAGTCGGGCAGCGGAACCTCGACGCTTTCATCCGAAATTGCGGTTTCTGTAATATCATCTCTATTCGCGGGATTGTTGTCAGCGTCGCCATTTAGAAGCTTAGGGAAGTGTTCCCTCCATTACGTCAGTGTACTCTGGACATCTGTCACTAGAATCCCGTTTTCATCCTTGTGCAGGAGGAGTCCCCGGTTTCAAAACCATCGGCAAGGCGTCTTATTTTTTCGAAAAATTTTCGGGCCTCATTCCTGTCACCATACATCTCAATCTTCTCCTGCTCGCGCTTTTCTGCCTCTCTTTTTTCCGCCTGAAAATACGTCTCTCTTCCCTCCTCTTTTCTTTGTATCGCTCCTTAGCAGCGCGCGTATACATAATTTGCACAGATATAATTCTATAATTTGGGTTAACTCATATACGAAAGAGTTTCGTTTTTTGTGTCGAATTTTACCGAATAAGTTCTCAATAGGATCTTGATAACATTCAATTAGGGTATTCATAATGTGTGCTATCATGTCATAATGTCATATTGTCCTAAGATTTTACAATAGTTTAAACATTTTATTGTTACCTTCCATATAAAAAAGTACTAATATATTACAACTCTAAAATCTATGCTTATTGAAGTGTCAAATTCAAACAGCTATTTCTTATTTGTATTTATTTATCTTGTAAATTTCAGTTGTAAAATTTTAGGACAATATGCCAATATGATATGATATGATAGCATACCTTGTGAATACGCTAAATAGTTCATATATAAAACCAGTCATCGTATTTTAACCCGTCAATTCCCATGCTTCTGCCTAAAAGCAGAATATTATTTTGTTTGTGTTAATTGACGTGTTTAGATATTTAAAACATGAAAAATAAGAAAAAAATGTACATCCCTTATTTTTTTTGTAAGGGGGGTGTCAACTACAGGTGACACTGGGCGTAATTTATACTTATAACTTAATATGGTTATAAGAAGAATACGACTTATTTTTATAACAAGTACATTTCTATTACAAGTTACATTCAATAACAACAATTTGCAAAAACAAGTACTACAGTACTTACCCTTTTGGCATTTTTATAACAAAAAAAGTTTCAAAACCACTTCGACGCACAAAAATTTCAAAATTGTTTGAGACAAATGAATAATTTGACAGATGATGTATGTATCAGAGTTGCCAAAAAAAAAAATATAAATACTACCGTGTGTTTATTTTTTCTCATTTTTTTTGTTTTATAGGATAAATAAATTCTTCAATCTCTGTCACCTACAGGTGACACTGGGAATTGACGAGTTAAAAAACAAATCTGGCGACATTTCAAGGATTGCATTTATTGTTTGAACAAGTCCATTCTAGCAATATAAGGTTTTTGTCTTGGTAACGATTACACTCTAGGGTCGTCAAAAAGACACACGAAAATGCCGAGAGACATAAACTTATTTTTCAGTCGTAGAATTTAGTGGCATACTCAGTTTACCCAATCAGATCAAAATCTCGAGATATTGCGATTGAAATTTAGTCACTTTAAGACCAATTTTGATGCCAAAAATTTTGATCACCTTCGGTTTTGCTTTAACTTTCAGAATTTAATCTACTTATGAAATAAAAATACTAATTTGAGCAAAAAAATTTAAAGATTTTTTTTAAGTTTTTACGTTGAACATTAAAATTTGGTCAAAATGGAAGAAAAAGCGAAATTGCTTAACTTGTGAAAAATCATAGATTCAACAAGGCTAATTCGATTTTCACGTTGGAGGTATTTTTGAAAAGACACTTAAAAGTAATTGTTAAGAACTAAACAATTTTTTTAAATGAAGGTCAAATATCAAAAATCTGAATATCTTGGTATTTTGATCTGATTTGGAAAAACTGTGAATGCCATTAAATTATACTACCAAAAATTAAGTTTACGTATCTCATATTTTTTGTCTTTTCAAAAGTTGAAAATTCACCTACAGTGTTATCTTAAATGCTCCTATTGTAAATTTTTTTTTATATATTTTGTTGAGTTTTTTGGGAACTATTTCGGTAAAACTTTCTGAGTTCATTCTACCCCTTGTGATCTTTAAGTTTTATTGTGGAGGTGTGACCAGAAAGGGTTAGAATAAAAAAATTCTGGACTGTTATTTAAATCCACAAAAAATTGGGATTGACAACATCCCAGATATTGCTTCTCCTAATATGTATTATGCTTGAAGTACAGAAACAATATTTGAAGAACCAGCAAAATAGACTTCTGCTAAATCTTATTACATATTTACATATTTTTCAGTTAAAGAATTTTTAAATTCGCTGATTTGAAGGTATGCATTTTGAAAATTCCTTCAAAAAATTATCTACTAGATTTCTGTCAAAAAGGACTCAATTTTCCCTGAATTGAACACCTGACCTGAAATAATGATTTATAGCAATTCAACTTGTATTTTATAGATCTGATGTTATTCTGAAGAAAATATTTTATTTTTATACCCCCACGTTTAAAAAACGTAATGGGGGTATATTAATTTTGTCACTCCGTTTGCAACGCCGATATGGAGGCGTGGCCGGTATAGAAAAGTATATATATTCCTGATCAGCATCACCTCCTGAGTCGATTTAGCCATGTCAGTCTGTCCGTCTGTGTCCACGATAGCAGCCGTAATTTTTGAGCTATCATAACGAAATTCAAAATATAAGCTTTTTATACAAAAATGGAGGCCAAGTTCGAATTTGAGCAAAATCGGATGAAAGCCACGCCTACCTCCCATACAAAGTGACTTAACCAAAACGGTAAGATCTCTTTAAATTCCACAAAAATCAATTTAGTGACTTAAAATTTCGCACAGTGTCTTAAATATTTGGTTTTTATTTTGAATATTAAATTTGTAAAAATCAGATGAAAACCACACCTACCTCCCATACAAAGTGACTTAACCAAAACGGGAAAATCTCTTTAAATATATTTAACAGTTTGCTTAAGACTTTATATATACTCTAATTCGGACGTGGGGGTATTTTAACTTCGGCCCAGTCGAAGATAATTCCTTACTATTTTATTTTGTATTTTAAATCGAATTTTTTTATATAAAATCATTCTTGAGCAATTTTTAATGGGTGTCATCCGCAAGAGCACTCTCGAAAATATAAAGATATGACCTTTCAAAATTATTTGTAACGAAATACTGACCGTATAGAAACCTAAAAATTGGAGTACGAAAACTTACAACTTTTGCGTTAATGGGTTATTCCAAATATCAACTACAAAAATTAGTACAAAGCAAATTAAAGTAGATATTAAAAACGAAAAAATGCTTAATTTTGGTGAGTTAAACTTTGGTTAATTTAACTAAAAGCCCATTATTGTTACTCACCAATATTTTTCGTTGTTTTTGCTTGGTTCAGAAGATCAATTGATTGCGAATTCCGTATGTTGACATCGTAGTCATTCACTATCTTGGTTTTAAAATTATCCCACTTTGTTTTTAAAAGCTTATCTTTTTGTGGACAAATCAAATTAAAATCTAGATTAATCTAAAAAATAAAAAAGAATTTGTATATCCTTGAGTTTTGTGTTAATGTTCTTTTTAAATATCAGAAATTTTGCTCTGGAGTCTTTTAAAATTGGCCACTTCTGCAAAAAATCAGAATTTGAGCGCTTTGCCAAATCCTTCTTCCGAAGTGTAAATGTTTTTCGCCATTTGTCATTAACCTCATCACTGGCATCTTTTTGAAGCGAAGTTTTTAAACATAACGACAGCGTTTCGTCAACTTCAAAATGTTCTTCCTCTAATGTAGGGCCGTCCAGAATTCTTGCCCGTGCGTCGCCAGAGGGCAGGGAGTTCACTTTGTCGTCTGCTGGATAAATTCGGGTGTGAAGCGGAAAGAGGAGCGGAAAATTTTGAGAGGATGAAGAGCGTAGATGTACAGAACACGTGAGAGCGAGAACATGCTGTAATGAAAAAGCAGTGTTGCACATTCTGCATATTTTTCCTTAAAAGGGTTTTTATTATTTGACATAGCTACAAAATGCGATGTTTTTTTGACGTATGTTTGTTTGTTTTTGTTTGAACTTTGGGGTAAACGTACAGCCTTTAATATTCAACGTTCAAAAATAAAATATATAACAAAATATCAGTTATGTGGCGAATATTGATAAAATTGTATAACCTTTTTTGAAGGTACAAGTAGAACCTCTCACATGGCAGAATATCAGGCAAATTTGAAGTTTTATATTTGCGTAAAATAATAAAAAACAAAAGAAATATTTTTTTCTCAAAACTTTAACAGTCAAAATATTCCTAAATTTTTTTGTTTTTTATGACAAAATCCATGCTCGATACGGTAACTGGATAATTTGTACAGTATTTGCAATTACAGTTATAAAACGCCCGATTTTTATATCACTGAGGATGCAACATTGATTTTAGGCAGCTCTGAGCACAATGAGCACAATTATAATTTTCGCAATGCAGGCGCTCATGCTAGGGTTACCATGCAACTATTTTTTAAGAATACAAATGATATATTTATAATTTAATATATTAATACTTCTTCTATCAAACATAATAGGGGTATTCACGGGTTGATGCGAAACACAGTTGCGACGATGCGAAAATGCATGATTGCGAACTTTCGCATCATTCCAACAACAAACACATTGGAAGCAATTTTGCAACTTTTCTTGAATTATGCACTGCTCAAACCAATTGCGCGAACGCACAAGCAGTGATGCTAGACAGATGATTCGTGTTTTGGTTGTTTTCGAACGTAGTTGCCACCTGGATAAAACTTAAAAAAGGTTAAGTTTGTACGTCGATTTTAATAACTTTTTATGATTTTGAAATAAGGTGGCAATATATTTACTGTTCATTCGACATTTAATTTTATTGCATAATTAAGTTGCAATATTGATGTTCACGCGTAAGTTTGCAAATTATCTTGCATTTTCACACTCTTGCAATTCGCAACAACAAATGAATACCCCTAATATTATACTATTATTTATAATATTGCGATTTAAAATTATAGAAAACTTTTTCTTTAAATTTGGCCTTATGTAAAAAAAAATTAAATTTATGAAATGAACAATTCAATTAAAGCGTTCAGTCAAAAATTTGTTTTTTTTAACCGCTAACTTAGAGAATATAATTTTAATTATTTTCCTTGCCTCGAAACGCTATTTTAAGGCCGAAACATAAAAGGCTCGAGCTGGCTGCAGCTAATGTCAGATTTTATACAACTACATAGAAATGATGCGTAGAACCCATAATTGCTCAAGCCAGCTTTTTCGTCAAGTTTCGTTAACTTAATCTGGCTGCAGCCAAAGCAATTAAAATCGAATGTTCAGTAAGGAATCAGCTGTTTTTTTCTTTCAAACGAATTTAAATGAAATTAATATCAAATTATTTTCGCGATTCATTCCTGTTATCACAATTTCAACTGAACAAACTAAACAAAACTAATTAATACACAAACTGGCGAATTTTTTTTTAATGACTTAGGGCCAGTTTTTCATTACGAGTTTAAACTTTAGTCAAATTAAACCCAGCTTTACTCACCAAAATTGGACGTTTAAACTCGGTTTAACTAGATATTTTAGCATTCGTTGAAGTTAAATTGACTTAAATTATCAAATAGTGTGTATATTTTTTGCCTAAACAAAGTTAAAACGTCAAATTTTGGTGAGTTAAGGTCTGCTCAATTTGACTAGGCCTTAAACTCGTACTGCAAAAGTGGCCCTTAAAGACGAGATCGATCATGCCATTTTGGTCAAATTGAGTATTTGGCAGAACTTCAGCTAGTTTTTCGTTGATTTTTGACATTAGCGACAGTCAGCTCAAGCCTATTATGTTTGAGCTTTTCATCTCAAGATTTGAACAGTTCAAAATATACTGACGTTTGAGAATTCAATATTCTGATATCAGCCTGGGATGAATAATGCACCTTGCCTCCACATTGCATTTTTAAAACCACAATATTATTAAACTCAATTTGATTTTACACACTAGCTGTCAGTTATAAGATATTTTTAGAACTTTTAAAATATTTAATTTATAAAGTATTTAATAATAAAAATTTGGTAACCCTGTATACATTAATGAGCTATATTATGACTTTCGTAAAGCACACTCTCACACTCACCATCAGTGCTGCCAGTTAGATTCAGCTAGATTCAAATAGATTCAGCTTATTTTTCAAGCTTTTTTCTTTTAGAGCTTAGATATTTTTAATTCCTACTTTTAGTTATTAATAAAGGTCAATATTAAACTATATTTGAAATTTAAAAAAAAAATATGATTGATAAACTGGTTAAATATAGCAGTTGTGTTTGCTTTTAACTATTTTCTTTTATTAGCTTACAAAAAATGGTTAGCTCATTTTAGCTTTTTTTGTTAGCAATTTTAGCTACGGGCTCAACATTTTCTGGCAGCACTGATCACGATATAAATGGCGCTTTTTCTTACGCTCTTTTTCATTCTCTTCGTGCATGTCCCTCGAATTCATCCAGCATATGCTGATGCCCGTGCTGTTTGCTGCGGGCAGGCAGAACGCAAAATATAAAAATACTAGCTGAACCCGGTGTGCTTCGCTACTCCCTTCGTTATAAAATAAAATTAAAAGTATTTATATATTTTTCACGCCATCGAATTTTCGAAATAAGTCCACCCCAGCGCCACCTACCGTGTCCATTTATACACAAATTATTTTCTTATGATCAAACAAACATACATTCTGAATTTCAGTTAAATTGGTCCATAAATTCAAATTTTCGATATAAGTCCACCCCAGCGCCACCTATCGGGTCCAAATGTTACCCACCGTACCAAGATGAACATTACCTGAAAATTTCATCAAAATCGGCCCAGCCGTTTTGGAGTCCATACGTTACATACATACACACATCCTATTTTATATATATAGATAGATTTGGAATAGAGCTTGCCTGATGGGTTTTTTTTTCTTTGACGAGGAGTGTAGTAATAATCCTGAAAGAAATCAGTTTATTATATGTTCTCTTTATATATTGTTTTTAATTGTACCTGGGACTCTTTTTCTTTGGGAAATAAACCAAGTATATCTTCCACAATACTAGCAAAGTGTTCTGGTCTAAGCTTTGCCTTTGTTAACATGACATCTTCTAAAATTACTTTAATGAAGTCATCGCGTTGCTTATTCGTAAAACATGCCCTTACCTCATAATATTGAATAAGTTGTTTTCCGGTTAAGTTATTCTTTGAGAATGTTGAAAGGGGCTGCAATGCAGTGTACCATTAAATTTAATACAAAATTTTTTACTGTATATTCTTACCTGTGATCCAAATGCGCTTCTTATTGAATTATTTGAAGAACAAGGTGAATCGTTGTGACGGTTTTTTTTCTAGCCAACCAACAATCTTCGAATTCTGGCTCAACGTTTCGTCTTCCATTCCAAACTGAAAAAAGCAGCTTGCTAAATTATAAACGTAGTAATATGGAAATGTATCTATGTACGTGCGTAACATCGCGAATAAGCTTAAAAATTAATATTATATTTACCTTTGACTTGCGCCAGAAAAACAACTTGTCTCTAAACTCAGCTCGAAGACCAATATTTCTTATTGCTTCCGCAATATCTTCTTTTAACAAAAATTGTAAGGTTCGAAAAGTTATTCCAGCATCTAAGGAACATTAATATTATTGCATAAGTGTTAATATTGCCTAAGTATTTTTACTTACTTTTTAGGTCAAGAAAAAGTGTTTCAAGCTCAAACTCCTTTAGCAGATTAAGGAGATCCGTGTCTTCCTCACTTAAACTGTCGTAAGTAGATTTTTCTCCAGCAACAACACACGTGTACGTTAAAGCACCCTGCTCATTAATTTGGATATCGTTGCCAAGAATTCGCACCAAGTCACTTTCTTGTATAATTTTACCCTGACTGATCATTTTATAGCTTGTTCATTCACACTTCTAAATTCACTTTACTACAACGAAATCACACAAATGCCGCTAACGCGTCACCTTTATATTTTAACGGTACAATTTAAAGTCGAACTTTCAAAATTAACTAAACACTTTGAAAATAAAACGTTTTACGTTGCGTTTTAAAGTGTTCACGTTTAGTTCCAAAGAGGACACTTTGAGTTTAAAAGTTAATACTTTTAATGCAAAATGTACACTTTTAATGCCAAAGTGAACGAACACTTTTAATAACAAACTGACATTTTATTATATTGGGTTGGAATTAATTTTAAAGGTTTTTTTTCGGTTTTTGAGCATTTATTTAGAAACAACGGTACAATGTATATTATTCAAAGTATTGTCCATCGTTAGCTACAACATTTTCCCATCTTTCTGGCAGCATATGGATTCCGCGCCGGAAGAACGATTCGTCTTTTGAGGCAATCCACGAATCGACCCATTTTTTAGTATCCTCGTAAGAAGTGAAGCGCTGCTCAGCCAAGCCATGCGTCATCGATCTGAATAGGTGGTAGTCGGAAGGGGCTATGTCTGGGCTATAAGGCGGGTGGGGTAGCACATCCCAATTCAGCGCCTCCAACGTTTCCTTGACGGTTCTTGCAACATGTGGCCGTGCGTTGTCATGTTGAAAAACCACTTTGTCGTGTCTTTTGGCATATTCCGGCCGTTTAACCTTTAATGCTCGGCTCAATTGCATCAATTGTTGTTGGTAGCGTTCCCCAGTGATGGTTTCGTTAGGTTTTAGCAGCTCATAGTACACGACACCCTTCTGATCCCACCAAATACACAGCATAAGCTTGGCGCCATGAATATTCGGCTTGGCCCTCGATGTTGATGCATGGCCGGGTGGTCCCCACGATTTTTTTCGCTTAGGATTATCGTAATGGATCCACTTTTCATCGCCAGTGACAATACGATGCAAAAAACTCTTCCTTTTATGCCGTTGAAGCAGTTGTTCGCACATGCAAAATCGCCGTTCAACGTCTCTCGGCTTCAACTGGTACGGCACCCAATTTCCTTGCTTTTGAATCATTCCCATGGCCTTCAAGCGTTTGCCGACCGTTGATAAGTCGACTCCCAATGATTCTGACAATTCTTGAAGGGTTTGACACGGGTCTTCATCGAGCAAAGCCTCCAATTCCTCATCTTCAAACTTTTTCGGCTGGCCCGGACGCTCTTTGTCTTCCGTATCAAAATCACCACTTTTAAACCGACGGAACCAGTACTCACAAGTAGAAATCGATGGAGCATAGTCCCCGTAAGCCTCAGTAAGCGTGCGTTGTGCTTCAACCACTTTTTTCTTCAAATGGAAGCACAAAAGTAAACCTTCCCGCAAATTGCGTTTTGTTGGAACGAAAGTCGACATGTTCACAGAGAAAAAAATATATGTTGTTTACACTTCAGTGGAATGACACATACTGAAAAATGAAGCTTAGACAATGTGCTTTGAAATGAATATAGGTGTGCTCGATGCGATCTATTGATAGTTACGCCATCTCTTAGAAAACCTTTAAAACTAATTCCAACCCCCAATATATTAAAGTGAAAACTTTAAAATTTAAAGTTAACACTTTTTACTCAAAATTAAAACTTTTAATATTAAAGTGAACACTTTAAATTTAAACGTTAACACTTTTCTGCAAATTGAACAGTTTACATATTAAAGTTAACACTTTGTAAATAAACGTTTTAATTTTATTTTTTAAAGTTTAAAAATTTAAAATTAAATTGATTCACTTTTAATACAATTTTAAAAGTGATTACTTTATAAATGATATATTTTACTATGTTGATTTTATATGATTTAAATACAAATTCTAAATGTTTGATAGTTTAAATCATTCAATAAAATCAGCTAGTGCTGTTTTCCTTTTCATATTGAAATCCTTTTCATATTGAAAATGTTGTTGTTGTTGTTTCTTTGGAAAAAAATTCGTTAGAGCAATTAATTGTTCTAACCTGACCTAAAGCTCAATTAACGATTTTAAACTATCAAACAACTAGAATTTGTATTTAAAATCAACTAGAATGATTTGTTAAGTGTATTTAATCAACTTAGTTTTAATTAAATTGGTATGCAATTGAAAGCATATGGGCATTTCCGCCAAAAGGTCTACCGCGACTGAAAAATCAAATGTTACTTAAAATTCTTTTAAACCTCGATAATAGCGAAAAAAATATGTTGAATGTTTATTGTGAGAGTAAAGAAGAGAGCTGATCGAAATTTAAATTTAAAAAAATAGCAGAAAATATGATGAAATGGCAACAAAAGTTGAGAATGGTGACAAAAGTTGAAAGTTTAACTAAATTTTTTTCAGTTTTCGATAGTAATGGTCCTGAATTACACTTTATATGTTTTTCTAGTTCAATTAAATAAATGAAAATATAAAATATTTGCTCTTTTTTGAAGGGAAAAATCTGTCACATAAAACGTATATGACGTAAAGTATCATATTATGGTTTGTATATAAATAACTTAAAAATATTTTTCAACTAAGCAATTATGAATATGTAGCAACATTATTCCAGATGATTATATTAAAAAACTTTCATAGACAAAATTGCAAATTTTTTTCGTTGATATTGTTGCAGGTAAAAACCACTTCTATTTTGTGTCACGTAACATATCCTTATTGGTGGCTCTATCTAAGAGCCGAGCTTTTGACAACTCTTAGTTTTTACACCTTGTATAGTGCGCTTAGTAACCTATTGAAAAATCAAAATAAGAAAACTGTAAGATTAATTATTCTTCGTTTTTCGACTCATTAAAGCCGCACGACTGTCACGTGCGTACCTACGGAAATGCCCATATATAAATTATTGATGAAGTTTGTTCAAGGAAAATTTTTTAATAGTGAAAATTTTTGAACTATAAACAAAAATTATTTTGAACGAAAATATAATTTTAACAATATTTAAACAACAAAATTAAAGTATTTTTTATATAAGGTACTTACGTTAACATAACAATCTTATCTAATTACAATTCAATAAAAGAATGAACATTTAAATATTAAAGCACTACAGATTTAAACTATCAAACATTTAGAATTTGTATTTAAATCATATAAAATCAACATAACAATATCAGCAATTACCAACACTTTTCGCTTCTGAGTCATGAAAAATTTTTAGTTGTTCATCAAAATATACGGAGATTTACTGCTTTATAATCTTCAAACTCTTTATTACCTGCCAGGCATCATATTTGTCTCAGAAATATAGATTTATTCCTTTGAAATTGATGACTTTACTAGCTATAAATTATTTGCAATTACTAATGATTCTTATTCTGCTGGTGGAGTAGGTGCTTTTGTGCGTGATTTTTATGATTGTGATGTATTGCATTGCATTTTAAATACGCATCAAGCTTCAGATTCTTACCTAGCGCTTACAGCTGAGCATGGGCTGTTTTCGTTTGTAAATGAAGTAAATGAAGTGAAACTAGTTCTGTTTCAGGTACTTGTCTAGACCACATATTTGGGCGCTTCGCTAAAATATCTCCTGACCATTGTTATGGGATTAACCTAGACCTTCGCATAACTGACCATTGTTTATCGGGTATCTTAATCAATTTAGGTTACCAAACGCGTGTTAATCAATCACCCCCCGCAAGTATAACGAAAATAAACTTTTTGAAACTCAACTTTGCTCTGCGTTTTGAAGGCTGGGATTCGGTTTATGCCTAACAAAATGTATCATGTGCATATAGCATGTTCTTAACTACTTTAAATGACCATATTAAAAGCTCCAGTTGCACAACTATGTTAAAAAGCTCAGAACCTAACCTGAAACCATGGATAACTCGTGAAGTAATTAAAAAAATTAGGCAAAAAAATATGCTCAGCAAGAAATGTAGAAAACATCCATTAAACCTCAGACTTAAGAAACGCTTTATCAGCCTGTGTAAAAATTTAAATGCCGAAATAAAATCCTGCAGGAACAACTTTTTTCAGCACCAGATTTTGTATGGCACAAAGTGACCCTAAAAAAGAATGGAAAGTTATAAACAGTATATTAAACAAAGACGTAAGAAATCGAGCGGAGCAGATTGTTATTAACAATGGAAGTAACAACATAACTAATTTAAAAGAAGTTTCTAATGAATTAAATAACTACTTCGTATCAGTTGGGGAAAACTACTTTAGGGTTGAAGCACCTGGGAGTTGTGTATGTCCTGTGAAAAATGTTTCCAATGACAGTTTTTATTTTGAAAATATATCTGGGCTGGAGCTAGTAGGAACTCCAAATCTTGTGGTTGTGATGGAATTTCAAATAATTTGCTGAAAAATATTGCACTTAATACTGTTGACATTTTTTAAGTATATATTCAATTTAAGTGTTTTAACTGGAACTTTTGCTGACCATCTTAAAAACTCAATTGTTATTCCACTGTTTACAGAAAGGATAAAAATAACTATAGGCCATTTTCTCTTTTATCTTCAGTTTCGAAAAGTTTTGAAAAATCACTCAAATTTCTTCATCAATTTTAAGGACCAACACACAATTTAAGGTTGGAACTCAAACGATTGCAACTTTTAAACGAATTTTTTAAAAAATACCTACAAAATATTTCTTGTTTTTACACCGAAAATTCCATATTTTCAAATATTGTAACAGTTTTTAAAAATATAAAACAAATAAAAAAAGTTTGGTTTTACTAATTGTTTGCTTCATTTGAATACTTATGGATTCAATAAATAATAACATATATTATTTTTTGTGTTCTCTTTTGTAGACATTTTTCAAAAAATTCGTTAAAAATAGCAATCGTTGGAATCCCAACCTAAAATTGTGTAATAGTCTTAAAACTTGATAGCTTAACTCAACACTACTACGAAAAATGTGATTAAAAATTTCAGGTTTAAAAAAAATAACTTTTCATAAAAATGCTACAAAAAAATATATCACAAATAAAAATTCAACATATTTAAAATATGCGAACACTTATTTCTGTGCAACCTACGGTTTAAAAACTATATATATATATATTATCACATGCACTTAGTGTATTTTTTTAAGATTTTTTCATATTTTTTAAAATTTTCAAAAATAGTGATGTCAGAAACGTAAACGTGGGTGCTTTGAAATGGCGCTTTTAATCAACAAAAGAAAATTAAGTTCGAGAATGAGACAAATCGGTTGAAAACTACGCCTACATCCCATACAAATTAACTTTATTGGAGTATATGTATTTATGTATAGATAGGTATAGTATGTATAGGGATCCCGGACGATTTAAGCCTCTTTAAATCCCGGGATTGTCTTTCCGGGATCCCGGGATTTTTAAATAAAAAAAATTCTATTACAAATATTCATGTAAATCCAAACATTTAATTTTAAGTTGATATGAATATAGAATTAGAAAAACCTTTTATTGAGGCTGAAAAAGATTGTTAGGACGATGAGTGTAAATCACTGGAGCAAAAACTTAGCAAAGTTTTAGAAGAATTTGCAACATCGGGAAATCACCAATGTATTTAAAAATTGTAAGATATTCTGATTTAGGAAGTAATTTTGTTTTTTGGTGAAGACAATCGTGATCGAAACTTACAAATTGCTTACGATTATCGTACAAATATTTCTACAACTAGCATATAATCAGAACGCTTCTCATTAGCGGGTTATATTTTTAATAACATCCGAACAAAACTCTCCAATAAAAAATAAAACGCGTTGATCAGCTAATGATTACTTTAAAAATAATTGAAACAAAAGATGTAATTTTGAAAAGTTTTTCCAACCTTAATTTGCCTTAAACACAAAAGATCATGAAGACTGTGTAAAAAACAGAAAAGAAAAGTGTAACATTTATGTAGTTTATACCTTACACTGTTTTGTATTTTATTTTTTTATATTTTTTTTTGTTCTTTAACCCTTTCAACTAAGAACAAAATCATTTTTGAGGTAATACTCCTATAATTTAGGTCCTTATAAAGGTGAAAAACATACCATTGATTTTAACCTGCGCTACTTACGTTTTGCAAGCTTGTACAATGAAAGTATTATTTTGCTCCTGTTCGGCACAACGTCTTTTTTTAATCCCTTAAAAGTTTTTCAATTCCTTGGATCTTTGTTTATTAAACCCTCTTAATATTTTTATCACTAAAGCCAAAAAAGATAAAAAACATAAATTTGATTTTTGTCCGGTTAATATTTTCTTGTAAAATAGGTCGAAATTTTTTTTTGCTTTTCTTCGGCACAAAATCGAAAATCCAACTGACTTTTATGTCAAACTAGCTGATATACCCGGTGTTACTCGGGGGAAAAAACGTAAAATTTTGATGTTTAGGTTTTATTCGTTCAGAAGATAACGATTTTTAGCCAGAAAAAAATTTATTTTTTTATTAATTTTTATTTTTTTATTATATTTTTTATTAATGTATGTGCATATGACAAACACGATTGGATTTGTGTCTAAGAAAAATATAGTACACTGCTGTCATTGTCATTTCACTGTTGTCATTTAATTTTATAGCAAATTCTATAAGGAAATTATTTTAGTACATTTCAACTTGAATAAATGTACTTTCGATGGCTCAGTCGGCTCAACCATCAGTTTGAAGCCATGAAGTAGTGGGACCGATTCCCAAAATGAGCGGAACAAATGATTTTTTTTAAATTTTTTTTTATTTTTTTCAATTTTTTTTTATTTTAGGGAAAATGTAACAAAACCAACTTTACCAAAAAGTAATAAAGATAAAAATCTCTTTCAGTTGCAAAAGTTACGGTTTTAAAATTAAAAATGAAGAAATTTTTATTCGTTTAGAAGATTTGATTTTGAAAAAGTTCGTTTTTGCAGTAAAGTATATTGAATTGAATTTAGGTCGTCCATAAACTACGTTACTGATTTTCCGGTTTTTTTACCCCGCTTTTCAAAACTCCTCCCCCCCCCCCCTAAAGTAACGTGACATGAAATTAATTCATTCGAATGATTATATATTTTGACTACCTCCGACAGTTTTCACTAGTATTAGTGACTAGTATGACTTGATACATTAAAGGAACAATTGGAAAAAAACCAATAATTAATATCATATGTAAAAGCTATTCCATCTGCGATCCAAGATTCGATGCTCTCAATCACTGGGATAGAAGAAGCTGGTAGCTTTGTTGAGGATTCTTCAAAATAGAATTTTTCATCGGATTCTATGTCGACCCATTCATATGAATCCTCATTTCTAACGCAAAGAAATTCACCTGGTCTTTGACAGAATACCCTGAAAGGCTGCACCCGAGCTGCACCAAGTTCTGTGTTTTTGTGTAAATGCTTTTTGAAAATTGATTTATTTAAATAGTATTTTGTATTCCGATTTATTGTAAACGATATAATACAAACTTATGGTAATTCATAGAAGTTTTAAAAACGAAATACAAGCCGCAGGTAGGACACGACCTTAAACCGATTTCTTTTTTCTGAGAAGGACAGTACATGTCATACGGTATCTCCTTTGATCAAGAACATTCAGGCCTTAACGTAAAAGCCTGTCACAAAAGCAAAGACCCAAATTTTTCAGACGTGTGCTGAGATGGTGAAGGAATACCAAAAGGTTCCTGTGTAGAGGGAAAAGGTGGTGGAAGAAATCGTTGAAACAAAAATTAACCATAAATTTAGACGATCAAACATAAACATTTAAGGTTAAAAATTTTTGAAATGATTGTGTTATTAATTAGAGGTTTTTCGTCGATTTTTTTAATTTTTGGTAACGTTACAATATCTAAACACCTCCCCCCACTACCGTTACTTATCGTAGTGCATTTCAAAACCCCTCCCCCCCTAAATTGGTAACGTAGTTTATGGACGACCCCTATCTGATATCAAAAATGTAAATTGTATTGGCGGAGCCACACCCCCTATTCCAAAGCCCATCCCAGTTTTCCAGTTGAAGGATATCACCAAGTGGCAACTCCATATTGAATTTTATTATTATACGACATTTAGTTCCAAAGCTATTCGATATCATAAATTTGAATTGTATGGGCGGTACCACACTCCTTTGGCCTATAATTGCTCAATTTAGCCAGTCGAAAAACACGACTAAATAGTACGTTCTAACCGAGTTTCATTAATGTGTGACTTATAGATTGAAAGTTATACTGAAAATTTGGGCTGCTGAAAAAGTGCCTCGCCCTACGTCCAACGCCCATAAAATTTTACCAGTAGAACGGCAAATGAAAATTAAGGTCGAATACCGAATTCCGTTGCTGTGCGACCTATAATTCCAAAGCTATTCGATATAGAAGATTTGATTTGTATGGAAGGTGCCACGCCCCCTGAGTTTTTCCGATTTTTTAATAGTTATTCTGCTATTCGGAACGAACACAAATCCAACAAATAAAAGATCATTAAAATTGGTCCAGCCGTTCTTGAGTTATAAATGGTGTAACAAACCCGACTTTGTTTTATATATTTAGATAGATATCTCTCTGAATTAATTTGTATAATATTGGTTCATCTTTTTTTCATAGAACCAAACTATTTGATTTAAACAAAAGCTTTGCAAAATAAATACATATAAAAATGACTTTCTGATGTGTCCAATATATTGGTCAAATCCACTGAAAGGGTTAAATTAGTACAATTTGCTAGTCATTAATATTATTTAAGTTTTTTGTGTTTATTAACAATAAGGGTATTCACAATTGGTGGTATAGTTGTATTGTGCTTTTTTTTGCCATAGTTGAAAACCACAATTATGAGCACTCTTTAAAGGAGAACTTGTGGTTGGGAACTTCCACTATAGCTTTTTGTTACTATGCAAATAAATTAACTATTCAATTTGATATATTATATTAATATATGGCGTAAAAAAATTTAACTTGCATTTTGAGCTCCTTCTATTTTTGCAATTAGAAAATAACTGGCAACCGATCAGTTGTTTATGGAACTTTAAAAACCACGTTCGTTAAACATATCATTGGGCTACTTAAAATGACCACACTCTTGGTTCTTAGAGATTTCATGTAGAACAACAAAAAATATAAAAACAGCTCGGTAAAGTGTGGTATAATTGTGAATACCCTTAATGTGATTTGTTTTGTTCTTGTTACCTTATGAATGAATTAATTTACATTTTTTAGTTTCAAGTAATAAATAACAAAAAATTGTATTAAAAACGTTTTGAATTATATACTTCTTAAAATTTTCAATCCCGAACTAATCCCGGGATCGAGAAAAGCTTCCGAGATTGGACTCCATAATATGTGTATATGTATAAAAACCAATTGCTGTGCGTTAGTCTTGCTACAACTCGAAAACGGCTCGACCGATTTGAATTACTTGTTCTGTGTTTTGTGTGCCTGATTTGAGTGAAGGTTACAAAAAATATGTTGCCACACCCATTTTTACCGCCCACAAATCAATAAAATGCTATATTTCAGGCGGTTTAGGTTATATTAGGACTCAATTTGGTAATTTAGTTTTTCTGGTTACTCTTAGAAACAGTATGAAAAATGGGCATGGTCACGCTATAGCTACGCCCACTTTTGAAGAAATGTGATCCGATTGTAGAAATAATAAAATTTGGTTAAAGATGAAATGTATCAAAAAATCATAGAAAAAAAAGTGGGAGGGGCTAGACCTTTTCCACTCCCACAAAGACCAATTGAATGAATACAAATGTAAACGGCTCAACGGATTTCGCTCAAATTTAGTATACGAATTGTGAGCTTTCTAAACTATATTTGTACATACTTAGTTTGGGCCACGCTCCTTCCGCCACTTTTTAACTAACGTTTATTTTGTTACTACAATACTTTTTACCATCAAAGTTTTCTTTTAAATTTAATGTTAAAAAAATTTCTGTCGTTTTGGCACCAAAAACATTTACATATCTTAAAATTTTTAGAAACTTTTAGTACAATGAGTTTTTCATAAAACATAGGCTTTTTCATTTGCTCGACTTTTGAAATAATATTTTCTTCAGAAGCAGCAAAAATTGTTTCGTTGAATTTCAAATCAACAATTTAACCCTATACGTCAAATTAATGTCCTGCTGAAAATAAGAGCAAGACTGCCTGATTTTGAACAAGCACGCTTTGAAATTTTGAATTTCAACTTCCGTCTGAAATTAAGGCTGCATAATTTTAATATAAAGACGACGCTTAAAATAAGGCTAATGATGATTTTAAGACAGTGCTTAAAATAAGACTTCGTTTTTACAGTGTATTATGACTTTGACCGCTTAGAACACAATAAAAGGTCATTTCAAGGTCAAAGTTAGTTATGAAAAAAATATTTGTCTGTTTATTGTGCAACTTAAGAGCGTACAGCTGTTATTTTAAGAGCTATAGTGTAATTAATTCAAGTAACATTTTTAAGCCGTTTTTGGGCGTGGGTTTTTCCACTGCCAACATCCATTTGTTTATGCAGGTCTTATTTGTTTAGCTTCTATCTAAAGAAGAAAATTAGGAAAAGGGTTTCGCGGGTGCTCTCATGTATATAGAATTACTAGCAATAATTAAATTTGCTAAAATTTTGTATCTTTCGTATTTTTATCTTAAATTAGTAGCTGCAATTATGTCTGCAATTATCAAAAATTTCTTTTATGTTATTGCAATACGTGTATTTGAGATCAGTCCTTGTTTTTTTTTTGTTTTTTGTACTTTGCAGGAATTTTTAAAGCCTTTTGAGTCACTGTGTTTCACACAACCAGGTTTGCTGTTGTTAAGCAAAGCTATTTAGCAATCTTGGTTTACTTGCAACTTTCGGCGAATCAAATGCGTTTCCTTTTAACGACTGTTCCATTTTGCACGCTCGATTTACTTTTCCAATTATAAACGCATGTAAGCAAACGCGCTTGTTGGCAGAGCTGCCTGTTGCCAATCTTTGGTTTCAAATAAATTTCAAAGTTAAGGCATACACGGAAATCTTTCTTGTCAAATACCTAGAACTGCATCAAGTCACTCACACAGCTGAGTAGCTTAGAGTTTTGCCCACCATTAGTATCAAGTGTAATGATTCCAGGCAATTTAGAGCTGAAACATTAACTAAGTGTCTCTAGATGAAGCAAGACGTCGTTACAGTACATAAAAGAGTGCCGAGTTATGCTTTCTTGACATATATTCAGAACTAATTTCAAAGTTCAAAAAGATTACAAAACTGTCGTCTCCATGGAAGCTAAAATTGCTTGAATATTTTTTAATTATTTTTCGACATAGGCCGTGCTTATTTAAACTATTTAAATAAAACCTCTATGAGCACTGTTCTTTCTCGTAAATTAGTGTTATTGATAATTTTTTTAACTTATTTTCAGTATCATATGCGATTGGACGAGTGTGAATTTTTGTGTGAATCTTCGTTGGAAATTTTACAAAATTGGACAAAATCTCTGCGAGTTTGTACGACAGCGACAGCAAGTCGTGCAGGGCAACAGAAATACATTAGATGGTGAAGCCATCAACGAAAATGGTCAAATTTGGCCAACTGTGCAGCCCGAGAGGTATGTTTTCTTTTGTTTTTTTAGAAATTTGTTTCTTTTTTTTTTAAATTTTGCAAAGTGAATAGTTAGGCATAATTTTCTTCATGCACATTACTAAAAACAAAACTATCCAATATTCATTTTTGCAATAGAGTAACTTAATTATAAAGTACAATGGTATTGTTCCTTAAAGCAACAAATAAAAGCTGATCCAGGCCCGCAGCCAAGGGGAGAGGTATTTGGATTATCAAAAAAATAGTTCAAATATGGCAAATCGACAAAATTTAAAAAACAATTTTTTAAAAAAACTTTCAAGTCTAAAAATAATTTTTTAAAAACAAAAATTTCACCATTTCCAACAAAAAATTAAAAAAAAAATCTGGTATCTAAATTGAATTTTTTTTTTGTTTTCATAAAGCATTAAATGTTGACTTTATTTGAGTTATAGTAAACATTTTTAAACTATACCCAGCGACAAAAAAAAAAAAAACCCCACACAGAGTAAACACTTTTTAATTTTTTAGAAATTGGTTTTCAGTTGACGTTGCGTTGTGCCGTCACAGATTTTTATTTCAGTTTGCAAATTGAATGTTTTATTGATGCTACCTACCAGCATGAAGAAAGCGATTACGTAGAGAAATTATTTTTATATTCTTTCCTCTCGTGGTGTTATTTTCTTAGGCCTTCCACTACCACTTTTTCGAAAAATTGAGAACCCTGTATTGTAATTTTATATTACATTTCATACACTCCGTTTGTATTCACACGGCATGCTATTTCCCTATTGAACCCTTTACCCTGTTTTTAACCCATTTCACCCTTTCATTCCATAAATAAGATCATAGCCCATTAAAGTTTTTCGGCGGCCAAAAATAAATTTTTTTTAAACATTTTCGGAATGTATAACATCGTTGAAATATTCTCAGAAGGTTTAATAAACATTTTTTTTTGTCTTCAGGCTCAATGGCCTTAAATTTTGCAAATTAGTTTAAATCTGAACTATGCACTCGATGTTTAGAATTTTGTTAAAAAAAACAGAAAATTCCGTCCACCTTCCATACAAAGTAACGTCATCATAATAGTAAAACCTTTATAAATGAAAAAAAATTAATGGTTAAACTTTATGTTGTGCACATAAGATTTAATAATTAAAATCAGATGAGAACCACGCCTACCTCCCATATGTAATGACATTATCAAAACCATGAAATCTCTTTGAATTCCACAAAAATTAATATAATGACTTCAAATTTTGCACATATACTTAAACCTCGAATATGCACTTTAAGTATGAAATTTTTAAAAATCCAATGAAAACCACGTCTACCTCCCATACAAGGTTACTTTATGAAACCAGTTAATCCTCCTTAAATTCCACGAAAATTAGTATAAAGGCTTAAAACTTTGCAAGTTTGCTTGAATCTTAACTATGCACTCGATGTTTGCAATTTAAAATAAAAAAGGAAATTTCCGCCCACCCTTCATACAAAGTGACGTCATCATAATAGTAAAACCTTTATAAATTCTAAAAACAAACGTTTAAACTTGATGTTGTGTACATAAGCTTTAATAAATAATAACGAAACATTTGGATAAAAATCACGCCGTATAAAAGTTATGTCACAAAAAAAAAAACAACATTCAAGACGTCGAATAAAGTAAAAGATGGTAGATGGGGGTATTTTAACTTCGGTCCAGTCGAAGATATTTACTTACTAGTTTTAGCCTAATTTTAACATGTTTATTAGACCGGTTCATAAATGTATGGGGAAAATTGTGTGTCGTTTTTTCTTCGGTGCGCGTCCATTTTCTGAAAGTTCGACCCCTATTAAGCACATAAAAGACACAGTTTCGATAGTATCGTAAGTATAGACGTAGAATTCCTTTTTATACAGTAATAGAGAAAAATTCTAGTTATTTTTCATGTATATTCTTCAAAACTTTTTTAAAGTATTTCATCTTCTAAATAAAAATTATTCAAAAACAAATTTGTGAATGTTGTCTTTCTTTAAACTTACCTGATCTAAAAAGCTCACAATTAAATTCATGTAAAAATTTGTTTTGTTTTAAAAAAAAGTTTTTGATTTGATATTTATGGTGATGAATTTGTTGTTCTTTTTCATTTGTTTTGTTGGTTAAAACTAAATGGAATTCAAAGTTATGTTTAATTAATGGAAATAAATATGGGTTAATTTGAGTTATTTATTTTTCTTGTAAAAAAGCATATACATCTATGTATATTTTAAAAGTAATTTAAAATTAAAATTTTAGTTAACAAAATACATTTTTAATATGGAAAGAATATAATGCATAATAAAAATAATTCGAATTTATTATGATATTTTAAAAATAAATGCAGTTTTTAAAGCACAACGCATGCTTAGTAACGCATGCGCAAATTTGCGTAGTAGTACATGTACATGCTGAAAATAAACATTAGTTTTATTCGTACTCCAACTCATGGCAGAATAACCAGGTAGGGCCGACTCGGAGAGGAATGAAGTAAAAAGCAGAGAAAAGCGAGCTAGTTGTCAAATACAGCTTTTCATGTCGAGTAAAACATAAGAACATCTAAAAAAATTTCAACTAACTGAACCAACAACAATTACCAAGCTAATCTAAAACAACGACGCACAGAAAAGAGCATGATCACAGCGGTTGAGCAGTGTTAGAGGGGATGAACCGAATCGTCCACAGAAAATAAACAGAACTTTGCTTACTATGTCCCGCTTTTCACTCGTCACTCACGAAAATTCTCGAGCTTGCGGCGAAAGCAATTATTGCTCCAAGAGCAATAATTCTCTTGCTCTGGTAGCAAGATCTCTTTGTCCCGCTTTTCACTCGGCAATAATTGCCTTTGCCGCAAGCAGTTTGTGGATTATTCGCCCGCATAAGGGGGTTTACGAAAGTCCCGAGTGAAAAACTGCCCTTCGCAGCACATGCAGAACCAAAACAACAATATCAGCAGCTAGTAGCAACGTTGCCAGTTATGTTGGAAAAATCCCATTCGTGGTAATTTTTAATTGCCCTTAGGAATTTTTGTTTTTGGGAATCCCTATTAAATTTTTAATTCAGCGTGGTATTTTTTAATTGGAGTGGAAATTCAGCGGGTTATTATTTAAATTTCCGTGGGAGTTTGGTATTATTCTTCTTACATTTTTTTTTCTTTTTTAGTAAGCAAAGTTGCTTTGTGGTATTTCAAAATGTTTTTTAAATTGTTTGTGCATATGGGACTTATTGTGGAATTTTTTAATGCGAATGAGATTTTTGTGGCAATTTTAAATGCTTTGGAATTTGTGGTGGTATTTTTAAAACGCGTGGTATTTTTGTGGTAATTTGAATTGATCGTGAGTTTTTTTTTTTGATATTTTTTTATTGCGGTAGAAACTTTTTTGTTTATCTTTACAATGGTAATTTTTGTTGTATTTAATTTATGTTATTGTGAAAAAAGTAACTTTTTGTCGGAATTGTTTTAAATTTTAACTGGCAACCTTGGCAGGTAGTAATAAATTTTTTTGTAGCCACATACGGGCTCTCTAGCTACATGTAGCTGTATTCTCTATTGCATTACAACCCAACAAGCCATGAATATTACTGTGCCAGCTAAACGGTACTTAAAACGGCAGCGTCTGATTTGGTGGTATGAAAACGACATGTGTTTGTACCTTTAAACCGTTCTCTATATAACTGTAGAGTCCTTTTTTATATTTATCAAAAATCGAATTGAAATTAATTGTCATATTCGCTTGATACGTCGTTTGTTTTTGTCTTTTTTCCCTCTCTTTTTCACCCGTTCGCCAAAAAACTCTAAAATATGCATTGAATCCTGTATTGAAATCAAGATAGTGCAGTTGAGTTGCCGTTCATTGTTTAGTTTATTGTTGCAACTTAATAAAAACCATTTCAAGAAAAGGTTACAATTGTTTAACAACAAATAAAATTAATATACAACTTAAAGTTTTCTATATGACCTTGTTATTTATTGTGTTGATTTTCTATGATTTAAATACAAATTCTAATTATTTGATAGTTTAAATCATTCTTAATTTTAAACACAAATTCTAGTTGTTTGATAGTTTAAAATCGTGTATTGAGCTTTAGGTCAGGTTAGAACAATTAATTGCTCTAACTAGTTAATCAAT
Source organism: Dichetophora obliterata (assembly GCA_963920525.1). Classification (NCBI taxonomy): domain Eukaryota; kingdom Metazoa; phylum Arthropoda; class Insecta; order Diptera; family Sciomyzidae; genus Dichetophora; species Dichetophora obliterata. The sequence continues at coordinate 9,350,529 of OY986440.1, forward strand.
CAGCTAACTAATTAATCAGCTAGTGATGTTTTCCTTTTCATATTCAAAATTTTATTGTTGTTGTTTCTTTGGAAAAAATTCGTTGGAGCAATTTATTGTTCTAACTTGACCTAAAGCTCAATAAACGATTTCAAACCATCAAACAACTAGAATTTGTATTTAAAATCAAGAGTGATATAAACTATCAAACATTAAGAATTTGTATTTAAATCATAGAAAATCAACATTAATATACAACTTGATAAATGGTACGCTTATATAAAATACACAATGCATAGTTTGCTGAAAACGAAACGGTCTGCTTCAGTGCTTTTAAAAGTGCAACACCGTTTTCAACCGAGCCGATTGGCTATCTGGGAAACAAACAAAAAATGAACGGAATTGATGTGTATTTATATATGTATGTTTTACATACGTATTAATAAAAAAAAAACAACAACAACAAAAGCAGCACAACAACGAACGACGTGATTACGAACCAAACAAGCAAACTCAACAACAACAACCTTAAAAACAGCATAAGCAGCTACTGAAGCTACTGAAGAAAAGCAGCTAAGCAGCTTGTGCATTTCTCATACGAATATATGAATTTTTCATCTTCTTAGATTATGCTATTTTATTAGATATTCGTTTTATTCCCACTAAAACTGATATTTTGGCATTTTTTCTTGTACGATGAATATTAAAGGCTGTAGGTATAACCCAAAGTGTCAAATATCACTTTGAAAAAATTCGTGAAAATGACCCCCATACAAACCGCGCTGTAAGACGTAATTCTACGTCAAAATATTTTAATACCTTAAAAAATTTGACCTCTAGGGGTTCCGCAAATCGCTTGGAGGTCATTTTAGAGTTATGTTGGACTTAAACCATTTTAAAAAATGTCGTGTCTAAACGGAAAAACAATTGGAATATGTTTTGATAGGAAAATATTATTAACAGTTCAGTCTTATTAATTTTTTTTTTTTAAAGTATGCATCTGGTAATTTTTGGCGGAGTTTTAAACATGCAATTTTACTCTCGAGGAAAAATCATAATTTTTCCATAAAAAATTGTTTTCTTAATTTGGTCTAGCGACATTTTTTTTTTGTAATTTTGTATTTTTGTGTGAAACTTAGGCTTTCTTGAAAAAATTAAAAATACTACATTTATTTATTATTTCTAATATTTACTTATTAAAAATATGATTTTTTTGCAATGCATTTAAATTTTTTTCTGTGCTTATCAACAACTTGCTGTTAATAATGTTAATAGTGCTGTTTTTAATTAATAATGTTAATTAATTAAATATTAATTAAATTCTGTTATTAATGCTGTTATCTCTCTGCTGAATCGTTAATTACATTTCTACGTTGCTAAAAAAAAACCCGATTGGACGCTCTTCTTTTCAGTTTTCATTTGTTTGACATTTTTTGACCGTGGCTCGTGAGAAAAAAGGTTGTTGTCGAGGCTACCTTGTAACTACCGTTGCCATCATATCTCTTTTAAAGAGGACGTGTTCTCTTTTTTCTCGAGATCTTTTTTATATATTTAAAAATTAAAAGTCCTCTTGTTTTGTTGGAAACAAAATATATCTATCAATAAAAATTTACTAAAAATGCACACAAAGAAATTTGCAAGAAAAGTATCAACACTGATTTGCAAGTTAATAGCAATGCTGAACGCCATCCCTGAACAAACGTAACTTAAACTTAGCTGTGACCAATATATGTGCCCACTGTGACGATTTCGTCCTAGCTATTTTTTCACCCTTTTAGAGACATCGGTTAACCCTAAATTTGTTTCAAAGGTTTAGTTTTTGGTTGAAATGAAAGAAAAAAGAAGGTTTTGTTCAACAATATTTGTACAGTATTGGCAATTAATTTTAGAACAGCGAACAACGAGAATTTTTTACATTTTAATAAAAAATTTATATCTCTGGCCCTAACTAATATTAAGGAAAAACGTTCCAGTGAATTTTACTTGATATATATATCTTTCAAAAAAACCTCCCCAAACCTGCACAAAATATCTTACGATTATTTTAAAGTATGGTCCAAAGAATTTAAAAAATTTTCAGTTTTCGAATGGATAAATGTAAATAAAATACTTAACTGTATCGAATTTATGGAAAACAGATTGCATAAATGACGCTTAGCAATGTATAAATTTAATTTGCCAACCAAAAATTGGCTTCGAGATTTTTTAACAAAAAATTATATTTTCAAAAACGTATCGTGTTTGGAGTTTTTCGACGCATGTTAAAAACAGAAACAAGCTCAAGAAAGCTTTAAGTATGATTCTGAGGAAGCTTGATAAGCTAATCACAATTTGATCTCGAAAAGACTTTATAAAAAAAACTCTAATATGATTATTTATTTCTTCTTATTTTCTTGAACCTCAAGTTTGTTTAATTTTTTGAAATAATAAGTGTAAAATGGTTTTTTATTTACATTTATATTTATGTATTTATTTTATAGCAAATGTTTTTAAAACTAAAAAACTGAAAAAATAATGTTTCAAAAAAATGTTCATTTGACGTTTTTACTTTGCAATAAATTTTATTGAATTTTAAAAAAGTTTCCTTTTGTCCTCTTTTTTTTTTGTCAAAAGTTCTCTTATTTTGCCCTAGACTTCTGGTAACCCTACCTTGTAACTCATTGTATCATGATATTTGTCAAAAAGTGGCAGGATTTTGTTACAATCCACACTCAACTTTTTTTCAATAAACTCCACATATCCACTAGCACTAGGGAAGCATAGTATTAATAACAGAATTTCATAATTCAATAATTTCTAATGAAGAGCAAAAACAATATTTGCTGCAAGCATAGAAAAAAAATTTAAATCAAGCATAGAATAAAAAAATCATATTTTTAATAAATAAATATTAGAAATAATAAATAAATGTAGTATTTTTAATTTTTTCGCAAGTTATTGTTAATAAACTGTAAAATATGTGGCAACACAAGAAAGCCACACAAAAATACAAAATTACAAAAAAAATATCGCTAGAACAAAATAAGAAAAAAATTTTGTATGGAAAAACTATAATTTTTCGTTGAGAGTAAAATTGCATGTTTAAAACTCCGCCAAAAATTATCAGATGCATATTTAAAAAAAAAAATTAAAGTTTTTTCTAAATGACCTTGTCTTTATAGTACTACTTAAACTTATACTAAAAGCATCACTTTTTTGGCTCACTCTTTCAGAAAGTGCGAATTTGAAAAAAAAAAATCCTAAAATTTCGGTTTTTTTCACATAGTCTACATATACTTCAGTAACAAAAAAATTGTTTCACTGATCTTCAGTGATGCACCCCTTGCATGCCCTTGATTAACTTTCAAGATTTAGGCTTTTAATAATTTTAACACTGTTTCCGGCTTGGTGTTCCAAATTGTTAATAGGGGCACTAATGCCCCTCCATAAAGGATACTTCTTAGACTACAGATTGCCGGACATTCACATAGAATGTATTATGTTAATTTTTCCTCAAGAATTTTTTTGTCAGGACATGAATTACATAAACTTTCGCAATATTTACTGCTCGGGTTTGAACAAGTTAAATATTGCAGTAATTTTTTTAATGAGTTCTTCCCAACTACAGGAACTTGCCAAGATTCACTAGTTAGTTTACAGTGGGCCCATGTGCACCGCGACCCATAGGATCTATTGTGCATGCCCTTAATTAACACTCCAGATTTAGGCTTTTTATATATTTTAGCACTGTCTCTGGCTTGGTGTTCCAAATTGTTGACGGGGGCACTACTTCCCCTCGAAAATGGAAACGTCTCGGCTGTGGATTGCCGGACATTCACATAGAATGTGTTCAGGGGTTCTTCTTCCTTCCAGGGGAGTTAAAAATTTCTTAGCCTGCCTCTGTCCATTAGTGTCGTTCCAGTGGCAATAAAATTTTTTTTTTTCCCATATTCTGATTTTTTTCGAGAATGTAGCCTTTAGCCAGGCTACAGAATGGTTCGGTTCCTGTAAAAGTTCGAGACGCTCTTCTTTTAGCAAGGAAATCCGCCCTTTCGTTGCCCTCGAATCCCTCGTGACCTGGAACCCACCAAAATTCTATTTTATTGTTTTGAACCAACGTGGTCAATAGGTCGACACGACACAGTTGGAGACTAGTCTTGGTCTTGATTCAAGCTCATAGGCTTGCAGGGCTTTTAAGGCCGCTTAACTATCTGAAAGTATGTAGATGTCTGCCCCCTTAGATTTCCTGCGGAGACATTTCCTGACACATACTTCAATGGCATATACCTCCGCCTGGAATACGGTCGGCGTGTATTCCATTGGAAGAGCTTTTTGGAAATTGGGACCGTATATCCCCGCTCCCGTTACTCCATATTCAAGTATTGACCCATCAGTATACCATATCTGTGAGCCAGGATCAACTGTGAAGCTATCACTCTTCCGGAGTTGCCTATTGGGTATAAAGACCCTGTAGGGTTTCAAGAAGCTTACCTTCGACAGCATTCTGTCTGGTATTCGGTTGAACCTACTCGATTAATTTAAAACGAACGGTGTCCCCGGTGCGGTCTTTTCGGATTGCTGAATAGCCAAAAGTCACTCAAAGATAAATCAGATGAATACAACAGTGGTTGCGGAACGATATGAGTCGATTTTGCAGTATGAGAAAAAGTTGAGTGTTGTTGGCACCAAAGGAGGCTTTAATCTTTTGAGAGAAAAGTTATCTTTTTAAATGTCTTAAAGGGATCCAATTGAAATGTTGAGAGTAAAAGCAAGGTCCTTAATTATTTAAATAAAATAATGCGCCCCGCGTTTTTAGGAGAAATTATTTTATACTTCTTAGTTCGTTTTAAAAACGTATTATATTAAATTTTTTTTAATTTAATAAAAATTTTAATTGAATTAATACCTTCAAATAATACTTTTACTAATGAAATACAATGGTTTTTAAATGTATTCAAATGTAAATTTTGACTTCAATTCAAATGGTAGTCTGCGGTTTCCATCTAAAGACTAATCATTTTGCTGCAAACTAATTAAAGTAATGCTTCATATAATTTTAATATATAATATGTATGTATATAAGATATGAATTGAATTTACATTTCTTATTTAAAAAACAATAAATAAGCTTTCATTAAAAATTTAGTAAGCGTTCCTAATCGTAAAAAAATGCCATCGTGATCGTGTGTGATCGGAAGTAAAAATTTTATTCGTGCGCTTGCGTGATAAGAAGAAAATACAGAGTGATCGTGCGTGATCGTGCGTTAAAATAATTTTAATCGTGAGCCTGTGTGATAAAAAGAAAACACTTTGTGCGTGATAGTGAGTCAAAATCACTCACGCGCCCATTTCTAATTGAAACATATCGAAAAATGTCTCTTTGTTGTTCACGAAAACGAGCGCTAGATGGTAAGCAGCTGGTTAACCACTGAACACAATGGCCCCATTCAGCGCAGACAACTGTTGTGAACTGTAATGGTAGCGCTACCTTAGTTCACGATGTTTTTCTCTGAATGTGTTGCTGCTCTACACGTCAGAAGTTAGATTCAATTAAATTATATTTAATTATGTTGATTTTATAGAATTTAAAAACAAATTCTAAATGTTTGATAGCTTAAATCATACTTGATTTAATCATACTATTTAAACTAGTTGTTTCTTTGGGAAGATTCGTTAGTACAATTAATTGTTCTAACTTTGACCTTAAGCTCGATAAACGATTTTAAACTATCAAACACCTAGAATTTGTATTTAAAATCAAGTATGATTTAAACTATCAAACTTTTAGAATTTGTATTTAAATCATATTAAATCAACATAATAAATAACAAGGTCATTTAGAAAACACTTTAATTATATTTAATTTTTATGTAAATTTAATTCAATTGCAAAGGTTTCCCATTTTGCGTCAGTAGCAGCATCTGACAGTTAACCAAACAGTTGTGCTCATGTAGCATAGAATTTGTTCGCTCGATTAAATGGCGTCTGCTGCCTGGTCAGTTTTAGTTAGCGCTCCCAAAATTCGACCATTCAGCGAATTTTCACACAACAGTTATCAACTGTTGTCTGCGCTGAATGCGGCCAATGACTTCAAATTTGACAAAGATGTCAAAGACTTGGTACGAACTTGGTAATTAGTGGAAATTAATTTATTATTATTTTAACTATTGTGTCATGCAAAATAACACTTTTTTATAAGCTTTAGCGGCTTTATGTCTTCAGGTGAAACGTTAACAATTACCTGAAAAATAAATTTGTAGAACAGCTTAACCCTCAAAACCTAACCCTTAGGGTCCAAATTGCCATGCAGAAAAATTCGGTAAACAATCACCAACCGAATCGGATGAGCATGTTGAACGTTTCCATCAGGTGTCGACGAGACTCGAGCACTCGTATAATGGTAAAAAACTAGATGCTCTGTTAGTGGAAGTTTGTTGGAACTTACAAGAAGAAGCAGAGGAAACAGAAGAATTTATTTGTAAAAATAAAAAAACATATATGAAAAAACTTTATTTTAACACTTTTTCATTTTGGGGTCATGTTAATTTGTACTTTTATTTAGCACTATTATTTTAAGGGAATATTATTGCTTAAAAGAGCTTAATTTTTTATTTAAACAAAGCTTCTATACGAAATAACGTCTTGCTTAAACTGTTATACGATATTATTTATCAGGTATTTGTTATGTTTCACCTAAAGACATAAAGCCACACAGTGCGTTGTTTCCACACAAAAATTGGACAATAATAGCTGGAGTGCTCCTATGATAATGCAATTTTGTATGCTTAATTAGTTTAATCCAATTAAGAAAAATCTCAAAAATGGTCGAATATGGTACCCAAATAGAGTTTTAGATGTGTACTGAAAAATGTCAAAATCGGTTAGACCCTAAAGGTATCTCCTTTGGAACTATATTTATATTTTACTTGACTTTGTACACACAAAGATAGAAAGAAGTACATACAAAGGTTGACCGATCTTAATAAAAATTCGTTCGGAGGGTAGTCAAATAGAGTAAAGATGTGTACTGAAAATAGTCGAAATCGCTTAGACCCTAGGCGTACCTCCTGTGGACCTATATTAATTTTTTGCTTGATTTTGTATGGGAGGTGGATACAAAGATTGACAAAAATTCGTCAGAATGGTAGTCAAATAGAATAATAGATTTGTACTGAAAATGGTTGAAATCGATTTTTTATGTAAATTTTTCATTTTAAACATTTGAAAAAAAAATCTGTATTTGTAAGATGAAGTTGGTAAATTTATTTGCAGTTTCTGGTTACACAGAATCGATACTTGTGTATTACAAAAAATTACACTTAATTTTATAGTTCTTTTTTTCATTAAAATTTTTTAATTTCTAAAAAATTTCATTTGATATCATTTATTAAAATCAGAGGCTGTAAATAATAATTATTTTTAGATTTTAAACCAAAAAAGCATTATGAAAAAATTGTCGCAACGCCGTTTTGAAGGTAGCATCATTAGAATGCTCTCACATTGTAGAATTTGATCTCATATTGATTTTTAAAATTTTGATTTTTGCAATTTCAGCAAAACATAATAATTATTTCTGCTTTTTATTTTTTTAAGACAAAAATAAAAATCAAAATTCGCCCGATATTTTTTTGGTCACAAAATAACTGGTATGTTTTGATTTTTATTTTTTAAGGCAAAAATTAAAAGCAAAATTTGCCCAACATATTTTGGAGCACAAAAAAATTTGTAAACATTGATTTTAAATTTTTTTTATTCAAAAAATAAAAGCAAAATCAGTATTTCAGTTTACGTTGTAAAATTTATATTAAGGGATTTATATCATCTCGTAAGTGCTTCATAAGGGGCCGTTCAAGAATTATGTAAGCAGGTTCTTTGTAATTCTAAACCCCACCAGCCCCCACGTCAGCAAAAGTAAGAAAAGCTCTTGCCTCCCTCCCATTCTTGCGTAAAAATTAGTACATGTATTTTTCAATGTGTTCTGGTTTCTTTATTGATTGATTGCAGCAGTTGTAACATAGCGTCCCCATGAGGCATAGCACATGCCATCATATACATCAAGGCACCGAAAAATCTAGTGGAGACCGCCTATGCCATGGTATATGTTATGCCTTGCGATAAATGCCATGATATTTTTCATGGCATTTATCTCATGGCATGAACTGTATTGCATACCTGAATTTCAATGGAATCGAAATATTTCAACAAACATTCCATGGCATAGAATGACCACCAAGCAATTAATGTGGCATATTTTAACAGTTGGTGCTCATGCCTTGATGTACTATATGTTGGCAAGTGATATGCCTCTTGAAGACATTATGTAATTTAAGAAATAAGGAATAGGCTTGGAATATTATAGTTAATACATATAATATTTATTTAACCAAATCTTATTGGCATGGTATTTAAATGTTATAATATCTATTAGAATGTATTATATATTAACGAACAAAACAAACTTATTTTAAAATTTTGGTATATTAATTCAAATTAAGAGTCCTCGTTAACTAACTTCTGTACATTTTGTACTTTTGTATTTGTATGAGATTTTTTTAAGCTTTCGAATAACTTTTGGTGTAACTTTGATTTATCTATTTGAAACGGCATATAAAACCATTCAACTTTAGCGAAAGTGGATCAATAGTAAAACAAACATTAACTAACAACGCGTCAAATCATCAAACGTACGCTTTTAATTTTTGAATAAAAAAATAGAAATCAATATTTATAAGTTATTTTGTGCTCCAAAATATGTTGGCCAAATTTTGCTTTTTATTTTTGCCTTAAAAAAATAAAAAGCAGAAATAAATATTATATTTTGCTCAAAATTTTAAAAGTCACAAGATAATTATTATTTTTTACTTTCAATTATAAAATGCATACTCAGTACGGTCTCTGATTAAAATCACTAAAATATGTATCAAATTTTATATTTTCTAAAATTTCTTTATTCTATTTATATATACTCAAATATTTTTTATAATAAAATTTACTTGGCTCAGTTTAATCGAAACACAAATTTTTGACAATTATCTGTTTAAGAGAACCCAAAACGAATTGCACAAAGCATGCATTTTTTTTAAAAATATCTCAACTTTGAAGTGTCACAGTGTAGCCAAAACTGAGTCTATCCCCTAAATATTTTGTTTTTGTCTTATCTACATAATTACCAGTCGATTAATACCAATATTGTTAGGTGTCGAGTCATACAAATTTTGATTTTTGTCATTGGCAACAATTGCGACAGCATTGCTTTGGCATCTACAGTTCATCAGGAAAAACTTCCAGTTTAGATGACCTTTTATAGATGTTTTCTAATTTGCTGTTGAAAAACGTAACTCTAGGTTTCGAAATTGCATGCTTGCAGCAAACTTAGCAAAACCAATCATATTTTTCCAAACAATTAGACAAATGTCAAAAATTGCGACACAATTAGCGAAATTACAATGCAGCAGTGGCAGCGTCAGTGGCAGTTGCAGTGATCAGCTGTTATTTTAGGAATAATGTTATTTAATGGTAATTCTCACATAACAGCGCGGCAGTAAGCAGTACCAGAGAGAATATATAAACGAGAGATGTCATAGAAACATTAACAGAACGTTAACATAAATCCAACGAACCGAATATTAATACGGTTCGAACAATTGGTTGCAAACGTGCGCTGCCAGCAACACAGACTCTGCCAGCAGAGAAAAACCACCAAATGCAAAAACAACGAAAAAACACTATTTGTACTGCTACTTATTGGTATGTTTGTGTGTTTATGCAGAATTTCTTTTGTTCTTTGCTTGGCGTTGTTGTTATGCTTTATTTTATGCTTTTGATCGTGTTTCAGATATTTTTCTTGTTTGTCTGAGCTAAAATCAAAGAAATTGGCCAATTTGTTCTGTTTCTTAACTTAGCCAAATATGAAACAAGTGAATGTCGTTATGGCTCAACAAATTATTTCAATGAGCGAAATAGCGAATATTTATTTTATTTATCTATACTTATGTTATACATTTTATCTCTCTATGTACATACATATATATTTTAATATTTTACCTTTATATATTTTATCCATGTTTTGTAAAATTCTAATTTATCCATGCATTTGTATAAAAAATTAAAATTTTTCAAAATTAAATGATGACTTTTTAAAAACGTGACTTTACAATAAAAACCAGCATGTATTCATATGAGTTCGATAGGAGTGCGCTAAATTACCGCGAGTTGATCTTTTTGTTGTAAATTGGAAAACATATAAAAATTTTTTGACTTTTTATATATTTCTCTATTTTTTGCACATAAAGCCTTATTTTGTGCATAAAACTGGTATGCATTTCGTTTGGATTTGAATTGTCCCTAAAGATGAGCTATATAGCATAAAAATCGGATAAAAATTAACAGAGTTTTGATATTTTAATTTTTGAAATAATTTAATTTTTTTCTTATTTAGTGAAAAAAATCTTAAAAATTCAAATTTGAAAAAATTGCAATAAATTGCTATTGAAATGTTTTCTGAAACATCATTTAATAAAAATACAAACAAATTATGTGATTACGTTCAATAACTTGGTCGTTATTAAATTTTTTACTTGAAGTGTAACATTTTGTAAATTTTGAGTTGGAGTACTCTTACAAAAAAATTTCAAAAATTTAAAAATGTAAAATTTAAAAAATTCACGGTTGGCTAAAGCATAGTCTTATGCTATTTCAGGCAAAAAATTACAAAAACAAAAATTCAAATAAAAAAGTTATAGCTGTTGAAACTCGCTGTTTTTTTTCAAAAATTTCGAACACAAAAAAATTCATAAAAAATTGATATAAATATGTTTCTTAGTGAAAATGGCTTCAACAATATAAAAATAAATTTTCTGATTTTAGTTGGAAGAAATTTTGGAGTTCCAATGCTACTAACATATCAGACCCTGGTTTTAAGGTAAAAAATATTAGAACTACCCCAAAAACCTACCAATTTTATTTTATGTTTGTGTGTCTATGCAGAATTTGTTTTGTTCTTTACTTGACGTCGTTGTTATGCTCTATTTTATGCTTTTGATCGTGTTTCAAATTCTTCTTGTTTGGATACGCAGAGCTGAAATGAAAGAAATTTGCTATTTGTGCTGTTTCTTTACTTTCCCAAATATGAAAAAAGGAGTGTCGTTTTGGCTAAACAAATTAATTCAATATGAAAAATATTTTATTTTATAGGTATATAAATTCTATATACTCTATATTTACTTCTATATTCTATTTATATATCTGTAAATTAAAATAATGTAAAATCAAAGAATAGATCATACTTAATTACAAAAATTAACTATAATTAATGTAGTAGGTATATTACCTACTATATATTTATGTTTTTCTAATTCAATTTTCAATTTTAAGCAAAAAAGGCAAAAAACCCACCACATATTTGTTATTTTATATTAAATATATTTATATTATATTTATCTATTTACCCATTAAAATTATCTTAAAAAATATTTATATGCATTTTGTTTTCAATAAACAATTTCATTTCTTTGGTTTATTTTTTATTACATACATTTTATAAGTACTACATAATAGTATGTATATATTAAATTAATAACATCTTAAACGGGAAATATTTTTAGAAAAATTTAATTCAATTAATCTTATAAATTAAATATTTTATTATGGTAGTTTTGTGCTTATGTATATATATATTTGGGCATTTTAATTGTTTTTTATTAATTTGTTTGTAGCATTTTACAAAATGATATCCACATATATGTATATATAATATACATATTGAAAAATATTGAATTATCTGACATCCAACTTTTCATTTCTTCCATTTTACTTTGTTGTTTTTTTAAAAATAACATTTATAATTGAAATATGTATTGCATAATTATATATATTTAGATTGATAAAATTTTCAACAGTAAATCTATTTTAGAAAACTTTAATATAGTCAATCTTATTAATTAAACATTTTACAATCGTTTTTTTTTTTTTGTTTATGCATGTATAAATTTTGGCATTTGTATTAATTTTTTATATATTCATTTGTGGGCATTTCATAATATGATATCAACATATATGTATTAATGTTCCTAATGAAAAATACCGCATTTTGAGTAAAAGCTTAAGAAATTCATTGCTTTAGCATCATCGGGACAATGCAATGGAAAGTTTTGCAGTTCTGAATGGTCGACTAATTGCTTATATTATTCTGATAGGAAAAATTTATGTGATTAAAATTTAATCAGGCATCCTGTAGCTAGAGATTGCAATAAAATCAAAAACTTAAAGAATATCAGGCATGTTCTGCATCCCACTTCCGAGTGGAAGTGAAAATAAATCATAATTAATTTCGATATTTGGTGGTCGAAATATCACTTTTTTTCGTTAGTACAATAAATTATATTAATTAATTAAATAAAATACAAAACGAAGAAAGTGATCTATAGAACACCATGCATCGAATTAAATTACGATTTAATTTCACTTCCACTCGGAAGTGGAATGCAGAACATGCCTGTATATTACTTATTTAGAAATTATTAAGCTTAAAAATTATTATAGTTTATAGTTTAATTATAGTTCAATTTTTACACTTCTCTCAATGATATACTTTGTTAATGATATCTTCCAGGAGCTTCAGATAAAATTTGCTTTGCTTAGAAGATTGAACCAAAAAGATTGCAACTCTATAACAACACCGATCCAAGAGAGAAATTAGTTATGTAACTATATATATATATAGCAATAATTTTTGCAGTTCAGTTTCTGGCATATAATTTTTTATCGCAATAAAACCAGAATGATGTTATGTTCGAATAAAAGTTAAAACTATTCGTGAATGGTCTACACTCTTATTTATCAAAGTTTCCGTTTGGACAATATGAGAAACTATAGCAGGAAAATGTGAGAAATCTACTCTGCAAATAAATTCCTTAAGTCTATTAGAAACTACAGTGAGTCAGTTTATCATTATGCATGGACTAAGGTAGTTTGTTTATAAAATATAATGCATCAAAAACTATATTGTCTGTCGGCTCCTATTCATAAGCTCGTAAGATGCATTTTTAACATTTGTGCACTTTTAAAATTTTCAATATATAAACACTGTTTCGAAAAGTTGTCAGAAACCAAACTTAACTTAACTTAAAGCTAGCAATACATGAGCATTAGGATATTAGGGAATGTTTTTTTATAAATACCAAAACTTGATAATTTTGCAAAATTTCACTTTTTGCTAAAATTGTATAGCGGCTAGGTTCTTCAACGTAATCGCTCCATTTTTTCTGTGTATTTTTGTTTTACTTTTAGGATAAATATACACTACACATACACTAAATTTAGAGTCGACCTTAAAATGACTATTGGTAAGGCAATTACACTTATTTGAGTCATAAATTCAAAAAGATTGTTAGAACGATGAATGTGAATCACTGGTGAGAAGACTATGCAAAGTCATAGAAAAATTGCAACATCGGGAAGTAAGCTAAGTATTTCAATATGGTCAGATATTCGACTTAGGAAATACCTTTTTTTTTTGTGGTGAAGGCAATCGTGATCGAAAATAACAAATTGCTTACGATTATCGTATAACTATTTCTACATCTAGCATAGAATCAGAACGGTGCTTTTCATAAGCGGGTAATATTTGTAATAATATCCGAACAAAACTCTCCAATAAAAAATAAAACACGTCGATCAGCTTAATGATTACTTTAAAAATAATTTAAACTATAAATTTTTTTTTAAAAAGTCTTTTCCAAAATCAATATGTCTTAAAAAAAAATCATGAAGACGGTGTCCAAAAACAAAGTGTTACATATGAATTAAGACTGTTCAGTATTTTATTTTTTATATTTTTTGTTCTTTAACCATTTCAATGGCTAAGCTAAACTAAGCTCAAAAGAATTTTTAGGAAACAGCACAAATCGCACATTTTTTTCATTTCAGCTCTGCGTATCCAAACAAGTAGAATTTGAAACACGATCAAAAGCATAAAATAGAGCATAACAACGACGTCAAGTAAAGAACAAAACAAATTCTGCATAGACACACAAACATAAAATAAAATTGGTTGGTTTTTGGGGTATTGCTAATATTTTT